>CM014082.1:34928378-35138378 GCA_004119915.2 Collichthys lucidus | reverse complement strand
GTTCATTATTAAATAATCGGCATCAACAAAACTTCTTTCCTGATACAATCAAGATAATGGAAAGTATAGCATGTATTTATTAGTTTTTATAGTCATCTTATAACTCTCTTTAAATATTTAAGTTAAGTACAAGTTTCTCACATAGCTGGACATAGACCAGTTAGGCAAAGTGGGTGACTGCCTGCAGTGATCAGACCTATAGTGGTCCTGAAAGTGCATATCCGCTGGTTTGTGTTCATTTTATTAGCTGCACATTTGTCAGAGAGTTTGCACCACTGCAGTACAGTATCGACTAAGATAAGGCTCTGCAGGTTCTGTCTTAAATATAATGATATCCACTGCATTAAGGGGGTCCTGCTTTATTACTTGACCTTTAAGACCAAGTCAAAATCTATTTTTAAGACCCACATTCTGACATGTCAGTAGGAAATAATAAAATGAACAGTGGCTGGATGCATTCAGTCTTCAGTTTCAGGTGTAAGTTATGCTGCCTCACTGTCAGTGTCATAACTTACTGAAGTACTTGAATTAAACTTTATTAATAACACCTACACTTTTCTGAGGAAAGTCAGAATATCATCTGTGCAAACTTGTTGGTGTCAAAAATCTAATTAAGAATCAATAATCATCTACCAAACAGCAGACCCGGGGCTGTGTATTATTCCAGGAATCCTGTAACACAGTTCACAGAAAAGGGGAGGGAACAGATACGCAGCTGATGTTTGTCCTGCAGCTCAAAGGGAGGTTAATGTCAGCCACTGTGTTTTGTTTTTTTTAAGCACCCACTTGAATAAATATCACTTTCTATGACTGCATATGGGACAATGTATTTTACAGATAGTTGTACCACAAAACATATGTTCTCTATATAATCATACACGACAAAACGTGTGTTTAACATATGAACTCAGATGATGTTAATAATCAGAATCAGTTTTATTACCCATGTGTGTACACACACGCACACATGAGGAATCGGACTTTGGTTACACATTGCTCTCAATGTATGTATAAATATAGATATAGATATAGACAGTTACAGTTACAGTAAAAAAACAAAAAAGAAAAACAAGGAGCTACACACATATACATACATACATAACACACATATACATACATACATAACACACATATACATATACATACATACATACATACATACATACATACATACATACATACATGCATGCGTGTGTTATGTATAACTAATTGTGATTATTAACTAATTGTGATTATTAACATCATCTAAGATCATATGTTCATATATATATATATATATACATATATATATGACAACAGCAACAACAACAACAACAACAACAACAACAACAACAATAATAATAATAATAATAATGTTATTGTATATCAGTGTATTGTCGTCCTATAATAATAATAATCATAATAATAATAATAATAATAATGTTATTGTGTATCAGTGTATTGTCGTCCTATAATAATAATAATAATAATAATAATAATAATAATAATAATAATAATAATAATAATAATAATAATGTTATTGTGTATCAGTGTATTGTCGTCCTATAATAATAATAATAATAATAATAATAATAATAATGTTATTGTATATCAGTGTAATGTCGTCCTATAATAATAATAATAATAATAATAATGATAATAATAATAAAAAAATAATAATAATAATGTTATTGTGTATCAGTGTATTGTCGTCCTATAATAATAATAATAATAATAATAATAATAATAATAATAATAATAATAATAATAATAATAATGTTATTGTATGTCAGTGTATTGTCGTCCTATAATAATAATAATAATAATAATAATAATAATAATAATAATAATGTTATTGTATGTCAGTGTATTGTCGTCCTATAATAATAATAATAATAATAATAATAATAATAATAATAATAATAATAATAATAATAATAATAATAATAATGTTATTGTATGTCAGTGTATTGTCGTCCTATAATAATAATAATAATAATAATAATAATAATAATAATAATAATAATAATAATAATGTTATTGTATATCAGTGTAATGTCCACCCTCCTCCCTCCTCCTCCTCCCCCCCTCCTCTCTCTCTCTTCCCTCCTGTTAATCCAGCGCAGTCAGGCAGCAGCGTCGGAGGCCAACAAAGCACTACTTGGAAATCAGTTGGATAGATTTTAAACTAATAATTTGGTAAGTGTGTGATATCTACTAACACGGCATGTCTGCCGCACACTGTCTGCGTGTTTCACGGGCACTAACGTGGTTATTTACGTCCGTGAACGTGGATTTTATCCAGATATTCTGCGTTACGCTAGGCGGCTAGCTAACGGACCGTTTGACTTCCGTTATGCTAACTAAGCTAAGCTAAGCTAAACCCGGTTTGTGCCTTAAAGAAAAACAGCGAGGTTTGCCTGAGTGGTCACAAATAAAAACTCCAACACATCTCTTCTCTCTTATATTAACTCTTATATTAAATCATATTTGAACGATGCCATAAAGACACAAATTTAGCCGCATATCCGGCTAAAGCTACCTGGGTTAGCTCCATTAGCTAGCGTCAAGTCTTTTGTAAACAGAGCCGAGCTGACTAAAAACGAACTAAAACATCCAGGTCAGCGCACTCTGTGGTGATTTACAGTTATATGTCAACTTCAGCTGATAATTAGGTTGGTTTGTTTCGTGTTTTTAATGCTGGTTTGGCTCAAGCTTGACGCCGGGATGGGTCAGTAACACTGTGAGCGGAAATGTATCATCATGGAAGATGATTTCAAGCTAAAGTCAACACAAGTCTCAACTTTTCTAAGCTGTTCCCGTGTCCTTTCCTTATTATTAAACCGGCCTGCGTGGACAAAAACAAGCCGGGATGTCGAGTGTTGGCGACAGAAAGCTCCAACCAGTTAGCCTCGGGTGTTGGTTTTAGTCTGGTTGGCGTTGTGTCAACACCAGGGATGTAACGATACACTTACAACTCACTACTCCACACGGTTCACGATGTTTTGTTCACGATACGATTTTTTTAAAAATCAAAATGAGCTACAGACAAATTATGACCAAATGAAATTATCTTAGGGGCTTTTTTTACAGAAACTCTCAAAGAGTTTGTGTTCTCTTAAAAAAATGCAACTTACATTAGATTAGATATTACTTTATTCATCCCACCACGGGGACATTTACTTGTTACAGCAGCAGAGGAAAGTGCAAAGGCAAAAAACAACAACACAAGAAACAGAAATATCTATAACCTACACACTAAATATGAAAAACAATCAACCTTCAAACAGACAAGTACTGAGGATAAAAGTGGTATGATGTATAAAAAGAGTATTGTAATATAAAGTGACCATAGTGTAAGAAATACTACAAAGAAAGTGACCATGATACAAATAATAATATTATTGGCATGAACCTCATGATACGATACGAATCCCGATACTTGGGTCATGATACGATACATATCACAATATTGCGATTTAAAGAGTTTATGTACATCAGATGATATTGATCAGAGGACAAATGGAGTCAAAACTATTTAATTCATAACAGCTATTTTTTATTTCAATGAACATTAACAATATTTGTTTTATTTCTTACAGCTGAAAACTGAAAAAAAGTGCACAATAGTGTAGAAGAAGAAGAACATATCCTACTTCTCTCGCATTCGCGAAGAATCGCAATTAATTTTTTTTCTGTCAACCGAACTGCGAATCGCCATGCATTTGTACCGATTTTTAATTGTGTCACGATGCATCGTTACATCCCTACAGCTGAAGATTACTGGCTGCTCACAGGCGTAGTAGTACATTTACATTTAGTCATTTTAGCGACTTACAGGGAGCAATTTGGGGTTCATGCAGACTGGAGGAGACGGGGATCGACCGCTGATCATCTGATTAGAGGAGGACCCGCTCTGCCTCCTTTGAGTCTCAGCTGCTTGTAGTAACAGTGGTTGCATAATGCCTTTTGAATGGAATAAAAACAACCCACCCTGCTGTCACAGATAAAGTGTTCTCACGTTGCTGCTCTCTCTCTGCATTATCTGTGTCTTGTCTGCAGCTATGGCAGCGATCAGGAAAAAGCTGGTCATAGTGGGAGACGGAGCCTGTGGGAAGACCTGTCTGCTCATCGTGTTCAGTAAGGACCAGTTTCCAGAGGTCTACGTGCCCACAGTGTTTGAGAACTACGTCGCTGACATCGAAGTTGACAGCAAACAGGTATGAGTACAGGCTACTCTCACATTTCACCTCCAGGCTCGCCGTGATGTAACTCGGTGTCTGATTACAACGACAGCTGGACGCTTGTTGTATTTTCTTTCCACTCCAACATTTGTACATGTTGTATCGGATTTGGGGACTTCTGTTTTATTTGGACTGAGGAAAGTCACACTTTGTCTTAATAAATGCTCAAGTTAGGTAAATTGTTAATTGTTAAAAAATTAAGTTGAAATCACTCAAATCAATCTACTCTGCTTTCTCTGGCTACGTCTTACTTTAAATATATTACATTTTATTTACCCTCCACTATTTTGTGGACTTTTATGTTCATGTCATTCCTTTAAATTCCCATAAACGAATAAAAACGTAGTGTTCATGATATCAATTTTCTAGATTGTACAACGAAATGAAAGTTTGCAGCACCTTCGTGCCACACAGACACACACAAAATAAGAAATAATCAAAGTTAAGTTTGAATATATAGAGAGTCAATTATTTATACAGGCTTTTGTCTTGCTGGAGTCCTGCGCTCTGTCAGCTCAGAACACGATCTGCCTGTTGAGTACTTGATTCGGGATGTTGATGGAGCGGGTCTGGATTGAAGATGTGGGCACAACAGTCTCTGATTTCCTATTGTTTGACCAGACTAAGTCCCAGTTTGTCCGGACATTAGCCAGGAGCAGCCTTAACCCGGCTGATCACAGCACCCACCGTCCAAGTCCACTGCTCTTTAATGTGAACAAAAGTAGTGCAGGTTAAAGGAGCTAACCTATTTAAATCATTCAATAATATTCCAGCAGTAAAGCCAAATAAAAGACAGAATAAAACAAAAAAAATGTACTGAAGCCTTAAAGAAGTTATACTTTTTATTAACAGTTCCACACTGCAACAGGAAACTTCTACCTGTCTCTAATGTTGGGTGTAGTGTTCAAGTTCAAGTTTCAGGTTTATTTGTCAGATGCAGGTTAACACAGGGTCGACAATACAATGTGACGAGAGGAGCCGGTCAGCTCAGCATTGAGAGCGCTAAGGATGAATAAAAACTAAAGAAGTAAATTACAATACTGTAAAATTTTAGGTAAGAAAAGATATATATATATAAAATATGAAAAAAAAAATAGAATATGAAAAATGTGTTGTATACACCGTACAAGCGACACGATATGGCCTGTAACCAATATCTCGACATTTTTAAGCTATATCGCGATACACGATATATATCTCAATATTTTTGTTGTTGTTGTTTTGTATTGTTTATTTCTAATAAATAATGTCATTATTACCATGATAGCATTGTAATTTCTCAGAATCAATGCAGAACAGTAGATTTACACTTGCTGCATGAGACACACACTCTTTTCATAGCATTTTAACACTTGTCATATTTTTTATGAATTTTTAATATATTTCATAATGTACATATGAGCATTGAAGCAGTGCAGGATCATACTTGGCTTATGAGACACTTTTTTAAATCAAATTTTACCATTCTTCATATTTTATAAATAAACGTTTAATACATTTAACACCGATGTCTTATTTTGAAAACCGGAAGTGTCCACACGCTGCAGTAAGCTAGCGCTGACTTTCCCAGTTTTCTCAAAGTATTTGACATAAAGTCGGTAATAAGGGCGCACTTGAAAATATTGGAGCAGCTGATGTGATCACTTGAAAACGAGAGACGTGACCGCAGCTGTTTTTCTTCTGAACCAAGTCGTCCGTCTCCATCTTTGATTAACTCGCTCTTCACTTCTCTCCTCACTTGATACAGAAAGTACGCATGCGCGCAGGGGATGTTTCTGGGTGGGCGGGGCAGTGTGCTGCGCGCTGTGAGCAGCAGGAGTGAGTGACAGGAGAAACTCCGGAGAATTAAATGCAGACGGCTTAAAACATTTACGTGACAAGTACTCGATGGTCGCGATATAGTCATTTCATACATCTCACGGAGAACAAGCCACGATATATCGAGTATATTCGATATATTCGACCCCTAGTGATCACTCAGTTCATAGACGCCGAGTCTGCGAGCGGCGTAAAGAACACGAGGTCTTGGCTGGAATAACTGTTTTGTGTGTAAATGGTTAATCAGAGTAACTGTTGGTGTGATGTTCTTTCAGTATATTTCTGAATGCAGGATGTTGGTTTGTTTAACGTCAGACCTGAGGCACGCTGAACATCGTTCGGCTTCACGCCATCGATATAACGTGTCACCTCTCACGACAGGTCGAGTTGGCACTCTGGGACACGGCAGGTCAAGAAGACTATGACCGACTGCGCCCGCTCTCCTACCCAGACACTGATGTCATTCTCATGTGCTTCTCCATCGACAGTCCTGATAGTCTTGGTAAGTTGAAACGGAAAGCCGACACGGTTCATATGTAGTTTCAATTAACCGGTATCTTGTTGGATAAATAGGAGGGAAGTGGACAGACCAGTTGGAGATTTAAAAATAGCCCCGTCAATGTCATGTCATGTTGATATCCAGACACAGAGACAATACTCAGACAAGCATAGTCATGCTACTCCATGTATATGTTTCGCCTGCATGTCCCCTGTAGCTGTGTCTCTCTTCTGACTGCTGGCGTCTCCTTCTTTAGAGAACATCCCTGAGAAGTGGACTCCTGAGGTGAAACACTTCTGCCCCAATGTTCCCATTATCCTGGTGGGAAATAAAAAGGACCTGCGTAACGATGACCACACTCGGAGGGAGCTTGCCAAAATGAAGCAGGTAAAAAAATCTGAAAGCGAACACGAACGTATGAACAGTCTCTCAAGACCAACTCACACCGGACGCGGAACGGCAGCGTTGTGGTCACCGTAGCAAATAGCCACCAGTCTAGTCAATGAGAGCGCTCACACCGGGCGCGTCTCAGAAGCGGCTCACCGCGCCACGGCGCGAGCTTTCCGTTTCATTTCTATTTTTACCGCAAGCCGCTGCTGAACCTCGTAAATTTCAACAGAGCACTGCGCACCAGACAGGAAACCTGACACAGAATCAACATAATGAACTTCCGCCCCCTTTCAAAATAAAACACAATACGCAGTTCATGTAGCTTTTTACAACTTCATATCAACGTTACGTCATGACCGGTGGCACCAGGTGATCAAAGATCGATCAAAGGGTCTCAACATGGACGATGAGAGACTGATTGTTGAAGTGGAACAACACACAATCATTTATGACACAACAGATGCTTTTTATAATCTCCTCCACGTCGGAGAAGCAAAGTCAGCTGTTTGTTGTTGTTGTTTTCTTTATACACTGTTTGTCGCGGGGTCTCGCGTACGTCCAGGATTCTCGCGTGATAATGGCCGTCTCGCTCCGCTGCCGTTTCGTGTCCGGTGTGAGTTGAGGCCGGGCAAAGTACCGCGGCACTACCGTTTCGCCTCCTGTGTGGGTCCCGTGTCAGTGATGAATGTTGTCCTAAAACGCGCCCCCCCCCCCCCCCCCCCCCCCCCCCCGACTTTCTCTTCAGGAACCTGTGAAACCAGAGGATGGACGGGACATGGCTAACAGGATCGGTGCCTTCGGTTACATGGAGTGCTCTGCGAAAACAAAGGATGGCGTGAGGGAAGTGTTCGAGATGGCCACCAGGGCTGCACTACAGGCCAGGCGGGGAAAGAAGAGCAATAAATGTGTCCTACTGTAAACGGGGGCACGAGGACTGCTTCCTACACGAGGAGGAGGAGCGTTAGGTCAAACCTACCCCCCAAACACACCCACACACAAAAGACTGTTCTCCCCAGTTTTTACTAAAGCTGTAATGCTTTTACTTTTTTTGTCTTAAGCAAAAGTAGTCAGGTTCTGTCAGTATTCAATTTTGAGGTTATGGAAAATACTTTTTTGTACTTTAACATGAGTAAATTTGCCATAATAAAACCTCCTTTATCAACATGTACTATGTAATCAAAGAGGTCAGCCAGGGGACCCGATGTGTCATACCTGCCAACTACAGTTAAGTGCTTAAGCCCTGCCTGCTGATCTGAGGAATGTTTCCGCAGCCAACTAGGGTGAAGTACCTGTACACTGTGACCCATAGTCCTTTTCAATTATTTCAACAAACAGACGCACACGTGAAGTCAAATTTTTTTGTTTGTGTGCTTCATATACAAACCCTATGTGCATTATGATCACGTGCACAACATGAGACTGGAAAACTCATTTTGTTAAAAACGCAAATGGAAACTTAGTGTTTTGTGTAATAAATTACTTTGTAAGAATCTTGATCCTTCGTATCACTCGCTTCCTGAACGCTGAGGTAATAAATTACAGCTTGGATTACAGGATAATGATTTGAGCAGAGGGTCGGGCAAATCTCCAGGGATGGAACGTTTTCAGCATACACACCCAGTTTTTGGTTTCATAACACAAACATGAGGTCACTCATTCAGTAAAAAACAGATTGTTAGTCACAGGAAGATTCACATTCACAACTGTGTTTACTATAATTTCAGTTGTCGGACTCTGTATGTATCCCACATGCTAATATCTATTGGCTCAAGGTGGGAGGGTCTGTAATAATTGTCTTTTTGCTCGTTACCATGAGAATTTTTAGTAAATATTTGTCACATTACAGCCTCTTTGTATCAAACCTCAGCTGGGGCAGTTTGCATGTTCTCCATGTGTCTGCGTGGGTTCACCTCGTCTACGCCGGCTTGCATATAAAAGGTTAATTGGTGACTCTAAATTGGCCATAGGTGTGAATGATTGGTTGTCTCTATGTGCCCTTTACATTACATTACATTACATTTAGCAGACGCTTTTATCCAAAGCGACTTACAGAGGAGGACATAAGCTGACAAAGGTGTAAAGGAGCACAGAGTAGTTGTTAGTTTTGTTAGTTTTAGGCAGGGAAGCATTCTCGACAGAGAAAGGTTTTTACAAGTTTTTTAAAGGTAGAAAGGGATGTTGCAGTTCTTGCAGCCGTTGGTCGGTCATTCCACCATTTGGGGACGACCACAGAGAAGAGTTTAGAGTGACCTCGCTTTGCGAGAGGCGATGGTACAACTAGACGGTTTGAATGAGCGGAGCGTAACGCCCTGGTCGGGACGTGAGCCTTTAGTAAGACGCTGAGATAGACAGGGGCAGATCCTGAGGTGGTTTTGTAGGCTAGCGTCAGAGCTTTGTGTTTAACTCTGGCAGCTACAGGCAGCCAGTGCAGGTCGCTGAAGAGTGGGGTGACATGTGACCTTTTAGGTTGATTGAAAACCAGTCGCGCTGCATCATCCTGGACCATTTGCAAAGGTTTGATCGCACAGGCAGGTAGGCCGGACAGGAGGGAGTTACAGTAATCGAGGCGGGAGGTGACTGTAGCCTGAATCAGGAGCTGAGCGGCATATTGGGTCAGGTACGGTCTGATTTTTCTAATATTGTACAATGCATAGCGACATGACCTCGCTACGGAGGAAATGTGCTCAGAGAAAGAAAGACGATCATCTAGTACCACGCCCAGGTTTTTAGCAGCATGGCAACTTGTCCAGGGTGTACTTCGCCTCTTGCCTCAAAGTCAGCTGGGATACGCGGTTACAGATGATGGGTAGATGGATTTGTCCCTGTTATCCAGTTCCTTTAATACGTTTCCGAAGAGGGAAGTAAACTCAGCATCGAATCCTCTTGGTGGTTGCTTGCACCTGAGTCCAGAAGAGCTCTAAGACGAGGCAGGACCAAAAAATATGAGCACGGTCTGCCATTAATTGCCTGTACTGTCTTAGCATTGGTTCTGATGTGTGAGAAAAACTCACAATTCTTCCAACAAAAGTCTTTCCAACTTTGTGAGTTTGTGTTTAGTCATCTGGGTGTGGATCATCCTCCAGAGGGATTTTAATATCCAGTTCTCTTTTCCCACTTTTGATTCTGAGCTGTATCCTTTTCTGAACGCGTGTAACACCAGATTGTTCTTCCTTCACCTCATTAACAAAAACACCCAGTCTGACATCGGCATCGCTACACGTGTGTTTCAGAGTAATGGGTCATAGTCCTACATCAGCCACAGCCTCGAGTTTAAAGGCAGTCAGCATTAATACAAACCACGCTGGTTATTTTATCAATACAGCCTGACAGCGACAGGATGGTTGAAGATGGTGTCGCTACTTGAAAGTTTCAAAATTTGACAAACAACCATGTTTGATTGGAGTCCCTTAAAGACGAGGATAATATTGAGCTGTACATGTGTCAGTGCTCTCTGCTAATACCTCAGTTTTTAGTTTATTGGCTGATTTGTGCACCGCTGGTATCTCTGTGATAAGCTTGTGGTTCATGCTCGACTTCCTGTACTTGATCTCGACTTGCACGTCAGTCAGACACATGAGCCGTTCAGGTCTGAAGTTGATGCACACAAAAGTGCTTTATTTAACACACTGCACGCTTACAATACAAAAAAAAAACCCCAACCACCTACAGTTCTTTGGCATCATGTCCACACAAAGTGTTTTAAAAAACACGACATTCATCATTTTCCAAATGAAAATGTCACTTATAAGCAAATTCCCTTAAGTGCATTACTTTTAGCGAGGCGTACTTAATAAACTAGCAACAAGTTGTATACTACAGCGATCTCATGTTGCTCACTCCGAGCAACGTAAAGATTCTCAGCGCATCTTTTAGCAACAATATATCAAGTAAAACAGTGAGGCTTATGGAAGAATGAAAGGGTTTAAAGGTCTGAAGGCGTCTACTTGTGTTCGATAGAACATCAGGAGTGGTTTTATCCAGAAACATGTTTCCAGGATGCTCAAGTGCTGCCCTTTTTGAATTATTAATAAAAATGTTTAAATCCTTATGAACACTGAATTTGGATTAAACCTATGTTTACTTATTTTACCATGGATTGTCTTTTTGACCCGAGGAAGTCCAGCTGCACATAGTAATGTCTCACTCTTCTGATGGACGGCTACAGCCAGGCATCAAAGATTGTTTTTGATAATTACTATGTTATTATTAATTGTCATTCGTTTTTCTTGGACGCAAGTCCTGAGTGGGCAATAAACAACGGAAACAAAGCTAGCGCTCCGAGAGCCAGGGCCACTAATGGTCGGTAAAAAAGCCAACCGGTCCCGATGGTGAGAAGAGACAAAGAGCAGGAGACGCACAGCGCGAAGATCTTCAGCCCGACGGACACGAGCTCCCTGAGGAGAGGCACCCAGTCCACTGTAGGCACACAGAGGAGAGTATTATGAATGAGAGCTGCGGGGAAAGAGATTCATGTGTGATGTGTGAGTGTTTGTTTACCCATCGTGTAGACGATGCGTGTCATCAGCTGAATACTAAGGAACATGAGGGCCCAGCCTGCAGCCCGGAGTCCCCACGTCTTCATGCTGTTGTACTGGTGTTCTTTCGCAAAAACCTCCTACAGAAAAATAAATAAATAAATCAGCTACATCAACAACCATCGTGTCCAAGAAATGAAATGAAATCCACACTGACCTCTGCAGAGAGCTCCTCCAGGTACAGCATCTCCAGACTGTCTCCTGCCTTGGTTTTAAACGGCATCAGCACATCCCCTCGCTGCATGGCCACAACACTGACCTAAAATTATCCGATTACACAGCTGGGAATGAATCTGCAACTCTCAGACGTGACAATATACCACCTTTCTTTATCTTATACGATCGCACTCTGCATCTCTGGAACAAAACCCACTTCAAGTCTTGAAGCTTTCGGGTCTCACTGGACTGAAGGAAATTGTAAAGATGACATCTTACTGAATTCTTAAATACATCCAATTATTTTGAAGACCGATACCAATTGTAGAGGAGAAAAATCCACCGGTTTTGTCACAGATATGTTGGCTGATGTAGAACGAGCTAGAATAAAAGTAGACCTTTTCTATGTGGACTGTGCTGATATGATGAGCACTCAGAGGGAGAAGATAAGCTGCTGAGACTAATTTTGATGCATCAAGAAGTAGAAATGTAACGATACACTCAACTCACGACTCGATTCGAGTCACGATTTTTTGTTCACGATACGATTTTTTTAAATCAAAATGAGCTACAGGCAAATTTTGACTAGATAAAATTATTATATTTATTATACGTTTTATTTGTAGGAAAAAAACTTTCTTTACAGAAACTCTCAAACAGTTTGTTTTCTCTTATAAAAAGTGCAACTTACATCTTAAACAACAGAACACATGACAGATATCTGCTTTCTTTAGAAACAGTCTCACAGTAAACTGCTGTTAACTGCTGTGATGTGCAGTTTTCCTCACGAGGCGTAACCAGGCTCTAAATTAACTTTTCTGATCAGCAGCCAATGTGGCTGGTAAGTTTTGTACATAACAATAAAATAAAAACATTAAAACTCGCAGCAGCACGCGTCAATTTCCACAGAGCACCTCGAGCGGGCGAAAGCCAGACACAGAAAAAGCAAAGAGAATCCGGTGGATTTTCAAAATAAAATACCCCGCGCAAACCGCGGGTCGTAAAAACAGACAAAAGCGAAACTAATTAACTACGTAACATATTTACACATGTAGAAGCATGTTTAGAAGAACATACACCGGGAAAATGTCCAAATCTGAGCAGGTAAACAAAGTCTGGCGGGCTAAGCTCTCGCTCGGTGGGTTTGAAGTCGCGTGCAGGACGGACCAAACACGCCGCGCTCACGCAACGCGGCGGGAAGCCTGTTTGACCAGTGAGAGCACGCGCTGTGCGGGTTCCCATTCAACAAGAATCGCGATTCATTTTTTCTGTCAACCGATGCGAGTCGTCACGCATTTGTACAGTATATGTGATGCATCCAGAAAATGCTAAAAAAAAATCATCGTGAGTCATCTGCAGCACTCACAGTTTGAGCCGGGCCGAGGTGAGACGTCTCACCGCTCAGTCCAGCGAAGGAGAATCTTACACGCACATCCCCGACCTTGTGAAAAAACAAACAAACAAGTAAATAATAACTCAATAACTAACATCAGAGGCCAGACATTTATCTACAGTATCTGGGAGAAATTCTCAGATTCTCACCTCTGGTCTGCGCGGGTACTGAGTGTGATAGAAATAATCGTCATCGGTGCTGAGAAAGGGGTCCAAGGTCAAAGCATTAAAATCCCTCAGACTCAGTGTCTGGAAGTTATTTATCTGCTCCACAAGACCTGAGGATAAACAAATAAATCTCAACAGTGTGACAAACGATACAAACGTCCGTTCAATCTGTATGAAGCGTGTTTATGTCGGGTACCTTTAGTCAGAATGAACGGTCCAGCTCCGACTTCAGGAGCCACCACTGTGACACTCTCAACCGCCATGGCACTGAGATTCAAAGAATAAAATAAAGACACACGTACACAGATATGTTATGGAATAAAACAATAAAAACTTTTGAGTACCTCGGGTTCTGATGGCCGATTTCCTTATCGAAGTTGCGACTGTTGATCAGCTCTGATTTCCACTCGGTATCTAAGGGGAAGAAGTTAGTTCACAATGATTTAAACTTCAACCTGAACCAAGCGATGATACATCTCGACAGAAAATAACTCACTGTATGTGTACGTTGTCTCGGTTTTGGTCTCACCGTTCTCTTGGTAGTCCCTAAAACGAGTTGCATGATGACTCATGATTCATTTCAGGATTAATAATGTCAACATTTTTACACCTGACCCCATCAGACATTAGACTTACTTGCTCTCCCGATACTCCACCCACTGATACATCTCCACCTGTCTCTTTAGCTTCACTGCGTGCACCACCACTCTGTAGTTCGGGTCATGCAGAGGCTACACGAACATAGATGCAGACTATTTACCTCAAGTAAAACTCACTGGTAGCATGTCACTTCTTAAAAGAGCGGCAGCTAAAATGACAGTCTACCTGTGAGGTGTGCAGCTTTGCAGACAGGTGAATCAGGCGATTGTTGTTCTGCAGTTCAAGGCCGGGGTTAGGCCCCAACGACACCACCTGAGAAAGACCCTCATCCAGGGAATATGCCGTTTGCAAAGCCCGTCCCTGAGCAAAGAGAGCATGCACTGTGTTAGTCTTAACATGAAACACTACAACCGTTTTCCTCTGTGTGAGTTTTTCTTACCTCGTTGGTGAAGAGGACATAGAATGAGAGGAAAAACAGTCCAACGCCAACGACTGTTCCTCCGGCAGTTTCACCCAATCGCTCCAGGAATCCAGGGTTGGGCTGAGTCGTTACACGTTTGTGTTGGTTTGACTCGTGACCTGCAAACTGAGACAATTATGCAAAAATCAAGTAAGGCTGGATGCCAACGATAACATCCAGGAGAAAGACGGAGGACATTATTGACTCTGTCTGTCTCTCTCTCTCTCTCTCTAACACAGTTTTTATTAGCTCTGACAGCTGCTTTTTAACTAGTTTTTTGGGAGCAGAATCCAAAACTGATCTCAGTTTTTCTCTATCACGTCAAGTTTTTTAACTATAAGATCCCTGTTTTCTTAAAAAATCTGAAAAACACTGTGCTTGTTTTCACTGAACAAAAGTCTGTGCAATGATCTTTTTGGTCTCGCCAAACCACAGGGATACCGAACACCAACTTTTCACGCGTTCTTTTGGTCCACGTCTGTAAACTCCCGACACACTGCTCGCACACTTTGTGAGGGGCCCGTGTCTTGTTGACTTGTTCAACGAGTTTTACTTTAAAATATGCAAAATATGCTTGTTTGACAAATGCACTGATGTTTTCTAGGACGAGAAGTAGCAGGAGCAGACATGATCTATGTATATCTTTTTTCTAGTTTATTTATTTTTCTAGTTTTGCTATTTCTATCTTACATTTTATTTATTCTTCTTTTGTTTTTTTGCACAGTCGCGACAGTCACCTTCATTTCACTGCCACTGTACCTGTACTTTTAGGCATGTGACAAATAAAAACTTGAATCTTGAATCTTGATCTGGGACAAAGGAAATATAAAACACTAAGATGGAAAAGTTACAAGATTTGAAAACTACAAAAACAGCATAAACGGTATGCCCATGGTGACAAGGTGAAGAGAAAGTACAGATCCTCTTCATTCTACTATGCTGGCTTTGCAGATATTGACAGTACTGAGCTATTGGGAGCTGCACACACCTCTCACCGCTCTGTCTCAATGTGTGACTGCACAAACAAGTTGCCACGTAGCTGTAGATGAGTCCAATCGTGATCAGCATAAAAATCTAAATCAACAGATTTCTTTTTCAAATTGTTCCCCAGTGTTTTTGTTTTTTTGCCAAACTCTGTTCCTTGTTGTCCATTTCTGTTTTGCAAGCACGTTTGTTTATTGCACGCTGCATGTTTGCTTTAAAAATGAGCTGTAGAACTAAATAAATAAAAAGTTTAAATCTGTGAACAGTAAGTCAAGTAAGCTTCTTTATTTTATTGCACATGTGGGACTGAGATTGAAGTTATCAGACAACAAAGTAACAAGCTGAAGTCATCACACCTCTTTTGAATTTGTTTACATGTCTCAATAAATGTAGTTTCATAACATTCACAGCACTGAAATGACTCAACCAGCAGGTAAACTAGTTAATGTCACGTCGCCGTTAAGAAATAAACAACTTACCGTCAGCTAACTGACCATAACACTGTAAAAACGGGCGCTAACGCTGACATAACGTCATTTCCAAATATAAACCTGTGAACAGCTCGTGTTTATCACATTAAATAGTTTCTGTGCATCACTCACCGGCGGTGCTGAAGACATTTCTCTGTTTAACTCCGCGGACAAACAGTAAACTCAGAGAAAGACGAAGATGCCAACGGCCGGAAGTTCACACATCAGCGGCCGCTTCCTTTCTCAACCCGGCGTACACCAGAAATCTCCCAGCCAGGCGGAGTCAGCGCTAGATAGCATGACTAGATTCCACCGTGATACCCCGGTGTAATTAACAAGGAGACCTTCCCAAACCCGGACATCTTCCTCTGAGGGCATGATGGGTAATGTAGTGTTTATGGGTAACTGTGTTTTTTTTTTTTTATCAAGCCAGCACCTGAACTGTTAGTATGTTAATATATTGTATATATAATCTATATTGTATATCCATGAAACTAAGAAATAAGCCAACAAAACTTTTAGATTAGCTTAATTATTGTGAAATAAAAAGTAAGAAATTAAATTGTACATGTTGAAAAAGGAGTAGGAAGACGTATACACTTATTTAACTTATTTATTCCCACTCTTTCTCCTGTACTTATGACCTCCTCTACTTTTGAATATGTTGTAATTATAGACTGTTTCTTGTCTACACACACACACACACACACACACACACACACACACACACACACACACACACACACACATACACACACACACACATATATATATATATATATATATATATATATATATATATATATATATATATATATATATATAGTTTTATTATCAGCTGGTGTTGTTTCAAACAATGTAAAGAAACATATACGTTTTTTTTATTTAAATTGATGCATATAAAAACAAAACAAAACACAACAACTAAGGAACAATTAGTATCTCAGCAAACCAAATCAAGATATACTACACGAATGGACACCCCACCAAACTAATACCAGAATAGGGGGGAGAAAGTACCCTCCACAAAACAACAAAAAAACACAATAAAGACAAAGCTTCTTACGACCAGCTGTTACCAATTTACCAATGACAGGGGCCCACAAAACCAAAAACAAATCCATTTTTACACAAAATTTTGCAGTTACCTTTTTCATCAAATAAACATTCTTTAGTCTAGTCAGACATTGAAGTCACCTGGCCCAACCAGAAGTGCCTGAGTCGGTCTCACAGATTGGAACGGCAACAACAAGTTATCTATTATGTCTAGGAATGCAGCAATAGGGCCTCTTCGACCCTGGCCACCACAGTGTTGAGATAGACTGGCACCTAGTCAAAGACAAACAATTAATACTGCTGAGGACCACAAGGCTCACACGTGGCCTCAAGTAACCTAAGGACAGAAAATTCGATAACACCACTAAACAGAGGAAAGCGAGTCATTCCTTTTCCATCCTGCAAAAATCAAGCTGATGTGTTGAACTGTCATGTTTCTATAGAAGCTCAGAATGGACTCTGCAACATTTTTGCATGTTTCATAGCCACCAAAGCGTCTCCTTCATGTGAGGAAGGAGAAGGTGAGGCGAGGGGGTTACAATGAGCAGCCACACAGCTAGATGCCACTAAATCATTGCACACCGGTCCTTTAATACCTCAACCTGCAGTGGCTGGGAAACCCCACCTCTAGGCAATCTCTCTCTCATACACACACATAGATGTGTCAGTCTTAAGAGGATTATAGCAAAGGCGAACACAAAGCAATTATCATCATCAGCTGTGTTTCTCTCTGTATGAATATACAGTGTACGCATGCCCACACACAGGCACGGATTAACAATACTGCAACAAGGCTGCACTCGGCACTCAGTGAGCGACACGTGGAGAGACCGTCAGGATGCAGGAATATGATGTTATTGTGCTTGGGACTGGACTTAAGGTAAGAAAACACATATTTATTATAAAATAGTAGCCTAGATATGGTGAGAACAGACACTGAAATCAAGAGCTGCAAAGAGTTTGTGTTAAACTACAATGTTCTTCACCAATGATTGGATCAGTGCTATGACTACATGTTATCCAATCCCTTTATTACCACATTAATATTTTGTGCTGAGAACCAAGAAATATATTGAATAAAGAACATTCCATATATATTTATTGGTTTAATTTGTTCCCTAAACTTATTTACCCTCAAATACTTCATGGTATTAGGTTGTGGTTAAGTTTGTTCATGAGTAAAATGGTCACACCTTTACTGATCATTCACATGCAGACTTTCTAAACTCCTGCTGGCTGATTAAGGGGTTTACAACAATTAGATAATGTCATTATAGTCTTGATCTACAGATGCACACCTCCAACTGCTGACCTGCACTATACACTGTCACCCCCCTGTCTGTCTGTCTGTCTGTCTGTCTGTCTGTCTGTCTGTCTGTCTGTCTGTCTGTCTGTCTGTCTGTCTGTCTGTCTGCCTGTCTGCCTGTCTATCTGTCTGTCTGTCTCAGGAATGTATCCTGTCTGGTTTAATGTCTCAAAGCGGCAAAAAGGTTCTTCACATCGACAGGAATCCTTACTACGGTGGAGAGAGCGCAGCCATTTCTCACCTCGAGCAGGTGAGTTCACACAAACACAAGCAACACATGAGCACATGTGTGTATTCTCCATTTTCTAAAGCTTTGGCTTTTGTCTACATTTACAGCTGTACAAAAAGTTTAAGGTTCCAGGTCCTGCTCAGTCTACGGTCCATGAAAAGGAGTGGAACATTGACCTCATCCCCAAATTTTTCCTCGCCAATGGTGAGAGCTTAGCGCTGTTCATCTGGGATTTTGCTTTTGCTTGTTTTAATGTGAGTTAGAGTCGTTTTCCGTGATGTCTGCTGTGTCATCATTCTAGGTCAGCTGGTGAAGATCTTGGTAAACACTGAGGTTACTCGCTATCTGGACTTCAAAGTCATCGAAGGCAGCTATGTGTACCAAGCGGGCCGAGTGCACAAAGTGCCCTGCACAGAGGAAGACGCTCAGGCTTCAGGTGATTGTTGCAAATTCATCTGCATATTTGTCACACCTATTTAATAATGTTTATTTAAAAAAATGTGTATATTTCAGATCTTATGGGCATGTTTGACAAGAGAAGGTTCAGGAAGCTGCTGCTCTTTGCCATGAACTTTGATGTGAGGCACCCTCGCACCTACCAGGACATGGATCCTCACAAAACCACCACGCGTGACCTCTTCTGCCACTTTGATCTGGGACTGGATGTGGTTGAGTTCATAGGTCATGCCATAGCCTTACACGACAGTGAAAGGTCAGTCACCAGATGGAGATGATGACAGACATTAAGTTTAAAGCTGCCTGGTCTCACTTTACTGTCTCCCGGTGACCCCGTAGTTACTTGGACCAGCCGTGTTTGGAAACCATCACACGGATCAAGCTGTATTCTGAGTCTCTGTGCCGCCACAACAACAGTCCATATATCTACCCTGTGTATGGGCTGGGGGAACTACCACAAGGGTTTGCCAGGTTACAAAATAACTACTTCACGTTCCAGTTTGTTCCCGTTGTTACATTCACTGCAGTGAGTTGAGGCAACTTCTGTGTGTTTCAGACTAAACGTAGAGTACGGGGGAACTTTCCTGCTGAACAGAGCAGTGCAAGAGATTGTGATGGACGACGGCAAAGTGACAGCTGTAAAATCTGAGGGGAAGGCAGGTGTTTTATGTAGGAGAAGCGTTGAGAAGTTGGTTCTGCTTGTGACAACTGAGCGCTCAGTCTTTCTATTTCTTTAACAGCTGTTCCACTGTAAACAGCTCATCTGTGATCCGAGCTACGTCCCTCACCGAGCGAGGAAAGTGGGGCGTGTGATAAGAGTCATCTGTTTATTAAATCATCCGGTTAAAAACACCCACGAGGCCACATCCTGTCAAATCATCATCCCCCAACTACAACTCCACAGGAAATCAGGTGTTTATTTCCTGCTACGGCATGAAATTTGAACATTTCATACGTGCATAATCTTGGCTGAAAAAGTTGATCACACTGATTCATAATTAATAGAAAACCTTCTCTCTCTGTCTATGCAGACATTTACATATCCGTGGTGTCCTATGCGCACAATGTGGCCTCGGAGGGGGTGTACATCGCCACGGTGAGCACGACTGTAGAAACCAGCAACCCAGAGAAAGAAGTCCAGCCAGCGCTGGAGCTTCTCGAGCCCATCATGCAAAAGTTAGTGCTGCCTTTAAGTCTTCAGTTTTACTGTCCGTGGGAATTACATCTGATCACATTGACTTTATTTCCTGTCACCACCAATCTAGATTTGTTTCAGTCCACCGCCTGCTTATTCCCAAAGACGATGGAAAGAATAGTCAGGTAACTGCAAAAAAAATAATTCATAAAAAGAATAAAATGCGATGAAGTGCGGTGGGTCATGTCTCTCCTGTCTTCGATAGATTTTCGTGTCCCGTTCGTACGATTCAACAAACCACTTTGAGGCAGAGTGTGAGGACATCAAGGACATGTATCACCGGATCACGGGAGCAGAGCTCTGCTTCAGAGACTCGCAGAGACACTCGTCTTACAACTCTGATGACGACTGAGAAAGACTCTCGACATCAGCGCCAAATAATTAAACATCTGGGAGGCCATTAATGACATAATGCATGATTGTAACTGTAAGGTAGAGGGTGATATGTAACATGTAGAGTAAATGTTGGGTGTCCTTTTTTCTTTTAATTTGTCCCTTTTGTGAAATTCTCTTTTGTTTGTCCCTTTATTTGTCTTTTTCTTCTGCTTTTCAATGTTTTGGTATGAGAAAAGTCAATTCTCTGTGACCATTAATAAAACTTTTTGCTACACAGTTTCTAGATTTTTATTGTTTATATCACCATCACATGTTCAAAGACACAACTTCATAATTACTATTCAATATTTTTAGAAAATTAACTCTGTGTACTCTAACTATTAACTAACTGAATATTTCATTTCTACACAAGGTCAGTTTTTGTTGTTTTTCCTCCAAGCACCAGCTGGTGAAAGTAATCATACAGCACCCTGCATTCGAACGACATGGGATTTAAACTGTGTGCATGTGGCACACATGATTAGAGACGATGTGCAGAGGATTTGTGGATTCTCTTTATCTATGGAGCTTATGTGCGAGGACAACGCTGCTGAATTATGTCATGTGTCGTACACGGGCAGCTCGCTGGAGACAAAGGACTGACAGAGCAAAGAGGCTTAACCCGAATAAAGGACAGGAGGAGGCCTGGAACACACTCACACACTCACACACACACAGAATTTCTCCTTTTAAAATAATAAATATTTAATGTTTTTATGCATTTATTGCATTTTTTATTGTGTGTTGCATGTGAAGCTTTTAAATATATATATTATAGTATCTACACAAGAATTCTGTTACGCTTTATTACAGTCTAGTTCTCCGTCACAGATGTGCTGACTTGGCTACATTTACATGAGCTCTTGTAGACATTTTTTGTGCTGACTGAAATGGTGACAGACACAAACACTGGTGGTGTTTGTGTCCGTCACCATTTCAGCTCTCCGCTCACATCGCTGCGTGACGACAGCTGCTTTTAACGCCTCAAACTCCACAAAAAAAAACAAAACAAATATAGCGACGGTTAGCTAGAAGTCACAGAGTTTGTTCCTGGAAGTTACGTGCCAGAATAAAACAACCATCCTGCAGGTCCCGGGATCATTCATTGACCTTTGACCTCCATCTGCAGAAATCAGTCACAGTGTCCGTCAACATCACGACACTTATTCCTGTGTCACATCCAGTGCCGTGCTGACGGGTGGGGGGATCAGACCAGCAGCTGCCACTCTTCGCTCACTTGTCAGGAAGTTGAAGGTAGCACATGCATTTGGCTGCAACACAGGAGAAAAAAAAGGCAGAAGCATAAATTACAGTGGCTCGGTACGTCTTAAAGTGCTGTTGCTAAGGCAGTCAGAGTCTTCCTATCTGAAGTCTTTCAATGCTGTCAGGAGGCGTGCATGCACTTTACTGTACTGAGAACTGGCAGACGTTACCGTGTCCTGCACCTCCACAGCGATGCCTTTTTTCTTGAGTAGAGCCAGGACGGAGGGGTTAATCCGTTCAAGCCGTGCGCCCGTGCCCAGCACAAGAATCTCTACATACAAAACAACAAAATCGTTTTCTTTCAGTGAAATGCACCATATATATAAACGCAGATGAGTGAGCATATCAAGGCAAGAGCTGAAAAACTGTGGGAAAATATAATGAAAACACAACATGAATATTAAAATCTTAATTTTTTTTATTATTATTTGTAACTAATCTCCCATCTGTGTGTCAGTGTGCTTTTATTTTTTATTTTTTTTTACCTATTCTTGGTTCAAGCATGTGGAAAAGTGAGACACTTTCTTCTGTGATGTCTTTGTGGCTACCAACCTGCAGAGAGAGAGAGATTTTAAAAAAAGAACAATAACACACATAGACAGAGGTTTAAACTTTAAAGATCATGACAAACTAAGAGCTGTGAAGGTAGTTTGGATCTTGATCTCACGTTCCACTGGAGGATAGCAGGAGGCAGCACAGCGCAGGGCCCGAACACTTTGTTGCCATCGATGTTGAATCCTCGGGAACTGTAGCTGTGGATCATGACCCCACCATCCAGCTCCTTCTGCATGATGGACACTGAGGTGCGCTGGTACATTTCATCATCACCGGGACTTAATCGATGTGCACGAGAGAGAAATGGGCTGTGACAAAAGACGTGTAAACACAGTCAGGACAAACATCATATTAAGTAGGCAAGACTATTCAGTTATTTATTTATCATGAGGATTAATATTGCAAAGAGTGATTGTGGCCTAAAAAAACTCTATCTTCTCTATCGCTTTAAATTGCACGACTTCTCTGCAGGACTGTTGCCATGTGACCCAGTTGAAAAGCCAAAAATCTGATGCCAACCCGCTGACAGGGCTGGCAGCCAAAAGCTTTAGAGCTGTTTCTGCAAAAAAAAAAAAAAAAGAGGCTTCCAGGAAAGAAACGTTTTCTGCTTGTCTAAGGCGCTGCAGCACATTCTGGCCTCTTTATTCCTGACTCCTACAAAAATCTGAGCACGTTAAGCATCTTTTGTCTTGGAAATGTGAAGCGCTGCACTTTTCAGTCGACTGTTGTCTCGCCAGCTTTTTTTTTAAAGCAGCAGAAGACTCATGAGGAGATCTGGCCTGCAGACCAGTGTGAATGCAGACTCCACCAGATGGAGCCAGAGATGCTGCCTGATAGACAAACAAGCTTAGGAGTCTGAATAGGACAAAAACACTGTTCTTGATTTATTCACTGTCGCTATGAAAAGTTTTAATCAGTAAAATCTTCAAGAGCATCTACAATCACAAACCTCAAAATGATATGCATATGTAATCTAAAAATATGCAACCCACATGAAAATCTATTGGCTATATCTCACAGCAACCATATATGTGTAATCATCAGAGGCAGGTGTCGACATTTAAAGTGCAAAACAATAACGATAAACAGTCAAACAGAACCCCAGAGAGAGAGAAAACAGAAACAGAGCCACATTTTATTGTTTGTTATCTGACACCTGTCATTGATGTTTGCGCCATTGTACACACACACACACTTATTTTCTTGCATATTTTATATTTATTTATACACAGTTTATATTTTGCATATATTATGCGCATATGAAGAGAGGATAATAATTGATGGATTAATAAATTCTAAACAAAAAATATGTTGTTATTGCCATCAGGAAAGCGGTACAGATCAATAAGGACAAGGACAAATAGATTCATGCACAGTTTCTACCCCACTGCAATCACCTGTTTAAACGCTGCCAAAGCTAAGGCACGCTAGCAATCATTCACACCATAAACTGTTCCACATGATGATGATGTTGTTGTTGTTGTTGTTGTTGGTTATGTAATTTTTTGCACTTTATTAATTTTGCACTTGGTGAAATCTGCATTGACTGGTTGGCATTTTTAATTTCATTGTACAAGTGACAATGACAAATAAAGATATTCTATTCTATTCTATTGTTGTTGTTGTTGTTGTTGTTCTTATTCATAGTGTCATGAGAATTTTTTAAGAAGAACCTTTGAATAAGGAGGACTGGAAAGTATCAAAGTTTAAGTTGAATTTAATATTCTTGTACAAGAAGGAGTGTTTAACAGTGCAACACACAACAGGGGTTACAGAGAAAAGGCTCCTCCAATTCATTCAAAATGGGCTGTCTTGAACATCTTCCCACTAACGGTTTCCATTTTTGGTTTTCCCCTTAGTAATGAACATTATGTTTCTTGTCCAAAATGACACTTCCCTTAGTCTGTCTCTCATGTCCTTGGACATTTTTTAAATTTTCTTTCCCAGGCAGCTTCAACAAACACATGCTAGATAGGGGGAGTACACAAGATATGTAAAAAGACAAAACACACACACTAAGAGTTAAAACATCTGCAGTCCAGTACAATCCTAATTTTTATAACACATAGCTCTAGTCCTCAAGCAGTTCCACATGTACTGGTGTACAAACAGGAGCCCACCGTGCAGAGTTTAGACCATTTCATAATTTATAATAGTTATAAAAATTAGGATTATACTGAGTTTCAGGTGTTTTAATTTATATAGTGTGCGTGTTTTGTCTTTTGCATGTCTCATACACTTCCCTTAGTTGGATTTACTGAGGCTGGCAGGGAGGGATAATTATTAATCAGTAGTACAAGGACAGGAGAGACAGGTTAGGGAAGTGTCATTTGGATATAAAACATAATCATTCACTCATTACTGAACCGAAAACCAAAAAATAATGTTATGATATGATCTGTATCAGTGTCTGAGAGAGCCTATTAAAAAAAATGTATAAGAACCAACAGTTAGAGCTCCTCAAGGAGCCTTTTCTCTGTTAAACGCTCCTTCTTGTACAAGAATAATAAACTTTGATACTTTGAATCCAGTCTTCCTTATTCAAGAGATTTATTGTTAAAAATCCCATTACAATATATATAACAATAATAATCATATATTTTAAGTAAACACTTTAATAAACGAGCATCTCAAACTATCACATGACAGTCCGGGTGTTTCACAATAAGAGCATGACTTTTTAATGTCCTCGTCTCTGCGCACAGAGGACGGAAGTCCAAATTAAGGACAGTTACTAAACTGTTTAAATCTTAAAGCGATCACAAAACACACGAACACACCTGGAGAAGGCAGGTACCGGCCTGGAGGAGAGGAGAAGAAGTCCGTGTGTTGATCTCTGAAGGAGGAATCTGGCACCGGCCATGTTGACTGAACAGACTTCGGTGCAACACCAAGGCTGCTTGTTTCCGGTGTTGTGTATCGCAAAATCGAACAAATTAAATTATTATTTTTTTTTAATTAAACCAAGCGTTAAAAGATTATAATATTAAAAATATTATAAAATTATTATTTTTGCTTTACATTACTAACTATATACAAAGTTAAACAGCTAACAGCTAACAGTTGTCATAGCAATCATCTAAATCCAAATTATTTGACATATAAAAAATAAACTAAAAAAACATTTTAAAAAAGATACTGTACAATATATTTATACATTTAAATGTTATATTTATTTATTTTTCTTAAATAAACGGACGTTGACGATGAGTAACCGTTAACGTCTCTCGCTCGCGCTCTCGGCCGTTGATTTAAATGTCTGGCCGGGGGGCGTGTTCACGGAGTAACAGCGCCCCCTGCGGCCGCAGCGGGTAACAGCAGCCGCCCGGGTCAGATGATCGCAGTTACATTGTAAATAGACCGCAGAGATCCTCCGTGGCCGTGGCCATGCCTTCATAGCCCTCCAACGGAGCCAGACATTTCCAGTCGGAGACGCCCTATCTTCGCACGCAGGTCCTCCCTCTCTCTATCTCTTTCTCTCCGTCTTCGGCGTGTTTTAAAGTTAAAGTGTGGATAAACTATGTACCGGTCTCTGTACGCCTTCCGATCCGCGGAGCCCAACTCGCTGCACTTCGCGGCCGGAGAGAGCTTCCTAATCCTGGAGAGGAGCAACAAACACTGGTGGCTGGGGTCCCGCTGCAGCTCGGGGGAAACCGGCTACGTCCCAGCCTCATACATCGAGAAAATACAGGTGAACAGGCAAAGTCCTTTTGTTTTTTTGTCTGAATGAAAACATGTGACCATGTCGCATCAGTTAAAATGTAGTGAATGCGTAGTAAAGGACAGATCCCTGCAGCGCAGGCCATGTTGAAGCTGATTATTGAAGAAGAAGATGAAGATGCATGCAGAGGAGCCCATAAATTATTGTTAAGGGGGTGCATGAGATGAAGGGACATGGCCCTCTGCACTGCAGCTGCTCACTGCGACAGACAGGAGATATGAGACAGGACAGGATGAGACAGGAGACAGGACAGAAAGACATTGTCTCTGCTCAGTTTCAGATGATCTGCTCCTGTGTGTCTACCTCTTTTATCATCAAATAAGCTCAAATAAGCTGTAACTTCCTTTCACATTTCTCTGTCACACCCTCCACAGTGATGAGACAATGTTTTGCAAAGATCCAGACTCAGTGAACTAGTCAGAGCTTGCATTTTGTGAAATCACAGGCTCGGGGTAGGAATGCTCCGCTCTCCGGCTGTTAATGACGAGGAGAGGTTTAATGAGCCCCTGTGTGTTAGATAACCGCCCTGGTTTGTTTCTGCCATGTCCTCGAGCCACAGATCTGTTTTTGTTTAAAATTTAATAATTACATGAATGAATATTTAATATTTTTTTTACTTTTTCTTCTTGCAGGCTCCAGAGCAGGATGAGGTGCTGCAGTCTATCGACAGAGCGATCGAAGGGATCCACAATGTGGCCTTAAAGAACGGAGGCAAATACAATCTGGAGCAGAGAGACGTGTTGCAGTGAGTCAACAAACACAATATATTATATTTAATTTGAATCTGGATATGAATCCTTCCTCCTTTTTGTTGCAGGAAGCTGATCCATCACAGAAAGGAGACTCTTGCACGGCGAAGTTCCTCGTCCGCCAGTCACAAACCGGGCCTCCCGTCTTCCAGCAGCGAAATATCTCTCAGTCAGACGCCTCCTCCACCCAACGGCCTTAAACAAGACTATGGACGGCAGGGGAGCCTGCCGTTATCAGGAAGCATGGACAATATGCAAGGAGAGTCGGGCTTTTACCAGGTAACACACTCACGCAGAGCACATTTAAATGTTTTATTTGAATCAGAAATACAGGGTTCAGACTCTGAGACATGTTATTAACATAGGAGCGTGTAGTTACAGGCTTACAACAGATCTTAAAGTATCTGAAAACTTATTTCAGGGTTCCCATGGGTGCTTGAATTCCTTGAAAATGCTTGAATTTCAATTCAGTGTTTTCAAGGTTGTGAAAATGCTTGAATTTTTTGTGAAGTGCTTGAAAATGCTTGAAATTTCACAATTAGTTAAAAATCAAAACAGTCAATCTACCACCATATGAAATAATGCTAATTAGACCCATATTATTATGCCATACAGTGGCACCGCTGCGCTTCCCATGACCATCATGGCAAACACAACTAGTAGGCTACCTATTTAAAGGTGCTGGAAAAATGGAAAAACTGGTGCTTGAAGGTGCTTGAAAAGTGCTTGAATTTGTTCATGAAAAAGGTGTGGGAACCCTGTCTTAGCTTCTGTTGTGAACATGCTCAAGGCTGCCAAATATTACATAATAACTACCTCACAGATACAAGGGATTGTTTGTTTTTGATTGTTTCATAAGACGCAGCCAGTCTTTGGCATTTTATTTGTGAAACAGTATCAGGATGTTACAGAACAGGAATGCTGTCTCTCCCCTCTCGACAGCCGTGACAGTCAAATCCACAGCGTGCTCACTCTGTACAAATGTCTCACCTCCTGCGTCTCCTCCTCCTCCTGCAGGTGCCTCCTCAAGCTCGACGTGCGGCTCCGATTACCCCACCTCCCCCCGAGAAGCAGAGAAACAGCCGGCGTCCAGGTTCGAGCTCACAGAGCCGCGGCGTGTTCACAGCATTGCTCACACGTTTCTCACAGTATCGCAAGTTACAGCTTAGCTGCTGCTACCTGCTGCAGCTCCTCACAGACACACTCTATTCTTAGTCAGGTCACTCCTGTTCACTCTCCTCTCTGTAACTGGAGACCCCCTCGTCTCTCCCTCTCTTTCTGTCCCAGCAGAGCCGGAGGTCCCCTCCAGAGTGTCCTCTCTCCCCGCGTCTCCTGCTCCCTCCCTCTCAATCAGCACCACCTCTTTAGAGTCGGGCTCCTCCCACTCACTGGTCTCCTCTGATGTCAGTTTGCCAAGTGTATCCAGCACCCCCCCTCCTCCTGTGCCATCCCGCGTGAAGCCCCCTGCGCCGCCTCCAGCAGACGTGCTTCCCTCGGACTCCCCTCCTCAGCCGGCTCCTGTAAAGAAGAGCCCGGCTCCACAGCCTCCCCAGCCCACCCCTCCTCCGCAGCCCAGTGTGGAGGCTGAATGGCCAGTCGCCCCCCCGTCTGTCGCAGAAAGCCCTCCTGGCAGCCCCACCACCCCCGAGACGGTTCCCATGACCATCGGGGCTGAACTGATCGAGCTGGTACGGAAGAACACGAGCTTGAGTTACGAGCTGTCACGGGTCGCCGTCGGCGTGGTGGTGGGCCATCTGCAGACGGCCTTACCTCAGGCCTCCGACGCTTTGGAACAAGTTCTCCTCTCGCTGGTGGAGAGCAAGGTCAGATTTGTTTTCATGTTTTCATTACATCATGTGGACTCGGTATCCTGGAGCCTCGCCAGCTCCAAGGAGAACACCGGTATCGCTTCGAGTTACAGCTTGGTCTGCATTTAGCTGACATTTCTCACGTCGCATCTCTGACTTTGAGACACAGGGGACAGTACGCACTGTGTGCAATGTATCATTTCCTCCTTTTTAATTGCAGCGTCAAATCAAGCTTGAAATCAGCTGCTGATTCCCGTCCTGGAAGATATTTCTGTTACTTTCTTTCTGGGTGATTCAATAGTGCGTAACCCAAACCTCAAACAGCATTTGCTAAAAGCTTTTGGCTGCCTCCTGTATTTACATGGTGACACATGTGTGCACACTCTCATCTGATTAAACCCGAAAACACTCTGTCGTCTAACAGAGGCCTCGCTGTTATAAAAATCATTTAACTTGAGCTCGTAACACAGATAATGCAAAGAGTTTTACACAGGGGTTGTAGTCCAGATGATTTTTATATTTTATTGTTTTTAATACTTTTAAAAATGTATCACAGAGACTATATCTCCTCTGAAGGAAGCACTGATATCTCCAGTCATTACACGTTAATGTTCAGGAGTCTGGTATTATCCTTTAAAGCTGCTCTAATCAATATTTTTACATTGTCAATGGACAAATTTACTATTTATAATGTGAAAGTGGTCGTTCATAGCAACACACTAATTGTCATTGTGAAGCTACACCCACATCTCAATGACTAAATGACTGTGTGCTCTCAGTTCCTTAAAAAAAGTCACGTTTGAGTAAGTTAAGTTACTTTCTATGTTAAAAATACTAAATATTCCTCTGTAGCTGGTATTTCAGGTTATACTAGAAACTGTTTTATGTCACTGTAGGATTCGAGTGCAGCGCTGCCTCAGGGTCAGGTGTGTCACGACGAACAGAGGCTGGAGGTGATCTTCAGCGACCTCGCCCGACACCGCGACGACTCCCAGCAGCGAAGCTGGGCGCTTCACGAGGACCACGCGCTCATCGCCTGCTACCTGGAGGAGCTGCTGAAGATACTGGTACGACGCAGAGACTGCGAGCATAGCAACAGTCCGCAGGGCGTCTGGGTTCTGACTCAAGTGTGCGAAGGCGTGTGAAGTCCTGACTTAGTCACACGATGCATTTCACACATAATTTTACTTATATAGAGTTTTTTTAAATGGCCGTTACAAAACAGGGAAAACACAAACAAAGAAAGCAAAAATATCAAGTGAGAAACACACACACTTTTTTTTAAAGATTGTTTTTGGGGGGTTTGAACATTTGTTTCATAGAGACAGGAAAGAAAGGGTGGATGACGTGCAGGACAGAATTTAACCCAAGGTCCTAGCCTTTGTGTGGGGTACAGGTGAGCTACCAGGCTGACCCCCATCCCTGTATCAATAAGCACCAGGGTTCCCACGGGTGCTTGAATTCCTTGAAAACGCTTGAATTTCAATTCAGTGTTTTCAAGGTTGTGAAAATGCTTGAATTTTTTGTGAAGTGCTTGAAAATGCTTGAAATTTCACAATTAGTTAAAAATCAAAACAGTCAATCTACCACCATATGAAATAATGCTAATTAGACCCATATTATTATGCCATACAGTGGCACCGCTGCGCTTCCCATGACCATCATGGCAAACACAACTAGAAAGATTGAAAAACTGGTGCTTGAAGGTGCTTGAAAAGTGCTTGAATTTGTTCATGAAAAAGGTGTGGGAACCCTGAAGCACAGAAATGTTTGAATGCAGTGGAAAAAAAAGAGGATTTGGGTAAAGTCATACCAGGAGACAGTTTTCAGTAAGAGCTGTAAAAATACGAGGCTTCTAATTCAACGCACACTTTGTGATGAATCCCATGTCGTGCTGTAAATACCAGACGTGTTTGATAGGATCACACCGGCTTTACAGCTCCAGCAGCGTGGTTAAAGACTGAACCTGTAAACTCCTCAGGCTGCCAAATATTCTCTGTTGGCAGTTTGCTCCAGACTAAAACTCAGATCAGCTTTGGGATGTCCAGATGAGCTGTTTTTAATCCTCTGCTGTGTCCGGGGCACCGTGACTGTCAGACAGATTATGAATCAACATAGATGTGATGTTGTTATGTAAATGTTTTTTTTTTTTCACCCCCCCTCCTCCTCAGACTGATGCAGACCCAGAGGTGTCTAAGAGGATGTGCAAGGTTAACCACTTTGAGAGTGTGCTGTCTCTGGTTTCGTATTATCAGATGGTGAGACAGTAACAGCAACACAGCATTTTATTTTTGAATCAGTCCTGAGAAGACTTGTTTAGTCATCGTTTGTCCTCGTGTGACCTGCAGGAGCATCGCGTGTCTCTGCGGCTGCTGCTGCTCAAAGTGTTCGGGGCGATGTGCAGCCTGGACGCTTCTCTCATCTCCACCCTGCTCAACTCCATCCTCCCCATGGAGCTGGCCAGGGACCTGCAGACAGACACACAAGGTATTTACACCTTTAAATTAGACGTCACTCCTCAAGCTTAAAGGTCCAGTGTGTCAGATTTAGGGTGGCTCCTCATGCCATGGCTACACCAATAGATGGTGTTAAATCCTGCACACAGGACCTTTTTTTTTTTACTATTTAAATGGACTTTTCTCTCCTCAGAACACCAGAAGATGTGCTACACGGCTCTGGTGCTCACTATGATCTTCTCAATGGGCGAGCAGGTGCCATATCATCATTACGGTACGGCACGCAGCTGCTGTGTTATATCAAAAACTTTACACGTCATCGATGCGTGAAGTTTCCACAACTTTAGCTCCGTGACAACGATGCATTTTTTACTTTGTGTGACGGATTGTAAAAGTTTTTCCCGTCCTACGCTGATGACACACATTCATCAAACAGTCTCTTTCTTGTTTGACTAAGACATAAGATAATCCTGACGCTCCCTTGTTTGCAGAACACTTGAATGCTGACTTTGTCGAGTTTCTCTTGGGCGTGGTGGAGGACGGGCTTCCGTCCGACCCAACGGAGCAGCTGCCTGACATCTTCTTGAACCTTGTGCTGGCCTTTAACCTGCATCACACAGGTGAGACTCAGCACTGCGTTCACAGCAGACGTCATTCCATTAATGTTTACTGGGAGACTTAAATCCATCCAATTATTAATGTATTTATTATTTATTGTGCTTCTGTGCTTTTCCTGCACAGCTACATTCTCACATACAAAGCAGCTTTCATTGTTTACCACAAATACTTTTTTTGTGTCTCGTCTGTGTCACCCAGCACCCAGCAACAATGTTATCATGCAGGAACTGAAGAAGAAAAATGTCAAGATCCTGTCAGAGAAAGTGTTGCTGCTTCTAAACAGAGGGGGTGAGATACCACGTTTGTTTGTCTTGTACAAGAAGGAGGAACTCACGTACACATCGTATGATTTAAAACATCTGAAACACAATATAATCTTATTTCTCAGCCTGCATCGACATTCTCTGTCCGCTCACGCCTTCACTCACTTTTCTCCAGACGACCCTGTGTGTATGTTTAAACACACCCCGCCAGCGCCGCACTCGGTACTCAAGTTCCTGCAGGATGTTTTCGCCAGCCGAGAGACGGCCGACATCTTCTACCGCACTGACATGATGGTGATGATCGACATCGCTGTTCGACAAATATCTGATCTTTCACCTGGAGACAAGGTGAGACCTGGCACTCCTTTGCTGCAGGAAAGCGTTGATCTGGTTCAGTTGGACGATAACTAAATATACCTACTTGCATATAGAATGCTGCTGCAGAAATCTGTTCTGGCAGCAAAGAAAGAGAAGTGACGCGTGGGGACGAGCTGTGCTTTCTAGGTGGAAAAAGCAGCTCTGGTGATTTGGTTGACGTGTTGCTCACGAGGAGAGATTGCTGCCGAAGTGACTCAGAGGTTGCTGATGGTGAGGCAGCGGTTGTGAGTGGTTTTGGTTTGGATTATCATGAAGCTCATGGTTATTCATCACAGTTTAGTTTGAGGAAGTTTGTCAGGCCACTGCTACATATTATGAGCGCTGTATCCTTTTCATGTAACTCGATAAGGTCGTGTATAGGCGTATTTCCCCAAATAATGAACAGCTTGTTACCATGTCTGATGATGTTCTCCTCTCTTGCCCTCCCCGCGCAGCTGAGGATGGAGTATCTCTCCCTCATGCACTCCATAATACGCTCGACGGACTACCTGGAGCACCAGCACCGCCTGTCCGACCTGCAGGGGGCGCTGCAGATGATTCTCAGGGAGGAAGAGGATCTGGGAGAGGACGAAGGGAATGCGACAGCAAAACAGATGGATAAGCTAATCGTGCAGCAGATCTACAAAGAGTTCCCACAGATCAGTGAGAACCAGGACTGACCATGTCAGTGTCGTGCTCGCACGCTGTAGTTTGCTCCCGTCCGCTGCAGGGAGGTACAATAAAGCTTGAAGGAGGAAGAACTGATGTATTCTGTGCCAGCCTGATCAGTTTTGCCAGTGTTTTCTTGGACTCATGGTCCAAAGCCACAGCTTGCACATGTTGATTTAAAAAAAAAAAGGTTTTCACAGCTTTTTTTAAAAATCTCAGATGAACTTCATTTGAAAAAAAGGAGCGGGAGGATTCTCTTCTTCATTCAAGAAGAGAACAAACATGACAAATGTGCGATTTTAGTCATACATAGAGTTTAAAAATAGCCAAACATAGGCCAAACTTTGAAGCAATAATTACCTTGAAAATCATACAGGAACTAACTGTATGTATTCTTAGTGTTATGGAATTAAACAGCAACCAGAACTAAACTTTATTCTGACCAAAATAACATGAAATTCATTAATTTTAGAGCATATCAAACCAATTTTTAATGATTTTTTATTGAAGTTGTGCCATTATTTGAACCGTTGCTAAAAAATACTTTGAGCCTTTATGTGCTTCCCTGTCAGTGGGACCAAACTACTGTGTGTTACTGAGAGCGTTATTTTCTTTACGGAGTGTCATACTCTTAAACCGACTTCCTCTCTCATTCACCCGTCCGTTCATTCTAATTAAATTAAAGACGATTTGAACAAGTTTACTGTCTCAGCACACTCCGACTCACGTGTTATCGTTACTAAAAGCTTTTAGGTGAGTAACTTTTGCTGCTATGTATCAAGTCTCTCCTGTGGCTCCGTCTGCAGTTTCCTCAGTTTCCTCAGTCTGGTATATTAGTTAGTCTCTTTTCAAGATAATCACTCTCTGTACTCACATATGCAAAACTCCTGAAGTATCAAAAGTTACTGACTGTTTAACTGCATTCAAACAATCTGTGCTGCAATAAGGCTTCATAGCAACCTGTAATATCGCTGTAATTATACTGAGTCTTGGCTTCACGGAGGGTAAACGTGTTCTGCACTTATTGTCTGAGATAATACACGCATCAGTGTTGTTGATCTCCAGTTATTATCTCATGCTCATGCTGAAAATCAAGACAAGGGGGAGGAAATACAGTACAGGGCATTTCTTTAATACGTCTAACAGCGACATGTACCTTTCCTTGTTTCTTCCCCATGATGTCGTGACTGATGTTCTCCCATTTTATCTGTTTGTGTCCCTGACTTCCCTGTTTGGACGAAGTGATATCGTTTTTTAGTTCATGTCCGAGTGTTCATTCATTCATTGATTATTTGTGTGTTTGTTTACAGTGTGTGTGTGTGTGAGAGAGGTGAGTGCCTCTTCTTTCCATGATTAACATCGTCTGCGGAAATGCTACGACTGTGTTATGATAATAAAACTAATAAAGCTATATTTTAACAGTGGAACTGGTCGGGTTGGTTGTGTGGTTCAAAGTTTACAACATAATAAAAACCGTAAAGGTGTTTCTAATATTTTGACCACTTCACTTACAAACATTAGAAACATCCTTTTAATATAATGAAATCCTGTAACTAACTGCTAAGACTTTAATAATAAACACACAGCAGATTTTTTTATCAAACATTATAAGCTTCAGTTTATTTACAGCAGAGTCGTTGTATTGGATCACATTAGATTGTACCTACACTCACAAATTTCCATCCATCTGAATTACATGATATAAATAAACTAACAAACTTAATGTGAAGCAAGAAATAAGATTTATGAAACAGTACGAATAAACTCAAAATTCATTTTCATTGCTGAGTTTGGGGAAATTGGCTTTATTAACACTGAATGCACAAACCTGGATACTACATAACTGTGCAGTGGAAGCACATTGACTTTATTAGTACTATTACATAAATCAGATTAAGTTTATTAGTTTATTTATATTAAACCTGTGTAATTCAAATGGATGGATTACATTACCTAATGAAGTGGCTGGTTAATAACTTAATAACAATAATAATTATGTTATTGTCTGTTTGTATATGTGTCAATCAATAAAAAATATTGTTTAAAAATGTAAATAAAGGCCGATAAAGTCTTGATAAATTGTAATATATCCTGCCTCTGTCAGAATCAGAATCACTTTAATTCTCCAGGAGTGTGTGAACACATGGTTACCCTTTGCTCTCACAGTACAAACAAACACAAGTTTGACATAGGTACAGTTAAAAAACAAAAAAGGTAAAAGCCCGACCTGACGATATGAAGAGCTGCAGCTCCATCAGTACATTTAAAACCAAATTAAAAAGTCTCAGCTCTGCAGCCACTGACACTGTGGGTGTATGTTATGTGCTATTGTGTGTGTAACTTTGTATTTTGCATTATGTGTACTGTGTTGTTATGGGAATTTTTAAAGAAAAACCCTAAAATAAGGAGGATCGGATTCAAAACATTAAAGTTTAGGTTGAATTTATTGTTCTTGTACAAGAGGAGCGTTTCACAGTGCAACACACTAAAGGGATCACAGAGAAAAAGGCTCCCTGAGGAGCTCTGACAGTTGGTTCTGTCTCAACCCCTGTACATTGTTAACAGTCAATTTGCATATAATGCATTTAAACAGCTTTCTTCAACATATCACCTAATGAGTAGCCAGTATGTCCCCAATCTACATGTCAACTCTCTGGCTCATTCTGTTCTCAAATCTCTCTATTTATACATTAACCTGAACTTTACCTTACCCTGTCAGTAATAAAGGGAAGTGCCCTAAGGACACATAATGTAAGAACAAACATGTAACCCTGATTTTTATAACATGTGTGTGTTTTTTGCTTTGTAATGTTTGTCATTGTGCTGTAATATGTTTTCATTGTGTCTGCAGATGAACAGTAGCTGTAAGATAACTCTGGTGCAGTACATCAAATGTAACCGTTTATGTTTATTATTGTACATGGTCCCTTTAAATAAATAAATGAATGAATGAAAAGTAGACATAAACATAAATGTACATATAAAAAGGTAAATATATATAAATATGCACAGTATGATTGCATGATAAATAATGTATTTATTTACAGATATTACATCATTAAATAGATAATATAATAAATATAAAATATATTTATAGTATATATTATATTTATATTTTATTTATAATATATAATAACAATAAATTCACCATGTGTTTTTGTGTTTTTACCTTTGACACACTGAATGTTTCCACCCGGACGTCAAACACAGGCGCACCGGAGTCTTGCAGTCCGTCCGGGTTGAGGAAGTGGGTGAAAGGTGCTGCAGACTACCTGTCCTCTCAGAGCCAAGCACGGTCAGGTAAGCCCTCACCTGTCCTGTTTGTTTGTTTCCTCTGCGTGTATGTCTTCGTGTGTCTTCATCCAGCTGGTTGTCTGTGTTTTGTTTTTCTTTGTTTGTTTCTCTTCCCGCAGACCGGAAAAAGTAAAAATGTCCAAACAGCCGCAGCCGATCAGCCCGATGAAGAACTTCTTCGCCGGAGGATTTGGAGGAATCTGCCTCGTGTTTGCAGGACATCCGCTGGACACCATTAAAGTGAATATACCGAGTATTACTGCACATGCTACATGCTACATGTTACATGTTACATGTTACATGTCCGCTCCTGCTGCGACCTTTGACCCACATTCACCCTCTAACATATGAGTCAGCTGACAGCTGCTGCTGAGGAAGCTCCTGCAGACACATACAGCTCAAACACAAGGTTACACGCACTATATAATACTGTAATATAGAGTTTACATGCACTATATAATACTGTAATATAGAGTTTACATGCACTATAATATAGTGTTTACATGCTCTATATAATACTGTAATATAGAGTTTACATGCACTGTAATATAGTGTTTACATGCACTATAATATACTATATTATATAGTGCATGTAAACACTATATTATAGTGTATTATATTATGTGTCTACATGCACTATATTACACTATAATATAGTGTTTACATACACTATATTATAGTGCATGTAAACACTATATTATAGTGTATTATATTATGTGTCTACATGCACTATTACAGTGTAATATAGTGTATGTAAACACTATATTATAGTGTAATATAGTGTATGTAAACACTATATTATAGTGTTTACATACACTATAATATAGTGTTTACATACACTATATTATAGTGTATGTAAACACTATATTATAGTGTTTACATACACTATATTATAGTGTATGTAAACACTATATTATAGTGTTTACATACACTATATTATAGTGTATGTAAACACTATAATATAGTGTATGTAAACACTATATTATAGTGTTTACATACACTATAATATAGTGTTTACATACACTATATTATAGTGTATGTAAACACTATAATATAGTGTATGTAAACACTATATTATAGTGCATGTAAACACTATTATAGTGTTTACATGCACTATAATATAGTGTTTACATGCACTATAATATAGTGTTTACATGCACTATAATATAGTGTTTACATGCACTGTATGACAAGACACATATGCTTTGTATTTTTCTCACTGTCTGACATGAAATCAGACAATCACTTTTCCTGTTTTAGGTTTAAATGCCAGAATAATGAAAGAAAAAATGTCAAAAAAACAAACTTCATTCATTATTCTGGCATTTAGCAAATAGAAATAGTTTTTTTGTTTGGTAATCCTTACAGACCAAAAACAGGAAAAGTGGGAAGAAAAAGTATATGTGTCTTTTAATATAGTCACTATATAAAAAGATACAAAGACACATATACACAATTGAAACCAGAGATTTACATGTATGTAAACCTCTTGTTTTAACTGTGTATCTCACCTGAAGCTGATCTGTTACACTGGGGAACACAGTTTTTGTTGAGTTCGGTCTGACAGCTGCTTTAAACTAAATTTTTGGGAGCAGAATCCAAAACTGATCTCAGTTTTTCTCTATCACGTCAAGTTTTTTTGAACTATAAGATCCCTGTTTTCTTAAAAAATCTGAAAAATACTGTGCTTGTTTTCACTGAACAAAAGTCTGTGCAATGATCTTTTTGCTCTCGCCAAACCACGGGGAAACCAAACACCAACTTTTCACGCGTTCTTTTGGTCCACGTCTGTAAACTCCCGACACACTGCTCACACACTTTGTGAGGGGCCTGTGGCTTGTTGACTTCTTCAACGAGTTTTACTTTAAAATATGCAAAATATGCTTGTTTGACAAATGCACTGATGTTTGCTTTCCTCTGACTTGGAATGGTGAAACTAGCACAAATACAGCAAAAGGAGTCAGGGTTGTTTTAGGTGTTTAGGACGAGAAGTAGCAGGAGCAGACCTGATCTGGGACAAAGGAAATATAAAACACTAAGATGGAAAAGTTACAAGCTTTGAAAACTACAAAAACAGCATAAACGGTATGCCCATGGTGACAAGGTGAAGAGAAAGTACAGATCCTCTTCATTCTACTATGCTGGCTTTGCAGATATTGACAGTACTGACCTATTGGGAGCTGCACACACCTCTCACCGCTCTGTCTCAATGTGTGACTGCACAAACAAGTTGCCACGTAGCTGCAGATGAGTCCAATCGTGATCAGCTGGAAAAGTCTTACCACAGCGAATCAGTGGAATTTTTGCTTATCTGGAGGGTAAAAACTTGACTTGCTAGAAAAAAAACTGACAGCAATTTTGAAATCGGCGTAAAAATCTAAGTCAACACAATTTTCTTTTCAAAAAAAAACCTCAAAATTTGATTTGTGTGCACTCAAGAGTAACAAGCTGTAAACGCAGCATGACATGTTGTTACTCTGTTTGCATGGAGCACAATCTGAGTCCTATTCAATGTCTGGACTCCTGTGCATGCCAGTCGAGTCGATTACACATTTAACCGTGGTTTACACAGTTTTATAACCGTAAAAGCCACACAGTGTTCTTGTCATTTATAGTAACCACAAGTAGTGTTGAGTTAAGATTTATTTCTTCAGTGACAGAAAATCAGGAAAACTCCCAAAACAACGTGTCAATCCCCTCAAGCTGCATACGAGATGTTTTCTTCTTTTTTTATTATGCCACTGCGAGACAAACAAATGTTTGTGAAACCAGGATTCCTCCTCAGACTGTAATCTTACCATCAACATCTATAACCGCTGTTCTTCCACATCAAACTCTGAAAAAACATTTTCTAGAGCTGGAGTGTTTGATTCTTTCCTCTCTCTTCTCTCAGGTGCGCTTACAGACTCAGCCCAAGCCCAAACCTGGAGAGAGCCTCATCTATGCCGGAACAATTGATTGTTTTAAAAAGACTTTAGCCAAAGAGGTGAGGATGCATGTCGTCGTATCTCTTGAATATACATTAGATAAAACATGATTTAAAACGTCTTTGTTTCCTCGTTGCAGGGTGTGAAAGGACTCTACAAAGGCATGGCGGCTCCCATCATCGGGGTCACACCCATGTTCGCCGTCTGTTTCTTCGGATTCGGACTGGGCAAGAAACTACAGCAGAGGACTCCTGATGATATCCTCACGTAGGTGATTGCTCTGCCGTAGGTGGCCTGACTCTCTGAGGATCACCTTATGTAATAACGCTGTGTCCTGCAGGTATCCACAGCTGTTTGCCGCAGGGATGTTGTCCGGTGTGTTCACCACGGCCATCATGGCTCCTGGAGAGCGTATAAAATGCCTCCTACAGGTCAGAGGTCACGTGTTTGTACGGATACACAGCTCACGGTTGTTATTCGGGACGGCGAGGGTAAATTAATGTGTGTTTCTACATGTGCAGATCCAGGCAGCCTCAGGAACGGTGAAGTATGCGGGACCCATGGACTGTGTCAAACAGCTGTATAGAGAGTCGGGCATCAGAGGAATCTACAAAGGCACCGCTCTGACTCTGATGAGAGGTACGTCTGTACTCTGGCTGTTAATAGCGGGTAAAATAACGAGAACAAATCGTGAAAAAGCCACTTGCCCTGTGTGTGTTTATGTCAGATGACCAAAGTAACTGTTTCTATTCACTTAAACTCTTTAACAAACGTGTGACATGCACTTCCTGTGCAGAGGGAGGAGTAAACAGGGTTCCCACGGGTGCTTGAATTCCTTGAAAATGCTTGAATTTCAATTCAGTGTTTTCAAGGTTGTGAAAATGCTTGAATTTTTTGTGAAGTGCTTGGAAATGCTTGAAATTTGTGTGATGTCTATCTCAATAAACCAAGAGAAAACTAAAATGTTTCCTAAGCGGCTACGCGCTTGATCCGATGCCTTTACATGCAGAACTCAGTTATCATACTCGCTTGGTGTTCTGCAGAGAAATAACAGTAGACTACTATCCACACCTGTTGGTCACTGTTATTGCGCTATGGTAGTTACACAATACACCGCTCACAAGCTGAGAATACAAGCCAATTCACAATTAGTTAAAAATCAAAACAGTCAATCTACCACCATATGAAATAATGCTAATTAGACCCATATTATTATGCCATACAGTGGCACCGCTGCGCTTCCCATGACCATCATGGCAAACACAACTAGTAGGCTACCTATTTAAAGGTGCTGGAAAAATGGAAAAACTGGTGCTTGAAGGTGCTTGAAAAGTGCTTGAATTTGTTCATAATAAAAGGTGTGGGAACCCTGAGTAAAGTATAACTATAACTTTGATTTGTTTGTTCTGTGTTTCCAGATATGGAAGCTTAAATATAACACCAGAAGAAAAACAAAACAAAAACAAGGCTATGAGTAGAAATAAAACCTCAAGATTAAGTGGAACTACTTAAGTACTGTACTTAAGTACTAAAATGCAGTATCTGTACTTTTTTGGAGTATTATTTTTTTTCCCCAACTTCCACTTTTACTGCACTACATATTTTTGATGAATTTAATACTTTTACTCGGATACATTTTTCATGTGCTGAGTCGTTACTCGTTACTATTGTAGCGTCCAGCCGGACACGTGATGAATGACGAGGCGATATTGAACAAACTGCATTTATTGCTGAACGGTTTGGTTCCAGGACTCGGTGACTGTCGGCCGGAACCACGACAAAAAACCAACTGAACAGTCCCGGTCTCACATCAACCTCGCTCTCGCATTCATTCAGACGCATTCACAGACCATGGGAAATCACAGAACTCTACCATGAACATTGTAACACTGTAACATTAGAAGTTGTGCCTTAATAAATATTTGAAATTATATAAACAACAGTACTTGTACTTTTACTTGTACTTTTACTTTTAGTACTTGAGTAGCAACTTTTTACATACTTCTACTTGCAATACATAAGTACAAAACATTTTGAATACTTTAGTACTTTTACTTAAGTATGGTGTTTAAAGAACACTTCAACTTCTACTCAAGTCAGTTTTTTGATATAGCACTTGTACTTCTACTCCACTCCTTTACTGCAGTACTTTATACATCTCTGGTTATCACAGTGTCTCTGTCGATGTGTCTGCATGTTCTTGTACACGGTGTGCACATAACTCGCTCTGCAGTGCTTTCAGTAGCTAAGTTTATATTAAACCACTTTTAGTTACTGCTCATTTAAACGTGACCACATTTCATGTTCCGTGTCTCAGACGTTCCAGCGAGTGGGATGTACTTCACATCTTACGAGTGGTTGAAGAACCTCCTCACGCCGCCGGGAAAAAGGTGAATGCTTCCTCTTTTTCTGAGCTATATAACATAACTGTCTGTTATATTGTTAAAAACCTGTGGTGTTTGTTTTTTCCTGCAGCCATAACGAGCTCAGTGTTCCCAGCGTGCTGTTTGCTGGAGGAATGGCCGGGATCTTTAACTGGGCCGTCGCAATTCCAGCCGATGTTCTCAAGTCTCGTTTCCAAACAGGTTTGTCGTCAGATTCCAGGCTCCTAACATTTCTTTGTCTTTTCAAGTCTGGGAAAAAAACTGCATCCATTTAATCCGAAGACTGTCTATGTTACTTGTTGGACTTTTCTTTTCCCTTGATTCATTCATTAAAGGTCCAGTGTGTCAAATTTAGTAAGCTCTATTTACAGAATAATAACTATGTTACGTGTTATGAGTCATTTATCTACAGACGCCATGAATCCACCACATTTATTACCAAAGACGAACAAACCAAACACTGACTCTAGACGCTGCCTGTATGGTTTTTTTTGCATGTTTGGTGGCCACCATAGTTTTCCCTTAACCAGGGATGCAACGATGCATCGTGACACGATTAAGATCGGTACAAATGCGAGACGACTCGAATCGGTTGACAGAAAAAATGAATCTCGATTCTTGTTGAATGGGAACCCGCACAGCGCGTGCTCTCACTGGTCAAACAGGCTTCCCGCCGCGTTGCGTGAGCGTGGCGTGTTCGGTCCGTCCTGCACGCGACTTCAAACCCACCGGGAGTGTTTCAGGAGCGAGCGCTTAGCCCGCCAGACTTTGTTTACCTGCTCAGATTTGGACATTTTCCCGGTGTATGTTCTTCTAAACATGCTTCTACATGTGTAAATATGTTACGTAGTTAGTTAGTTTCGCTTTTGTCTGTTTTTACGACCGGCAGTTTGCACAGGATATTTTATTTTGAAAATCCACCGGGTTCTCTTTGCTTTTTCTGTGTCTGGCTTCCGCCCGCTCGAGATGCTCTGTGGAAATTGACGCGTGCTGCTCGCGAGTTTTAATGTTTTTATTTTATTGTTATGTACAAAAAATGTGTCATATTAGACCGTGAATAGTTTGTAAGGGTTAATGAGTAACGAAATGTTGGGATCATTTTTGTATGTACTTAAGTTCCTAACTTCATTGTGAGATTAATTTAAAGCTTTAGTTAATAAAATGATCAAATTAATTCAGTTGCTCTCATAATCTGTCTTTTTTGCGCGGGAAAAAACGTGGCTAGTGGAAATTCTGACTTTTTATAAGAGAACACAAACTGTTTGAGAGTTTCTGTAAAAAAAGATTTTATTCCTACAAATAAAAAGATAATTTTATTTGGTCAGAATTTGTCTGTAGCTAATTTTGATTTTAAAAAATCGTATCGTGAACAAAAAATCGTGACTTGAATCGAGTCGTGAGTTGAGTGTATCGTTACATCCCTACCCTTAACATTACGAAGGGGCGTGAGGTGAGAATCGGCAACTACACCCTTAAATGCCACAATTTCATCTTCTGCATCATCCAGGTTTTATAAGAGCTAGAAGAACTGAGTAGATGGAAATCGATCCACACCAGTCAGGAGAACTAAAGAAGGGTCTCGTCTCTCGTCTATGTTTCTTTTACAATGTTTGTCTTTTTTAAAAAGCGTGACTGTGTTTTCCTCCGTGTCTCTCGCTCCAGCTCCTGAGGGAAAGTATCCCAACGGTTTCCGGGACGTCCTGCGGGAGCTGATCAGGGAGGAAGGCGTGGCTTCTCTGTACAAAGGCTTCAACGCCGTCATGCTTAGAGCTTTTCCTGCAAACGCTGTGAGTGCACTTCACTTATACTTCAAAAAAAGAGAAGTATATTACTTTTTACAGCAACTACTGTGATTATAAACATTTTAAATTCTTCACTAAAAGTGATTAATGTCATCACGCACAAACTAAACCGTTTACATCTTTGTCTGTTTTTCCAGGCTTGCTTCTTAGGATTCGAGTGTGCAATGAAGTTCTTGAACTGGTTAGCGCCGAGCCTGTGATGAAGACTCGGCGTTGCCTCATACGTGATTCCCAGGAACAGAAACCACAACAGTTGTTAGCAGTTACAAACACACAGCGAATCAAACAGCACCAGTCGATTTTAAACAATTCTCCAATAATGATCATTTCTGATCCTGTGTGACGCTTCAGAGCGCGCGGATCATTCAGAGCTGCTGAGATGTCGCGATGACTCCTGTGCCAGTACAACAACACACACACACAGACACACACCTACGCAGACACACACACACCTACGCAGACAGACACACACCTACGCAGACACACACAGACACACACCTACGCAGACAGTCGATTGTTCTCACTCCTTTAGTTGTTTTTTAATTTCTTTGTTTGTTCTTTATATAAGTAAAGGAGTGACCCGGACATGCCGTGCCTTACCTTTTTGTTATCCACGAGCAGGTGTCGCATATCAGGGATAAGGTGCACTTTTGTTTACCGTACGCGTTCAGTCTCTCAGCAATACACACAACAAACTGTCTGCTGCTTCCTGTGTGGACACACTAACTACACTTTTGTGTTTGTTTTTTAAAATGTGAAATCATGAGAGTAGTCATAATGAGATTTATGGAGCGGTACGTGAATGTCGGCATGTATAGAAAAAGTATAGAAGAAGTTTCTCTTTTTATTTTGCCGCGTGTATTCACGTGGTTGCAACGAGGGATAATAATCTGATGATAATTTATGCAGTAGCAAATGGAGGCGGTTGTTCTGTCCATGATAAAGTTGAATAAATAATGTTAGAATCTCGTAGAAGGTTTCAGAAAGGATTTCATAATTGGCAAACCAGCTGCTGATTCTATGTAACGAGTCTTTTGAATTTGAGTGTGACGAGGTTTTTCAAATAAAATCTCTCTCTTGTGTTCAGCTTTGTGTTTTCTGTTCATTTCTTCTCTTTCAGTTCACCCCACCCATCTACACTCTAAGGTTTTGAGATGGTTTCATAGTTTAAACTCCAAACTTTTTGAACCATGATGGCGTGCCAGGCCTCTGTCACTCTCTCTGCCTGTTTTTGCTCATCGAGTTGAGGCATAATCCATCAGACAGCCTTTAATTACTTCTGTTGTGAGGAATCCTGGTCAATACTTTCCGACAGGCCGTGCTAGATAAAGAAATCAATGAGAGTGGGACGAAAGAGAGGAGGAGGAGGAGTCAGGCTGCTCCCTGTGTGTTCATCAAACCCGTGGGACAAGCTGACGCTCAGATCTGATGATTTTAATTGTTAACTATCAAACTTCAGCCCGTGACCTCTGAACCTGAATGATGAGTGCCGTTGAGATACCGGCCGGTTTGAAGGAGCTGCTGCAGGGATACGCGGTGGAGGTGCTTCGCCGCAGGCCGGCAGACCTGGTTGAGTTTGCTGTGCAGCATTTTACACGAACTCTGGAAGTCCAGAGGACGGATCCGAAAGCCAAGAGACCTGACCTGAGAGCCAGACCTGCACGGAGAGGAGTGAGCTTTGAAGCAAAGCCAAAGAAGCCCAACGAGGATGATGAAGAAGAGGAAGAGGACATTGTTAGTGAGTGTTGTTACATTATTTAGTGTTTGTTTAAGTGTCTGTAGATGTTTCACAAAGGAAATGGAAACTGTCAACAGGCTGAAGTTTCCAAAAAATGCTTTACCGCTTGAGAAACAACCCCACACAGATCTATTTAAATTCACCTGTTCTTTCTCTGCAGAGCCCACTGCCTGTAAATACAACCGCAGAGTTTCAGGTCAGTAAATGGAACAGCGTGCAGTGAATGTTAACACACACCACAGCTCAGTGTCTGAATATATTTTTGTCCTGCTGCAGTTTGTGCAGAGCCCTACAACCCCGACGACGATGACGACGACGACGCAGAGCCTCGGGTCGTGCATCCTAAAACAGACGAGCAACGGCGCCGACTCCAGGACGCCTGCAGAGACATTTTACTGTTTAAAACACTGGAGCAGGTACAACAGCACAGACGAGCTCCTGCAGGAAATGACACACACAGACACGAGCACCTAATGTGGATGCACGACAAGCAGCTGAAGCAACTTCTCTCGAATCTCAAGGTTATTTTTTGCACTGGTTTCCTGTGTGAAAACACGTCGACTTTAAAATAATACACACAAAGCGCTGAATGGTTTAGAGAAACTAAAATAGAGAAGCAGCTTTCAGTTTTCATGCTGCACCTTCAACAAACCTCTTGAAAACCTGAATCTGCTCCACTTACCTCCGTTTATTTAGTTTTATTCAATTAAATATCTCATACTTACACTGTCCTTTAACTTGTTTTATCATCTGTTTCACTACAAACATTAAAAACCTTGTTGTGTTTCATTTTTTTATATTTTGAATTAATGGGGTTTTTATAAACCGGGTTCGGGAATAAGGGCCACGCCTCGTACTCGTTCAATTTCCGTTTTCCACGTACTTAAGCACTCCTCTTCCTTCCACTCCTTCTTTGACGCCGCCGTCACATCCCACCCACCCCATACCCTCTTTCTTTCTTTGTCTCCCCTTTTCTCATCTCCCTTTCCACACAGGAACCAGGGGCTCTAATCCGTAGAGTCTCAGAGAGACGGTTCCCCCACTCAGAGTCTCCATCCCCCCCAGGTCCCTTCCAGGACTCCTCCGGTCAACCTCAGGACCACTCTGCCGATGGTCCCGCCTCATCCCTCTCGCCATCCTTCATCCCTCATCCCCTTCGCCTTTCCTCCCCTCACTCCTTCCTCCCTCCCTTCATGCCTCGCCCTAACATCCCTCATCCTCCGACTCTCATCCCTTCATCCCTCGACCCTCCCTCCCTTCATCCCTCCATCCCTCAAACCCTCTCTTTCCCTAAACCCTCCCACAGCATATCACCCATGCTTCCCGAACGTCACTCGTAATAAACATGTTTAAACTCCATCCGTACGGGCGTGGTCCTTGTTAGTGAAAAGCCTTTTTTAAATATTTTATGTGTTTTACGCGTGAACTCACCTGATGTCCTTCAGGAGCAGTTCTCCGAGGTTTTGGACGCCATGTTTGAGGTGCTGGTCAAACCTCAGGAGCACATCATCGACCAGGGAGATGATGGAGACAATTTCTACGTGATAGAGAAGTGAGTTTCAGAAATGATTTCAGATTTTTGAGAGAGTGTCTTATACTGACTTCTACTCCATGTCTGTGTGTCATATCATTTCCAGGGGTGTGTATGATATTTTCGTGCAGAAGGATGGAGTGAGCGTGTGCGTTGGAAAGTATGACAATAAGGGAAGTTTTGGTGAGCTGGCCCTCATGTACAACACGCCGCGAGCTGCTACGATCATCGCAGTGCAGGAAGGAGCCCTGTGGGGCCTGGTGAGTCTGACAAAGGATGAAGATGATGCTCAGTTTTTTCTGCAGACAACTTAAATCTTCCTTTTTTTTCTTTCAGGATCGAGCCACATTTCACAGACTGATTGTTAAAAATAATGCAAAAAAGAGGAGGCTGTACGAGGCCTTCATCGAGTGTGTTCCTCTTCTGAAGTCTCTCGAGGTTCGTATCAGAAACACAAAACAATCATACAGTAGAACAGGTTGATGTTTATTCAGGTTGTTGCATTTTGCATCTTCATTTTCTTCGCATCAGCTCTCTGAGAGAATGAAGATCGTGGATGTTTTGGGAGCCCGAGTGTTTAAAGATGGAGAGCGCATAATAGCACAGGTACAACTGCTTGTATCTTTGTATCTTTGACTGCTTGTATCTTTGCATCTTTGGCTGCTTTTGCATGAATATAACAGGTTGGACTTCATTGATGTGGCGTCTCACGGCTCCCTGTGCTTGCAGGGGGAAGAGGCCGACTGTTTCTACATTGTGGAATCAGGAGAGGTGAAGATAATGATAAAAAGCAAAGTGCGTACAGTCTCTAATATTATGAAAGGAGTCGTTTTATTTCTGCCCTTTTAATTTGTGCATTGGACTTGTAGTTGCTAGCCATGCGTGATGTTAATGTACAGTACTCTGTTACAGACAAAGGCAGGTCGGCAGGATAACACAGAGGTCGAGGTGGCTCGGTGCTCCAGGGGGCAGTATTTCGGAGAGCTGGCTCTGGTCACCAACAAACCTCGTGCAGCATCAGTGTACGCTGTGGGAGAAACCAAATGTTTGGGTATGTTCAAGATGCCAGTCTTTGTCTTTCTTTGTTTCAGGAGTAACAGCACCATCGAGGTACTCTGGTGGATGGTGCAGGACAATTACAGTAACTCATTATCTCCACACAAACCGGGGATTGTTTTGTTCCACTTACAGACCCTTTCCAAAAAATTTGAATATCATAGAAAAGTTGACTTATTTCCATAATTCCATTAAAAAGGTCAAACTTTCATAGATTATAGATTCAGGGGCCACAATTCAATTGTTTATTTTTACATATTTTGGGCTTCCAGCTGAAAATATGTAAAAATAAACAAATAAATACTTTAAATTCAATTAATTTAAATCCTATACTAATTTTTTTGGAAAGGGTCTGTAGATGGTGTGACAGCACAGTGCCTGACCAAATATCCCACTTCTGTCTTTAAGATAAACGCTCACGCTGACCAAACGAGCGTACAATAAAAGCTGTGGACGTCACACGGCAGAGAGATCAATATGTGTGTCTCCAAACTGAGAGATGGGCTGAGCAGAGCAGCTGTAACTTCATTAATATATCGACCTAAATGTTTTACTGCACAGCAAACAGGCTCAGAAAGGAGTACAGCACAGAGCTGTCAGTGGACATTAAACGTGTCTGAGCACTGAGCACAAACAAATAATAACACGAGGCTACAGATACATAGAGCTAAACATTTAAACACAATTTATTGTACTGAGGCTATAGAAATGTCTTTAAATTCATTTAAAACTATAAAACAATAAATAAAACACAAATTAAATTGTTGGAGGTCAGTTGAAAATGATTGTGGCACAGCTTTACAGATGATAAAGCAGGTCGTGTAGTAACTGGAGGGAACATTTACTGAATCCCAGCTTCCCCAGTCCAGACCATGAGCAATCTAAACTTTATTTTTCACAAGCGCTTTGGATTGGAAGTGCTGTATTGTGGCTGATACGCAGTTGACAGCCTGCATGGCATTTACTGACAGTTGACTTCACAGCTCTTCAGAACATTTCACACAGCAGTGTCGTGTAGTTTAACACGACAGGTTTGATCACCGACTACTCCTACAAATGTTATTTTTGTGGCAATACGAGATCAATCTGCATCGTCCCCGGCTGTGACAGTGTCAGAATAACCTGTAGGACCGGCTGTCGCTTCGTTTGGCAGGTATGAAAACCACAAAAAATGCTTGAAGGGGGAAGGGGGAAGTTTTGACTTCTCGACACAGAAGTCAGATAAACTTTAAGGAGCTGATGATTTCCTGATTTCCATTTACAAGACTGAAGCTGTACAGGTTAATTAAAGAGCCTCAGGTTCTCAGGTGTATTTCTGCTGTGATCCTCACTGACCCTCATAATTTAAAGGTTTTATAAAAATAAAGCTTAAATATATAGAAACACCCTGTAGCAGACTTCAAGGCACTCCCTTAAATTCAAGGCTGTCTGTTACATGACTAAACACTTTTGTCATTAGGCAGGAGAGGAGAAAACAAACATGTTAGTTTCACTTCTTTTTCTTTCAGTGATTGACATTCAGGCTTTCGAGCGTTTGCTGGGACCCTGCATGGACATCATGAAGAGGAACATTTCGCAGTATGAGGACCAGCTGGTGGCGCTGTTTGGCTCTAGTGTAGATTTAAAACACTGAGACACCAAATCATGTTTAAATAGTGTACTGCTCCTTGTACAACTTATAGTATACATTGTATTTTCTTGTGCAACAATCCCGATATGGACGGCAGTAAGTATGGTGGCCCTGAAGTGCAAAACACAACAGCAAATCAAAAAACACAACAGCAAGTTCAAAAAGTTATATTATATTTTGAAAACATGTAAACCATGTCCTTCCAGTTCAAAGGACGCACCACCAGTCCAATCAGTGACGATTTATGTCTCCCGAGGGTTCCTACCTTTTCCATTTTGAATTTGCTGTTGTGGTTTTTGATTTGCTATTGTGTTTTTTGATTTGCTATTCTGTTTTTCAGTTTGCTGTTGTGGTTTTTGATTTGCTATTCTGTTTTTCAGTTTGCTGTTGTGGTTTTTGATTTGCTATTCTGTTTTTCAGTTTGCTGTTGTGTTTTTGATTTGCTATTGTGTTTTTGAATTTGCTATTGTTTTTGAATTTGCTATTGTGTTTTTTGATTTGCTATTGTGTTTTTGAATTTGCTATTGTGTTTTTGAATTTGCTATTGTGTTTTTTGATTTGCTATTGTGTTTTATGATTTGCTATTGTCTTTTTGAATATGCTGTTATGTTTTGCATTTCAGGGCCACCATAACTAAGGGTTGTGCTTAAATATACCAAGCAGTCAGTCAGAGGGTGAATACTGCAGAGGATGCACAGCCCATCATACCGTCACTTAACCTTAGCTGAACAAGTCTCCTCTTATACTGTAGCTGTGATATTTTGACATGTCACAGCAGGAAAATTAATAATTTGCTTTCATGGTCCTGGTTTTTGGGCAGTCGCACTGAAAGTTGAACTAAACGGCACCATCTTTAATGTGCGAGTACGTCACTGATGTAGCATTGTGTTCCTTTCACACTCTGACTCACAATGGGCAGTTTAAAAGTATATTATCAGATATTAATGCAGCCGAAGCAGAGATGTCACACCTACTTTTCTCGGATATGTAGGTGTGATATGTTCGTAGCCTCAAGCAGAGATGAGGACATGGCTACAGATGTGTGGTAAATTCACTTCTTTGTAATTCACACACACAATTTCCAGACTTTTGAACTTTAGGAGACATTAGGCAGCTCCCTCTGGAGCCACAAAAGACTTTACACAGCACACACGTATTTATTCTGTGGTTTAGTGTCTAAAAAGTTAAAAAACTAAAATCTTATAATCATGTTTTCCTACGAGCTATTTACCCATCAAATACAGCGCAACGATTGTTTTGCTATTGAGGCATCGACTGCTGTGCCATCTTCCAAATTCCTAATCAAGTATTTTATAACTATTGTTTAATGTTGCTGTTATGGTGTAAAATGTTAAGTGTAACCTGGTTTTTAAAATGTCCTGAGTATTAAAGTGAGTAAAAAAAACGAGCACACAACAAAAAAATAAATGAATTCTCTCCTAAATATTCAAGTTTTCTGGAGTTTGTTTTATTTGAGTTACAAAATATGAAGTGCCATCAGCAGACTCCGCACGGGAGTTTGCCAACCTTCTTGTGTTACAAGTATTTACACCCAAAAAAAAAAAAAAAAAAAAAAAAATCAAGGATATCCATCTAAATTTCCACACTCTGCGTTCTGTTATGTCTCAGAGTTCGAGTCTCTGTCAAGTTGTCCGAGTTTAAATATTTAAAATATTTACAAAGTCCTGTATTCAAAAACAAATCCCAAATCATACTGTAGCTTGTTCAACGCAAAGGCAGGTGTAACTGCTTCAGTAGTGTGAGAAAATGAGCAGAGCTGGTGGAATTAAAGGAGCTGTTAAACGAGCGTGGTCCTCTACAGGGTCTCCATAATTTTACAAGTTATTTCTTCCTCCTCTAAAGAAAGCCTGGCGAGGAAGTCTGTACATATTTATTTAAAATAATATGTTGAAATGTCTCTTTAGCCATTGTGGTACAACAGCTTCTATGATCCTCTCTTGTGAAAAAAAAAATGAACATGACAATAAAAGACAGATGAAAGAAAAAAGGCCACCCAGATAGTCACTCGTTCTTGTTCTTCAAACATCCTGATTTTTCTTCAGAGCATCTCCGAACATTAAAATTAAACTCCAATAAATAGAAATACAGCAGAGAAATGGTCAAATAAGACTGATTCTGGTTTGGTCCATCCCTGAGTTCATTTGAGAAGGACAAGATACCAGAGTGACAAAAGAAAAAGACTGATGAGGAGGAGGGAAAAAGCAAAAATAGATTAGGGTACATCCCCACACATTCCCATTGTGTCCAGGAAAAAACAAACAAATTCTCATATTCCTCTGGTTTCCTGAGGTTCATCAGCAAGAACATCCATCGACAGTTCCCAGCAGTGAAGGTTACACAGAGGTGATGACAATCATGAGGTGTGGTGAGATGCTGGAGATCCTGTTGAGAAGGTCGGGGGCGAGCTGGGATAAGTGGCTCTCTGAAAACTCGCACGGCGGGAAAATCTGTAGCACATAGGCAGGCTGGAAAAAACAGAAAAAACAGTCAGTTACACATGTGAAGCTACCAACTCGAAACTCAAAACCAGGAGGGTGTCAAGTCAAACCAGGCTTATATGAATATATATATATTTATATACGCTGAGCCACAATGTAGTGGGTAGGGATGTAACGATGCATCGTGACACGATTAAAAATCGGTACAAATGCGTGACAACTCGCATCGGTTGACAGAAAAAATGAATCGCGATTCTTGTTGAATGGGAACCCACACAGCGCGTGCTCTCACTGGTCAAACAGGCTTCCCGGCACGTTGCGTGAGCGCGGCGTGTTTGGTCCGTCCTGCACGCGACTTCAAACCCACCGGGAGAGTTTCAGGAGCGAGCGCTTAGCCCGTCAGACTTTGTTTACCTGCTCAGATTTGGACATTTTCCCGGTGTATGTTCTTCTAAACATGCTTCTACATGTGTAAATATGCTACGTAGTTAGTTTCGCTTTTGTCTGTTTTTACGACCGGCAGTTTGCACAGGATATTTTATTTTGAAAATCCACCGGGTTCTCTTTGCTTTTTCTGTGTCTGGCTTTCGCCCGCTCGAGGTGCTCTGTGGAAATTGACGCGTGCTGCTCGCAAGTTTTAATGTTTTTATTTTATTGTTATGTACAAAACTTAAAAAAGTTAATCTAGAACCTGGTTACGCCTCGTGAGCGAAAACTGCACATCACAGCAGTTAACAGGAGTTTTGTTGTTTAAGATGTAAGTTGCACTTTTTATAAGAGAACACAAACTGTCTGAGAGTTTCTGTAAAGAAAGATTTTTTTCCTACAAATAAAAAGATAATTTTATTTGGTCATAATTTGTCTGTAGCTCAGACTTAGTGAGTTGGAAACTCACATGAATAATAAAAGTATTATATCAAGTACCAACAATGTCTCACCTGATTAGAGCCTGGGTTGGGGATATTGATGATACCAGCAGCCAACTTTGTCTGCAAGTAGTTAATGAAAGCGGCCTTAAGCGCTTGAGTTTGGTTCAGGACATCATCTTGATCTCGTCCACATGGCAGAGCAAGGAGAAGACAGAAGTCACTGTCCCCCTGCAGAGGGGAAAGAAAAAGGCAAATGTTGTCACTAGACTCCATTTAATGAATAATTAGAGTAGGGATCAGACCAAAGACACGTACCGTCATTCTTCGGGCTACACTCTCCAGTTGTGACGCCTCTAGTCTCATTCTCTGGACAATCCTAAGCAACGCGCCTCCTTCTTGTAGAGGCAGCGATCGATGAGCCAAAGCTTTGTTACCACAGACAAAATGCAACTGGACTGCAGCTGTGTCGTTCTTCAGTGCCAGCAGGCCTTGCCACACAATGGGGTATTTCTGTTTTAATGCAAGAGAAAATCAAGACAAATATGTCAGACAAAGCCAGTTCCTGTTTAGACCAACAACCGTGAACACAATTAAAACCGTTTTCGGTTTCTCTTACCGTGAGCAACTGCACCATATTAACAGGCTGCGTCATCTTGCCATCTGGTTTTGCCTGGAGGTCTGCACCCTGAGGATTCGAGAAAACAGTTTGTGTGTTTAGGTTTAGACTGAATATTAGAAAACCAGTGGGAACAATTTAACAACAGCTTTGAAAATGAAGCTGAATACACCTCTCAACACCTCCTTCAATAAAAACTGAACATAATAACCTTCATGAAGGTTGGATTTATTGCAGGACTGGTTTAAGCAGAGTACAGGCTACCCAATGAACAAGAATGGTAATGCAGTGAACTCACCATGGTTGGTGTGACACTCAGCGGTGGCTGGTTAAGTCCAACAGACGATGTCTCCGGTACTTGAGAATGGATACCCCTTGGGTTTGAGTACATGCCTGAATACTCTGAGAATGAGCCACTTGGTCCTGGTGTTATTAGCTGAACTCTCTGGGGTGAGGCCATCGCTTGCACAGATTGTCGGATCCCCATCATTCCGTCTTTAGGAATGGGAGAGTGTGGCCTCTTTGCTTCCAGCGGCTTCGTTATATCCTTCTCGGACACACCTTTAGGCAAAACATGTGCTCTTGGAGACAAGGACATGGGTAGGCTGGAAGGTGCTGAAGAGGGGGGAGTCTCTTGAATATGTCCAGAATGAGGGTCACCCTGTTGATGCAAGAGCACACGCATATCTCTTTGTGCCATGTACGTTTCTAACTGGACACTACCCCGCAACGGCCCACGGGGATCTGACTGCATAGTGTCCGGTTTTATCTGGGTGGCAGATTGTCTTCCTGGAGCTTGCTGGAAGCGTCTGGTTTCTTCCTGTTCCCCCTCGTGACCCCTCAAACTGGGGTTTACCTTGAGAACCTTATCTCTGCCAACAGCCTGAGGTGATGTGGGTCGTGGTTGCATGGGACCAGACCAGGGAGAGGAATGAGACTCACTATGCATCCCATAGCTCATCACAGAGAGAGGGGGAGTATTGACCCGAACATCTTGGACAAGATGACCCACTGGAATAGATTGGGTAACACGGTGAGGAGACATCCGTCCCAAGCCTCCGGGCACACTGTGAGGTGGCATGATAACCGACTGTTCTGGATGGTGTACACCAGGAATAAACTGTTGCATGGCAGGAATGCCAGAGGACAGCATCACCGGTATGCCCTTGGGTGATGAGGAGCCGATGGGGGATGACACTTTAGTAAATGGAGAGTGTGGATGACCTGACTTGCGAGGGGATCGCGGTTCCTGTTTAACCCCACTGATGTGTGAGGGAGCTCTGTCAGCAGCCGCTGTAACAAAACCTACATGGTTGCCAGGTGGAGAGGGCAAATGGGGGCTTATAGCAGGACTTATAGCCGACGTCCAAGGTGGTTTAGCTCCATCTGTACTGTGAGAATCATTTTCTATTTTCTTTTGATGTTTCATCGGCATGTACTCTTGATGATAACTCATCACTTGCTGGTTACCCTGTCCGAGACGCTTCACTACCCCTTGAGGTCCAGATTGGTAAGCAGATTCCATCTTTTCCAAACCAGTGCTTTCTTGTTTGATAGAAGACAGAGTCGATTGCATTTTACCAGGATGTCCGTGATCTGTCTGTGATGAAGGCCCTTTTTGAAGTCCTGAATGAGAATGACCATACATTTCCTTTATCTGGGGCATGGACACCAACTGCTGAGATTCCATGTCACCGGCTGTTGCTTGTGGGATTTGACTTATTTTTGCACTGATCCTCTGTCGTCCCTCAGTTTTCTGGCCTGAGTGGCTCAACACTACCACTCCTTCAGATGTATTTACTCTCAGACCTGGGCAAGATCCTGTGCCAAGTGTGGGGCTCTCGACAATAAAGCGTGCAGCACTTCCCACCTCATCGCCAACAGACGGCCCATGGTATGTTCCACTATCGTCTTTGTTGGGCCTATAGGTTGGTTTTGGCAGAGCCATGTCCACACAGGGATTTGCAATGTTCATGTTTACTTTGTCTTCAGGCTCGGGAGGGTTGCAAACACGACTGATAACAGAGGTTGCAGTGGATGCGATAACAGAGATCACAGACTTTGTCTCAGGAGATGGTAGTGAGGCTGGAGATCGAACAATAGATGATGCTTGATGAGTGGGCATTCTACCATCAGGTAGTGGTGACTTATTTGGCACAACAGCTGATGTGGTGTTACTTTCAGTGGGGTTCTGATCTCGTAGGGTGAGCAGATTACTGGGGATAGAGCTACTGCCTGGCAGTGGCATGTTTTTGTGTTTCATTAGAATCTGTCTCAAGTCACTTGTGCCAAGATCAACATCCATGTTTTCAGAGTCTGAGGGTAAAGGCTGGTTTTCCTTAGATGCCAACGGCATGACAGGTGAAGAGGAGACTCCTGTATCTTTAGACTGGTGGCGCCAATCTGGTGGAGAAACAGGAATCCTAATTGTTGACTGATGGGTCGGTTGAATGGGTCTGATACTTGGCCTGCTAGCTAGTGGAGACATGGAAGGAGAGACGCATTCAGATGGTGCCTGTTGAGGCTTTGGGCATATTGGACTTTTAGATCTGGGGTTGACAGATTTCAGATGTTGAGTGTGTTCTTCAGGAGATGACTCCGACTCTGCATTTATATCTGTAGCCTTGACAGCTGAAGGCTCGGGTTCTGACTTCCAAGTAGTAGGAGTAATAACTGCAGCAGTTGCTGCTGATGGAGTTGATTCGGGAACAATCTTTACACTGGAAGTTGTGGCATCTGTTAAAGTTGTTGCAGATTCCTCACTTGCAGAGTGTCCTTCCTTCAAATCTTTCTTTGCTTGCTTTTGGTTTTTCGAACGCTTAGGTCTTCCCTTGTTGCTGCCCTTTTTAGGTGTGGTTGGAAAGACCGGCTCCTCCTGTAGAGCGGGTGCATTTGTTTCAGGTTCCTCTTCTTTGGCAGGCTGAATGAAGTCTTGCATTTCAGGTTCTGAACCCACATCTGCACTTGGTGGAGGCGCTTGGGTTAAGGACACAGCTGGATCAGCAGTTATTGAGTCAATAGCAGCCATGAGTTCTGTCTCACTAGCAGGGTTGGAAGGTTTTTCCTCCTCTGGGTCACTTTTGACTTCTGCTGGCGGGACAGGAGGCGTCGGTGGTTCTGTTGGAAAAGCTGGATCAGTGAGTTTAGCGATATTCTCCACAGCCTGCTCCAATTCCAGCTCCTGTGAAATTAAGTTTTTTGGTGTTTCCAAGAGATCCTTTTTTTCCAAAGCGGCATTTTCCTTTTCTTCATTGACAGGGCCTCCTCTGTTAGCATTAGTGGATTTTGAAACATGATCACTGTGCTCACCAGGTCCCAACTTTTTTGAAGAATCCTCTTGATTTCCAAGTTCATCGTCCCCTAACTGAAGAAGATCCTTCACCTCTGCGACATTTAGTCTGATTTTAAGGTTCTTGAGGACAGGAGACTTTGGAGTTCTGGTCAACTTGGTTTTTCCTCTACCAATCTTGTCTTTTTCTGACGTGGGTTTCTCCTCCGACACTGAGGAATCTGTCTCTTGCCCATTTGATTTGCCCTCACAAGCTTTTTCATGGAACACATCTTTATCTCTGTCCAGTTCTCTGCCTTGTTTTCCTTTATCCTCTTTCTTCTGGTCAACTTTTATTAACAGATCTTCTTTACATGAACTTGATGTATCTTGCAAAGCCAAGGAATCTTCATCTGTGAAATCCATTTCTTGGTCATCATCCTCAGCCACCTCAGTTTTCTCTGCCTTCCTTGTTGATCCAGATCCTGGTACTGTAGACATTTGACTCAATGAACTCTTTGCGCTATGAGGGGATGTTTTCCCTTTTGACGCTCTTGGAATTCGTTCCCCACTTTCTGATTCATTTGAATCCGTGTCTTTATTGTCCATTTTTGATTTTTCTACTTTAACCGCTAAAGTCTCCTCACCTTGTTTGCGATTCTTAGGAGGACGGCCCCGTTTATTTGGAGGGTTTGGAGCAGGTGGATCCTGTTCAGGATTTTGTTGTGTTGCATCTTTGTCTGTACCTCGCTTTCGTGCTGAACGTGGTGACTCTGTCGTTTCCTTTCCATAACGAACTGGCACATCATCTTCAACCACGGTAGCATACACAGATTTAACATTTCTTCGTCTTGCTCTGCCTAATGATATGCTCTGCTCCAACATATCAGGATCTGATCCATGGATAGGAGATTTGCCTGTAGACCTTGCTTCAGCTCTTGGCGATGATCCACGTTTCAGCTTCTCTTTGTCAATGCGTTCACTTTTGCGAGTTGCTTGTTTCTCAGAACCAGAGGTAGACAAGACAGGAACTGGAGCTACTTGTGCGGGAGACTGTTTGCACTTTTTATTTTTTATTTCTTTTGCTTTATGCTCTTTCTGGGGTGAGGTTGGCTCATTACTTGTGTCATTATCAATAGATACTTTACCAATTTGAAGTTTCTTCACTTCCTCGGGCTCTGCTACTGCTTTGCTAGTGGAATAAGTCTCTTTCTTGACTATATCGACTTCTTCTGTCAGACTTGGTGGCATGGGACTAGTGGCATCAGGCACTTCTTGTTGTGTGGTCTCAGGATCCAGCTCTGCTTCTGAACTGCTAACAAACTCCTGAGAATCTCTGAGACGTGGTTTTTCTGAAGAGGGTGGTTTTACATCTTCCATATCAATATCCAATTTCCCCTCAGATGGAGAAAGTTTACATCCATCTACTAAGTAACTCTGTTCAGCTGCTGCTAAGGTTGCAGTTTCAGAATCAGATGACGCCTCAGTTGGTGGTTGGTGGACGGGCACAACAGGTTCATTTTCTTTTGCCTCTTCTTTTACCTCTTCCTTTATGAAAGACACAGCGGAGTATGGATCAGGGGCAGGATTTAAGGCAACACATTTCTCTTCTGGTGGAGGCAGATTTTTGACAACAGATTGTGCAACGGCAGGAGGTGTAAGTTGTAGTTCAGAAATCGGGTCCTCAGCAGGACTGATGGGTTTGATTTCTGGTTCTGTGACAGATTCTGTTGTTTGCAAAGCTTGTTGCTCTTGAGCAGGTGATTTTTCCACTTTATTCTCATCCACGAGCATGGCGTCTGCTTTCACTTCTTGCAGCTGCTGGGTTTTATTCTTCTGCTGTTGTTGTCGTGTAAGTTCCAAAAAACGACTCTGGAAAAGAACAACTGGCCCCGAGTCAAGTTCACCATCCGCTGTGCCCTGTTGACCAGACTGCTGGTTTTGTGCATGCTCGGGCTCTTCATGCTTGCGTTCCAAGTGTTGAAGTCGTCTGGAATCCAGCTCAAAGACGGGGCTGTGAAGGAAGCGGGAAGCAAATAGTTCCCTGCGTTCTTGTTCCTCCGGCTTAGGCTCCTCCTTCCTGTCATCAAGTTTGTCTTCAGATCCAATGCGAGTCTTTTTCTTTATAATGTACCAGGAGGGTGTAGGTCTCGGTGCTGATTCTACCTTCTCTGTATCCTTTCTGTTGCGCAAACTTGCAAACTGAGAATCATAATCTAAAAATGACCAGTTATCTTCTCTGGAAGATGAGAGAGATTTTGCACGTTCAAGCAGAGCCTTTGTATCGGGTGTGATGGTCTGGTCAAGTGCATAGGAGCAGAATTTGTTCCTTTCAAGATGGGCTAGTTTGGGGTCTGAAAACCTGTCGACTCTCGGCCTCTCTGAAAAAGGCATAGATGTTGAGGGCACAGGAGAGTGTGGTTTGGGATCTCTTTCCTCCTCAGGATCAGATCGTACTTCCCCAGGCTCCAAGTCATGCCAAATACCATATTCCAAACGTTTGCGATTGTGAATGTTTTTGCTAAGACTTCTAGAAAAGTTCAGGTCGGGTAACAAGTCTTGTTTAACTCTGCTCTCCCATCTCTTTTGTTGCTCTTCTTCCACACTAAGTAAAGGAGTGTTTGGCTTGTTTACTTGTGTGTTATGCGTCCTTTTGACTAATAGCTCCAGATCGGGGTGAATTTTTTCCTCATTTCTACTTAACTCTTTCTGAGGAGGATCCACAAAGTCCACATCTGCATGGTGAGAGAAGTGCTGATGTCCCGGAGAGGCACTGCTATTCCAGTCAGGATCTTCACTTTTTTGTCTAAAGCTCCTGTAGACACGCTCCTTCTTAATACCAGAGTCGGCGTCAAATTGGTCTAGTTTCTTTAGTTTGTGAGACGGGAAATTATCTGTGACATCCTCAGGTGGTTTACCAACCTCATGCACAAGACTGCGATGTTCCAAGTCCTCCGTTTCACTTTCTTGGGGACTTCCAGGTTTGTCTGGTTTGTCAGACTCGCGCTGCTGTTGCTGTTGGTGCAACCGTCTATTTTGTTCCATTTGCTTGCGGTAACTTTGAGAGAGGTCAATGTCAACATGGTCCTCCTTGTTCTTAGCACTTTTGTCTGTGTCAGCATTTTGAGCACCAAATTTGAAAGCAGCATGGTGTTCTTGTTCTCTGATGCTGCTTTGGTCTGTAATTCCCTCATGTGAAAACCTTCTGGATGAAGTGTGCCCTGGATGTCGTTTCGACTCCAGTGGGTCTAAAGATCCCTCTGATTTCTCTCTTTGTCCTCTAAGGTCCTCTTGACCCTCCTTCTGAGTGACACTTTTGTCAGGTTTAAGTCTTGAATCTCTCCGTTGTAAATCTTTGTGTTTTTCAGTATCTGACTCTTTCAAATATGAGGCACTGGCACCAAAATCAGCGGATTGAATACCGTCCTCTTCTTCATGCCTGCTTCTCTTCGGACGAATATTTCTTCCCCCAGAATCAGCAAAGCGCCTTTTTTTCACAGCATGGCAATCTGAATCGATGGAGGAATCCTTCCCGTCATTTCCAGGATCAGACTTCAGATGTTTCTTGAGTCGATTTTTTCCATCCAAGTCTGAATTCTCACTTTTACTCATTTCAGACCTTTCACTTTTTACGGAGTCATGATGAGCACTTGACAACTGATTTCCTGTAAGAGAGTCACTGTCCCCCTTAGATTTCTGCCTTTCGTGAGCATCTTGATCTGATCCCCTTCCTCTTCCGGACCCACCATCAAAACCAGTCTCAAGCTCTGGTTCAGGTATTGGGTTGGACGGGGATTGCCCCTTCGCTTTCCTTGATTTAATCTTCTCAGCTTTGTCTTTGTCACCTTTCTCTTTTCGTTTTGCACGTTTGGTTTTCTCAGCACCTGCAACACGATCCGGTTGACTGGTCTTTTCACTCTTGTCACTCTTCGAGGCATGTTCAAGCAGTGTCTTTTCAGATTTGTCAAAGTGTGGTGGTGACATTGAGCTTACACTACCACTCCGCTCGGAGGACTGGCTGTAAACCCGTCGTTCTGAATCTCTGGGAGCACGCTCAGATGGTGAAGGCGATACTGTAGGAGTAACGGGTCGCCTTGGATGTGAAGGACTCCACCTGCTGCGGTCAGCCTCAAACCGCTCTCGCTCTCTTTCTCTCTCCCTTTGAATATATGTGTATTTCCTGATGTCTTGCTCAAAGGGGTCTCTATAGTCCCTGTAGTCTCTTGGGTCTTCATGATAACGTGGGTCAAAGTGATCCCCCTGATAGTGTTCCAGTTCAGGAAAACGCTCTCTGCTGCGAGCAGCGTAGTCTCTTCGAGCATCCTCTGGATAGAGACCAGGGGTTCGTATATTCTCGTAGTAAGCCCTTTCTGCTGTAAATTCATGGTATGGAGGTCTGCGTTCCTCTCTGTCGAGTGAAGAGAGAGAGAATGGGAAGAGAAAAGCAATGAATTCAAAGCATGGTTCAAACCAACCACGTTATAAATACATTTCAAAAATATATACTTAGTTGTAGACAATATCAATTGCATGCAATTCAAAATATAGGCAATTTACCGTCGTTCAGGAGGAATTTCATAGAAGTCTCTAATGTCTTGACCAGATGCCTGCATAGATCGGTAGAATGCCATCTGACTCTCTTGACTTGCAAAATCCACCTTTTTACAAATAAATTTGAAAAAATAAAAGTTGTTAAAAGACATAAATACATACATACATGCATGAAAATCATACCAATAACTGACATTGTTTACCTTTATTTTATTGCCACCAATCTTCCAACCTTTGGTCTCCCTTACAGCTGCCTGAGCAAAATCTGTGTTGTTGTACAAGATGAGGGCCATCCCTTTCAATCTATCAAAAACAACCTTAAACAGGACAAAAAGATATAATTAGAGTTCTGAAAACTACACAGTAGTAGAGTCTAAAGCTGTGTAAGCAAGAGAAAGTAGAACACCTTACCTTAACTACATGTCCATAGCGGCAGAAATGCCGAGTGAGGTATTGCTCTGTAATACTGGTTGCCAGACCATCTAGCCAAACACATGTTGTGGGCATACTTTTCCCAAACCCAAGCTTCAATGAGAAATAGAAAAACATACGTGTTATATACACACAGAAAGACATTCGACTGACAACCTATACAGACCAGAAATTATTGTTTTTGTTCACTACCTTTAGCCTGTTGCTCCCCAGATACTCTCCATCCATCTTCTTAATGGCTTTGCAGACACTTGCAATATCAGAATATTGCACAAAGGCATACTGGGGAACTCCATTTACTTTCTTAATGTCAATGTCCTGGTGGAGAAAAGGCAGAATCAGATCGATGAGAATCCCTGTAACATATGTAACATGTACCAGTATTTGCAGTATACAGTCAAATTGTAGCATACCACAATTTCTCCAAAGCGTTGAAAAATGTCAAGGAGCTGTTGGTAACTGGTGGTCTTCTCAAGGTTGCCTATAAACAGTGTCCTTGTGGCCTTTGGGTGGAACTCATCTATTCGTCCATCCAAGGGCCTGAATTCATTTTCACTCTCTGTTTCTGGGAGAGGAAGAGCTTTATCATTATTACTGACATACTACTATACATCAAGCTCATATACTCTATTATTCAAATCAAATCAAGTATTCTTCACAATACTGTTTATTTGTCATGACTTACCGGGACCATTCCAGGCAGTGACTTCAATAAGCATGCCAAAGAACAGCTTTCCTTTGGAGACAGTAAGGGCTTTCTCCTGATCCTCCTGCTGTCTGAAGAACACCAAACCATAGCGGTCTTCTGATGCTCCATGGATCTGCACTGAGGTCACTTTCCCATGTTTCTTGAATTCATGGAAAAGTCCATCTTTTAAACTTGTGTCTGTGAAAGGAAAAAAAAAATAAAAATAAAAAACGCCATCCTCAAAAAGAGGCAAAAACAGATAACTGGACAGGTTTTTTTGTGGTGGGTAAAGCTGTCAAAGTATGTGTCAACAATATTGTATATTATGTTCATTTTATTACACAGTACATTAAGCCTGATCTGGATGTTTGAAGTTTCCTACTCTACATATGAAGTTACAGAATGTTAACTGGGAACATTTGCTGCAAAAAAAAAAAAAAAACTGGTAACAGCACAAATATTAGAAACCAGTGGCTCACATCCAAAATGAATGGCTACCAAAATAACAGTAAATAAAATAGGTTCTGATAAATGTAATAAAGCAACCAAGTAGACAAAATTAAGCTCAAGACAAAAATAAGCAGAAGGTCAGAACATGAAATAGGACTGAACAGATTGAAATATATTATATATAATAGAGTGTATATTCATTTAAAGTTGGTAAACTATATTATTGACAGGAACAATTTTATCAGGCCTGGGAATGTAAATGTAAAAGATATTTAACCTAGCAACCATTAAAGTCTTTGAAAGGCCGTGTAGAAACTCACCTGTGGAGCGCACTGGTAGGTTTTGCACTTTTATTCCAAAGCTTCTGCGTGGCTCATCAGAGTCGAGCACCATAGAAGACTGAGCTGGTGCATGCGTAGCTGACGACTGAACAGAGCGTGCCCGAGAACCATCACTCGAGCTGCTGTTTGAGTCGCTGTTTTCAGAACACCACAGAACAATAATTAGTCACTTGTCAGTCTGAGACAATAAAGCATTTGTGTATACCCACTAATGGTTTGTGCATCGATCCAGTCAATAACAACCACATGAGACATAAAGCGTTAATATCATAAAACAAATGTCACACCTGCCGCTGCCCGTGCTGCTGGTGCTGCTGACAGAATCAGAGCTTGAAGATCTGCTCCGGGATCGGGATCGTGGGCCTCTCCCAGGGGACAGAGGAGGTCTTTTCGGGGAATGAGGAGTTTTGGGGGTTTGTCCTGTGGTCCGTTGTGGGGAAGGGTGCCTCGACTGTGAGGAATGAGATGATCGGCTCCGACGGTGATGGTAGGTCCTATCAACACGTCGCCCTCGGTCATCTCTGTATAGGTCACGTCTTGTAGAATTAGTAAGAGTGAAGGGGTCTCGAATTCTAGAGTCAAAATGTGGGTCTGACGCCTCAAAGCTTCCCCCAATAGCACTGCTCCCTGGGCCAGCGGCAGCAAACATAGAACGATCTCTGTAATAATCAGCGTTGTAGTGACGCTGTCTGTCGAAAGTGCCACTGCGTTCATGGTGTCCATAGGGGCTGTGATCATATGCACGTTCACGGCTTTCTGAGCTACTGTGAAACAAGAACAAGGTAGAGAGGGAGAAGAAATTACTATGATTCATGGTTAGTCCATTTTTTGCAATAAAATACACAATAGTCAAAACCTAAATGGCCGCAAGAACACAGCTGAGAGCAGGCCAGATACGATCTGGGGTCAATTTAAATTGCCTAACACTGGTATAAAGAGCAGTGCCAGTATTTTTAAATGTACAGAGGTTGTCATTCTTGCCTTGGCAAAATTCATTTGTTAATTTTTGATTTGTTACCATCAAAAACTAACACTGGTCTCTTCTATGTGGTTCCAGTTCAATCAAGACGAAGAGAACTGCTTTTTTTTTTCCAGAAACAAGTTTTACCACAAAAGTTGAAAGATATTTTCATATTTTTAGGGTTTCTCGTTCTGGTTTTAGGCACAAGTACTTAAACAATGCTTCTAAACACAAAACCCAAATTCCTCACAACTGAACACATAAGAAGAATAATTTGACTCCTCAAGGCGTGACATAATGGGGTCAGTCTGTGAAATGCTGGCACTGTCTGTAAATACTACGGATGCTGCTCTGATCTCTATATTGTCTGCAGGCTACAACGTTTTATTTACGAGAGAGCAACAAAACAATTAACAAGCACAAGTTTCTATAATGTAAATTCATAAACAGTCACATGAAACAAAGCCGCCCCAGACTTTAAAAAGTCACTATTGTTGATCTAATCATACAGACACATAATTCAGCGATGCTGATTGTCGTCTTCAATAACTTTCATTTGCAAAGACACTGAGCACATTTGGCTCCTCCAGACGTCCAGGGGAGTTGTTTTCAGAGGCTGACTGTTCATGAACTATTATGAAAAAGAAAATATAAAAACATTTTTTAAATATTAAACTGGACAAGTGTCCTATCAAGGAGCTCCGTGGTACGGAAATTTAAAATGCCATGCAGTGTTCAGATCAACATATTCAATGTAAAAATAATACTCTGTAGTACTTGTGTGATAGAGGCACTTAAATAAATAATGCATATATTTTTGTAATATATGCATTTTATCGTATGTATATGCATATTTTTTTATTCTCAAATAAATATTTTCCCTAAAAGCAGTGCAAAACCTAATATTAGACAAAGCACTAAAGGAAGGTTAGAGAAAGAAAATATGCAGAGGGCAGAGAAATACCAACCTTTTGGAAAAGAAGTTACCGAAACTAATCCAAATAAAATCTAGGTGGTCAGAATGTGAGAGCCCGAATGAAAAACCGAGGGGGAAAAATCAACTGATCTAATTAGGCAAAAACGGTTCTCTTGAATCGCACTGCACGTTATCTTCGAATACTGTGGAGCACCAGGCCAGTAGATTGTTGATGTATAATCCAGTTAGGCTACTTAATTCTCTTCACTGGATGGAAAAAGGGAAAAACAAAACAATCACAGAAATGGACCTCTTTATGGGTTTCAGGACATGTGGTTAAAAAAAAAAAAAAAAACTAGAGGAACATAAGACCTTAGTAAATAAATATGGATTGGAAAGAAAAAAAAAAAAAAAAAAGATGATGAACTGATTCCAGGTTGACTATACGAGTAAGTTGATGCCCGAATGGAAAATAGATCCAGCTCGATCAGTCTTGACTTGCAGTATGAGGACGTAAAAAAAGTTCACTTCACTTAAATAAACAGAAAGGTAAAAAAATTTATTCCACCGACATCACACCATCGAGCTTGTAGCCTCGCAGACACTATGATCACAGCGCATAAAATCCTCACAGGCTCATAGGAATGACATAATTCCACAATCCATGGACCTCATCACGTACGTATGGGAAGGCTTCGACTTTTGTAGTAACGTTTCAAGTTACTCTGAAAAAGTTGTCTTCCGCTCCCCTGTGACATACTCGGAGCGCTCTTCTCCTCACTGACGCCTCACACAGCTACATCCACTCTCGAGTAATCCAAACGCATGTCGGCTACACCTATCCGTACTAGGGTTCGCGTCAGTACATCCAACATGGGGTACCGGTATATCGCGTACATCCAGGTGGATACATCCCAACTATGCGGTCTTCGTGTGTCTTCATGGCCATCAATCCAAAACGAGAATAGCTCCACAAACACAGCTGGTTGGTTGTTTGGGATCCTCTGTGTTCTTGCAAAGTCTTCTTAATGTAGCTTCCATATTTTGGACAAAACATGTTTATTATGAATAGTTAATCTCATCCTAAAATAGCCTAAGACATACGCACTACTTCTGTCTCTCCTGTGATGTATAAAAACATAAAGTTCTTCCATCCGCTTGTTTAAAAAAACTTTAATCCACAGGCCGTACCCACAAATGGAAAAAAATGGTAAAAGTAGTCCAGCCATCAGCTGTTGCCAAGAGGAAAAAACAATTGACAACCCGAGATGGGAGATCCTTGGAGTAATTACATGTTGCCTGAATAGATTCTTCAAAGAAAAGTACATCCTTCATAATAGGGATTTACTTCCTTCATTATAGGGAGTTACTTCCAGTTTCGAGCGATTCCAAGTAAAAATCAAGGTTAGATCCGATATTTAGGAGGAAAATGTTTTAAAATATATCCAAAAGCTCCCCAAGGTAGTTTCCCACAAAATGTAATAAATCCAAAACTCACCAGGATATTCCTCACAGATGTAATATCCAAACCAGATGTCAAACCTTGAATTATAGTTACCTTACCAAATGATAATGTGTAGTTAATTTACTTAGATCCCATGGGAAAGGCGAGTCAATTATGATGAAAAGTGGAACGATCCCTAATTACCTTTGTGTAACCCCCTTGAGGCACATATCCCTCACGAATAACCCCCACTATGTGTTTAGGTTTTTGTTACACCCCTGGATTTTAAGGGGAGGCCGTGTCCACTTACCCATCTATTCTCCGTTCATAACGTCCCTCTCTGGTGTGAAGGGACACAGGTGGACCAAACACTGGACCAACTGTTCCCCTAGAGAATCCTGTAACGTCTCGACTGCTCGAGGGGGAGCTGTCTTCGAGGCCCCGAACAGCACTGGGCACTGACCCGGGTTCATTGTAGTCAGTCCGAAGGTCCCTGTCTCCCATCTTGTTGACAGCATTGTGAGCCTTCTGCGCACTTTTGATATCCACAAAATCCACAAAGGCTGCAACACCACCCTCTGACCCTCGCTTCCGCAGCACTTTAACACTTTCCACTCGCCCATACCTGAGAGGGGATTACAATGAAAACAAAAGAGGAAATTACATATACACAACAGCCAACAATAGGAGGTTAGGGCAGCTGTTTTTCCTGTGTGTGCCAGAGGAGAGGCACTGATACTATACAGGGTTCCCACACCTTCATGAACAAATTCAAGCACTTTTCAAGCACCTTCAAGCACCAGTTTTTCCATTTTCCCAGCACCTTTAAATAGGTAGCCTACTAGTTGTGTTTGCCATGATGGTCATGGGAAGCGCAGCGGTGCCACTGTATGGCATAATAATATGGGTCTAATTAGCATTATTTCATATGGTGGTAGATTGACTGTTTTGATTTTTAACTAATTGTGAACTGGCTTGTATTCTCAGCTTGTGAGCGGTGTATTGTGTAACTACCATAGCGCAATAACAGTGACCAACAGGTGTGGATAGTAGTCTACTGTTATTTCTCGGCAGAACACCAAGCGAGTATGATAACTGAGTTCTGCATGTAAAGGCATCGGATCAAGCGCGTAGCCGCTTAGGAAACATTTTTGTTTCTCTTGGTTTATTGAGATAGACATCACACAAATTTCAAGCATTTTCAAGCACTTCACAAAAAAATTCAAGCATTTTCACAACCTTGAAAACACTGAATTGAAATTCAAGCATTTTCAAGGAATTCAAGCACCCGTGGGAACCCTGGATGATAAGAACGGCCTCAAATTAGAAACCAAAGCAAGTTCCCACTAATGTTTTCTTTTAGCTGACCACACAGAAACGTGTCTGCAAACAATATGCAAATATTGTTTGGTAGTGTTACAACTTCAAAGTCCTTATATTTATCTTAGACTGCAACTAACTATATATATATATATATATATATATATATATATATATATATATATATCCACCTCAAACCACTAATTAGTGATGCGGTGAGGCGTCAGCTCTCGTTAACGGGAGCCTGGATGTCATGTTTGTTGTGTTACGGATGAGTTACTCGAGTTAAACTCGCACAGCATATGATACACGTCTTTAAACGCGGGGGGAGCACACATGTTTATGTTGTTATCGCTTTGGCTTGTAAACAAGAGTAAAAACCTGACGTTTAAATGACACATAAACCGAGAGTTTTTAAGTACAGCGACGTCAAGCGAGTCAACGACTGGCTAACGTTTGATTATCAGGGAGAGGGGGGGAAATCAATGATCGGTTTATTTTAGGTTTTATACATAAATACGCTCACGGGTAAACACGGGGCTACTGTTGTGTATCAGACCGTCTCCGTGTGGCTGAAATAATCCGAGTTTTATCATGTTATTTGAGCTAACGTCACGGATTATGAAAACGTCTCCGACTTCCCACAAAATGGTCGGTTGGTTGGTCGGTTGGGGTGTGTAGCTCCGCGGCTAACAGACCTAGCCACTTAGCAAAAAAAAAAAAAAAAAAAGTTAAGCTAAATATTTTAAACACAAACACCGAAGTGCTTCTTAAGCCTCCACGTTTCGACTTAACGGATACCGTCGTGCTGCAGTGTGAGCACACGTTAAAAACGTGTATTTAAATAAATAAAAATAAAAAACTTAGCGTTAGCCGCGTTAGCTCCAGTCGCTAACGGCTAACGGTGGCTCGCTCGCGGCTTTAGCCCGCGCTGCCTCGCGAGCCAAACAGCGGGCTTCCTCTTGCGTAACCTACCGTTTAAAATGCTCCACGATCTTCTCCTCTCGGACGTGTTCGGGTAAATTTCCCACCCAAAGGTGTCTGGTTTCCCGAACCATCTTGCGCTATTCTTCCCCCCTCCACACACATATATATGTATATATATATATATGATCTTGCACGTTTTTTTTTTCTTAATCCCCTGCCGGTCGGAGGTCCGCCTGGAACAAAATGAACGACGGTGGACTCCGTGAATAGTCTGAGGCCTGGTGGTAGCTCTGCTGCCCGTTTAGCTTTTAGCTGCTGCGTCCTCGATCCGTGGACGTGAACGCGCCTGATCCTCGCTCCTGGTTGGGCTCGTCCACGCGCTTGCGCGTACTCGACGGTGACGACTTATGCACACAACAACAGTTTCAAACTGCAAGCCCGCGATTTAACCCTAATGGCCACATACTTAATTATTAAAAAAATAGTTAAGTAGTAAAATTTAAAGAATTTAGCTCAGTAATAAATTCCATAGAATTGATTAAAAAAATCAGAAAGAAACATGTGATTATTAACAGTCTTATTATAAATGGTGCATCCTGAGTAAAACATGCACTAATAAACCTATTAGAGAAACTTTGCACCAAATCAACACTGCCAATTTGATGTATATACCTTTGTACAATATCTTTTATTTACTATTGCTATTTTGATATTTTATTATGTATAGTTTGTTATATATATTTATTCTTATGTTGTCTATTGTCACTGTGTGTAATGCTGCTGCTGCTGTAATTCCGTCCGTCCGTCCGTCCGTCTATCTATCTATCTATCTATCTATCTATCTATCTATCTATCTATCTATCTATCTATCTATCTATCTATCTATCTATCTATCTATCTATCTATCTATCTATCTATCTATCTATCTATCTATCTATCTATCTATTTATCTATCTATCTATCTATCTATCTATCTATCTATCTATCTATCTATCTATCTATCTATCCTACCTACCTATACCTACCTCTATCTATCTAGAGAAATTCCATAGAATTAATGAAAGGCTATAAAAATCAGAATGAAACATAAAACTGTTAACATTCTTTATATAAATGGTGTTGACATCCTGAGTAAAACATGCACTAATAAACATATCAGAGAATGTTTCTACAGTGTTATGGAAATAACAGCTAAAAATTTACAGTCACTGCACATTTCTCCTTTCTTACTTTGCACCAAATCAATACAATACTTATGTATTTTTTAAATTATCTTTCACTTGCAATATGCAATACTGCAATACTAAAGTTTTATCACAGGAGGGCGGTATTACAATGCTATATAAATACATGAAACCTTTGCTATCAAGATTCTGCAAGAAAAGAGTCACAAATCAAAACACCAGAAAACTAAATAAGAAGGTAACTCCTGCTTTTTGTGATAACCATTACAGATATATAGATATATATGTGCATCTTCGCATTATGCTTCACACTACATGTGTAATGTGATGGTATGTATTAGTGCATGTGACGAGATGGGTAACCTGCACACTTGTGTGTGTAGGTGTATTATGAAACGCAAAAATATGACAAAGCAGTCCCTGAACTGTTGAGTTACCGAAATTCTGCATCAAGCAAAAATGGGAAAACATTCCACTTTGAGGAACTTGCAGAGTATTTTTAAAAAATATCTGATGTGCCGTTATATGGGGTAGCGTGTCCATACACTGAACACACGTATTTAACTTCCACAATAGGTACAGACAATGGCAGAACCTCCAAGATCCTGTTTGTTGTTTAATGCAACTTCCCCCGAACTTATCTTTAAGACTCCAATTTAACCCCTCATTGGGTCAAAGGTCAATGTCGTAAAACTGTCATACTGAGTTTGATGAGAAGTTTGAAGTGTATCTTTCTTACAAGATCTGTACAAAAAGAGAGGAGGGGTGGTGGCCTTCAGAAGACCGTTATCACAGCGGATATCCATCAGCTTTACTAAAACAGTCTTGTTACTAACTTGTAACTTACTGTTATTAACTTCTCCTACAATAGGTACAGACAATGGCAGGGCCTCCAAGATCCTGTTTGTTGTTTATTGCAACTTCTTTATGAATCCAAATTAAAAATGGTTCAAGGTATACTTTTGGTTTTTGCTTTGAAAATAAGTTTAAAAATAATTTTTTACATTTGAAGATATTTTTATCTCTGACATTAAAAAATAATTGTATTACTAATTTCATATATTTAGGTTAAATTGTATTAAAATTCAATTGTAAATAGTTAATAGTCCATATGGAGACATGTCTGTACATTTAAAAAATTATTTTATTAGGACTGTAATATCTGTATGTATGTAAAAACATTTTGTTATTTATTTTTTTAGGTTAATTTTAATGTAAAACTTCATTGTACATAGTTAAAATGTGTGTACCGGAAAATTTAAATAACTTTAAATAATTATAATTTAAATTATATTAAGGCTTAAACTTATGCAACATTAACATTACCTAATAATAGATTCTCATAGACAACGGTGGTTGTTTTACAATGAAGACAACAACTCCTGTTGTACTACACCACATCAACAAAATATGTCATATGACAGTGCTTTTAATATTTAATCCCTCATTGGCCTCCTGATTTAAAAAGTCAAATGAAGCACAGGTCAGATGGAGGTGAGGTGAGGGGGTTGCAATTAGCAGCTCCACCACTGGATGCTACTAAATCTTAAACACACCGATCCTTTAAGATTAGACAGAACAGATAACAGGCTCGCAAAAGAAATGAAGCGATGATGAATGAGCAACGTAAATGACATTTTCCATAAAATGTTTTAATAAATGTTTTTGATATAGAGAAATATAATTCCACAAACACGTCATTTTGAGATACAGGACATAAATAATAAAATAATTCAGCTGGGATCTGGATGCGTCTCTAATATCGTAATGTCAAATTTAATGTGAATAGTTCTATTGTTGAGGCAAAAGAGGCCCTGTGGTCCATCTTCAGGTTTTGGTCCATAATGAGTTCGTTAGGATGTGATACAATTGTATTAAAGCTCTTAGATCTGTATTTAATATTGAAGCTTTTTGTTACACCAGCTGCAGAAGAAAGAGCGAATTTGTCTTTGCGATTTGCTGAGCTGAATGAATGTCAAGTACTTGATTGACTTAATAAATGCCTCAAGATAAAATATATTAGTTTACTTTTATATAAATGTTTTTTTTATATAGTTTTATTTCTATATAAAGAATCAATGTGACTGAAAAACAGTATACTGATCGAGATTTACAGAAATGTTGCTCATGTGTTGTTTTAAGTCTGGTGCATAAATATATTTGGTGAGTTTATGGAGTGCAAAATGATCAAGTATAAAAGAAGAAGAATATGACAATCTTCAGAAAGCAAGATATATTGTAAAAATATATATATATATATATGTAGCCATATTTCATTATTGTAAAATAGATGTGTGACGTTTGTATTCAAGAGTCTTAAATGCACATGCAAAGTCTCTCCCATCTCTCTGAGCTGGACTCGGTTACAAGGCCGGTGTTAGAGCAGACGCCAGGCTCAGGTGGCAAGATTTGCAAAGCATCCTCCCGTCCAGAGGATAGCAGCCGTGTTCGTTTGGTTCAGGAGAGAGCTGGATGACACACACCTGCAGACAACACGGAAGAAGACTGAATAACTGATGCCGATTAGTGTTTGCTTACTTGTTAGAGTTTCACTGTCTGCTCACTGAGCGCCTACCTCACATCTGTAGCAGTTCTCATGGTAGGAACGCCCGAGGCATTCAACATTATAGCTGTCAGTACCGTCTTCTTTTGGAATGATTAGCTGTTTGCAGGCGTTACACATCGGAGCATACTTCCTGTATGGATAACATTTGAGAAGAAATATAAAATATTATTAAATATATATATATATATATAAACAGAAAATAAAAGCAGTTAATATCTCTCCTCTTTTTTTTTTTACTCTCATACCTGTAATAGTCCTGGAGGCAATACACTTCTCCGACCTCACCCTGAGCAAAGGCTTGCTCTCCAATTTGTTGTTTACACGTCGTACAGGTGAAACAGGAAAGATGGTATGCTCGCTCTAGTGCACGGATCACATGATCTGTGATAGCCTCGCCACACGCCCAGCAAAGTTCCAGACTGGCCTGTAAGAGACAGAAATACACGATTAAATAAACGGTTAAACCAACATTATATATGTATCTATAATATATCCATCTCATCTGAATGATTGCTCGCCATTATCCAAAACATGGGATTACATGTTTGAGTTGTGATGGTTGTGTTGGTTTCCATTTATTTTTTGAGAGGCCTGAAACTTTGCCATTGCCGTGAACATTGATAATACTTTTATTTTTACACTATAGTCGACACACTTGAACTCTTGAGTCTCCAGTTATAACTACACCAACAACAACACTTAAAACAGGTGACACAATGTTCAAGGAAATTTCAAGTCTCTGCAAGCTGATTTTCATGTGGAGGTTTATGTAATGAAATTAATGTAAAACATTACAGAATAGAATAGAATAGAATAGAATAGAATAGAATAGAATAGAATAGAATAGAATAGAATAGAATAGATCTTTATTGTCATTGTCACAGGTACAACGAGATTAAAAGTGCTTCTAGTCAGTCAGTGCAATAAAATAAAAGCATTAAAGTGTATAGTGAGTGTTAAAATAACTAGAATAAATAAGAATAAAATACCTGAGACATTAAAATGTACTAAAATAAATAGAATGAAACATATGCTAAAATCAAAATAAATATGCTAAAAGGAGCATACACCCCCTTGGAGGGTCTTCCCGTTATGTCTCCTAAATAGTTCCTAAGACAAAACGTGGCTCCTTCCTAAAAACTGCTATAAAAATAATATATGATAATATTTTTTTCCACTTTAAACACAGTCTTTTAGAACTACTTCAGCCTGAAATATACATATCAAATAGTTATATTTTTTGGTTTTTAACCCTTTAAATGCCAGTATGTTTACATAACTCTGCTGGTTTTTATTTAAAAACAAAAAAACTAAAATAATTTCCATAAAATACATTTCAATGACTAATGGCTAACTATTGTTATTAGGCCCTAAGATGGGTCAATGATTGGCAGCAACATTGATTTTGATGCATTGTTATTATTATTTTTTTTTTTTGCAAGCCACGAATGGTCCTAAGATGGCTCAAGGGTTAAAACATTGTGCACATCATTTTCTAGCAGCATTCACAGTGGCAATTGCAGTTGGATAAAAACTGTGTTTAAGTCTATTTGTTCTAGCACCAATGGCTCTGTATCGTCTGCCTGAGGGCAGCATTACAAACAGGGAACGACCAGGGTGTGACGGGTCCCTTATGATGTACAGCAGTCTTTGGAAGACAGTTAACAATAATGTAAAGCCTACATGACATAGAGTAAATGATGAAAAACGCTGGTGTAACATCCTCTAGTGGACGCTGTGTTGACTTTACCTGGTAGCAGTCTTCACAGAGCGGGATCCCGGCCTTGTTGTAATACTGTTTACCAGCCAGGGGAATGTGACAGGATCTACACTGGAAGCAGCCGTCGTGGTACGTCCTGTTTAAGGCCTCTATCGCAGGTTCAGAGAGAGCCACAGGTTTCCGACAGAAGCCACACACCTCTGCATTGTACACAAACATCAAGTGTCAAATAATAATAATAATAATAATATAAATATACGCATTGAGGAGCCGTTTAAAGCCTGAGTGCTGAATGTGTAAATAGAGATCATGTTACCTTTACTCTCCAAGCTTGTGTCTTGGCCATTTTTATGGATCCCTTGGGATTGTTTATCTTGTGTTAACCCACTAGATGGTGTGCTCGTTTCCACCTTTGAATGTAAAGCACATTGTTAATGTAAGACTAAACTTTGAACTGACGTGTTCAGTGCTGGAAGGCGTAGCTCTAAAGGTCATCCAACAGATTAGAAGCTTATTCATGGTGCTTCTGCCTTGTTAAGCAACTTCTATTAATAAATAGAAACATAATAGAGATACAGATACTTTTAACTCTGAGACATTTCCATGGCTGAATGAGGAGAGCTGAGGCAGCACCCTCTGAAATTCAGAATAATAAAAACTAATCAGTCAAACTTCTTATTAATTTCCCCTTTTTTTTACAGCCATATTTATCCTAATTTCCAACTAAGGTCACATGGTCAGACAGACCCAGAGAGTTAAACTCATCAGCTAGCTACAGCTGGAGTACATAAGGTAACTGTCATATCCAGTGACATGTAAATGTACTTTAAATGTAAATGTACTTTATTTATACAGCCCTTTACAACAGTCCTTTCTGTGTACTAAAGTGCTTTACAGCAGGTAATAAATAACAAGAACAATAGGTAAAAAACAAACAAAATAAAAACAATAAAATACAACAAAATCGAATAAGAAATGATAAAATAATATAAGTGTCATCATTCTACTGGGTGTTAAAAGCCATCCTGAATAAGTGGGTTTTGAGCCTGGATTTAAAAAGGCCCAGGTCAGAAACAAGACGCATCTCGACGGGGAGCTGATTCCAGAGTCTGGAGGCGGCGTCGAAAAACGCTCGGTCACCCCAGTGTTTGTATTTTGACCTGGGCACTTCCAGCTAAAGTTGATCTTTAGACCTCAGAGCTGTAGCAGGATTGTGGACAGTTTAAAGCTCAGATAAATACGAAGGGGCGAGGCCGTGAAGAGCTTTAAAAACAAATGTTAAAAGTTTAAAATCAATTCTATAAAGGACAGGAAGCCAGTGAAGGTAGTTAAGAACAGGAGTGATGTGAGCACGTCTGATGGTGTCAGTTAAAAGACGAGCTTGAGCTTAATAAAGCATGGATGGCTTTCTCTAGGTTGTGACGGCTTAAAAACATCTTTACTTTGGCCAGGAGACGCAACTGAAAGAAACTCGTCCTGACAACGTTGTTGATGTGTTTGTCAAACCTGAGGTCAAAGGTCACTCCCAGGTTGAATTCAGCTTAGAGGACAGGGCGCCGAGGCCGTCACAGTATTCCCAAATACGATACACTCAGTTTTGTCATCGTTTAAATGAAGAAAGTTTTGAGCCGACCACTGCTTAATATCAGCAATACAAGCAAACAAAGAACATTGACCATATATAGGCCATTACTACAAAAGGATGTGTGATTATAAATCTAAGAAAGTAAATTATAACTAGTAACTACAAGGTTGCTCTGATATTTTGAGTACTGTACTCTCTCGGCCAGTCACAGGCGTCTCATATGAATGGGTACATCGCTGATTAATTGATTTTTAATGGATTAGTTCAGTGCTCCTGTCTGTGTTGTAGTAAGTTGGTGTTCATGTTTGCTGTCTGCCTGTGAAACTAACGTAATATTGTAATAAACCGACTTTATCAATTTAAACCTTGAACTGGAAATCTATTTTAAACCTAAAATAAATACAAGTTGCTCGTTAAGTAATTACAAAACTAAAAGGTTTGAGGTTGTGACGGTTCCCTGGGTGATTTGTGTTTCCATGCCCGGCTGATTGTATTAACCTGGGAGTGAGGGAGAGTATAAAGCTCCAATCACTCGTCTTTCACACAACACCTCGCATCTACACATTTTCATTTATGCATACACGCACTTTCACCGCTGATTGACTGATTAACATTGTTTCTTTGGCTTGTTTTTCCTTATGATAAATTATTATTAATTCTGCCCTTCAACCTGCATCTCCCTGTGTTTTTGCCATGGCTTTAGAGCCGGGTCATGACAAGTGATTTCCCATTAAATCCCCATAAATCCACAAACAATAATTGGATAAAACATTGGATATGTTGTATATAGGGACACACTTGTCGAATATGACAAGAAAGGGAGAGCCTGCGTATTGTCGGCACCTCCTGCTGTAACTCAGCTCAACGTTCTGATCTGATCTTTCATTGTTTCTGCAGAGACAAATATATCAGCAGTTTGAAAAGACAGAAAGGAAAAATGTGTACAGTTCATAAAGTGTTCTTGATGATTCAGCCATATCTAAAAGACAGCTGTTTTTCTTTTCTTTCATAATGTGTTGTGCAGATGATTCTTTACAACCGCTGCACAACATAATACTGTATCTGTGAAAGTTGTGGAAACTTGTAATATATCACTGTGGGAAGAAAAAAAAATGAAATTTATTGAGGAAAATTGGGATTAAGTGTTTAAAAATTTACATTTAAGTGATGAGGAGAGAGTTTCCTGCATACCTCTCTGTTGTAAACTGGCTCGTGGCCTGGGGTCAACGGGTGGTGGGAGGGAGGCGTCTGGACAGGAGGAGGAGGTGGTGGTGGAAGTGCTGCTTCTTCGCAGAGCGGCGTTCCCGGAGATGAAGGCAGTGCAGCAGACGGAGGAGGAGGAGGAGGAGAAGGAGGAGGGGGAGGAAGAGGGAAGAGCTCTGTTTGACAAGAAAGAGATTTATTTTAAGCCATTTTGTCATAACTTCCATGAAAAATTTGTTTTTTTTATTCAAGTTTCCAGTAAGCTCTGCAATCTCCTGAAATTCAGGATAAGATTAATATGAAACCCAACAGAATATATAAAAAAATATATCTAGTACAAATGCACATACACACAGAAAACAGTGTATACGTTGATATTACATGTTGTATAATAATATGAAATAATAGGGGAAACCAGGTTGTGTCTGTTTTACCTTTTCTGCATGTTTCAATCTGCCTACATTACCCATAACGCAACTCACCCGCTGACAGTTTTATAGGAGTTCCAAGTGTGTTCCTACAGATTTCTGGTGACTCTGCACTTTGAATGACTCAGCAGACACTAACTCTACGTGACATCACTCGAGGACATTTATCAGACTTCACAAAGCTCCCCATGGATCCACAAAAGGCCTCAGCACGAGACACTTTGATATGTAAAATCGTATAAACAATGTCAGACGTCTTGTAATAAAGATCAGGAAAGCAGTCAGATTTCATTTGTATCTGGGGGAGACTGCAAACAGAGCAGTGACGTATGATACATGGTTTTTTGGGGGGATCTCACCACCTCAATATTCAAAAAACAGGCTTCTGAAGGACAAATCCAAAACATACGATAGAGGTCTTCTGAATAGATTTCAGTTTTGTCGACATTTTGCATCACCTTTGTCGTCTTCTTGTAGCTTTCCTCTGCTGAGTCCAGGCTGGGCAGGTTTTGGACTCTGAGGGTCTGAAGTTTGAGTCCGGCCTTTGCTGTCCACACCGCCATGAGACTCAGGCTGTGAGTGTTCCTCTTTCTTATGTCTCAGGGACGTAGGGATGTTGTCACTCGGGCTGACTCGTACAGCGGTGTGCTGCTTGTCTCTAGCCGGGGCGCTGTGGGCCTGGAGGGCGGGCTGCTGCTGCTGTGTCACAGTGGCTCGGTGAGGAGACGCCAGAGTGATGAAGAAAGAAGACACCATCCTTTTTTGTGGAGCTGCTGATGCCATGGCTGCATAAAACCCACATATGGCCTAAGAGGAGGACAGAACAAAAACACATCACAGACTCAACACAATACTTGATCTCTCAAGGCAACCCTGGAATATAACAAGAAAACTTCCTGATACTGAACATGACATTTCATCCTTATCATCTCTTCCAAGAGTAGACGCCCTCAAAGTCAACCTCAAACTCTCACTTTAGAGAGGTAAGTTCACAGCTCTCATTACCCATAATGAATGGTGTTAGAGGCAAAAAAAAAGCACAAATGTGAATCATCTGTTTCCTTTAGACTCACTCACTCTGTGTGGCTGTGAGCTGCCATTACATACCTGGGGTAAAAACAGTGGTTTGAAGACAGCTCTGCCTTTTCTTCTTTCTATCTCCAAAAAACTTCTGGTTTGTTTTCCCTCCTGTAAGCTGCCACTGAGAGAAGACTTTACTCCGGTAGAGAGGGCGACTATCAGCAGAAGGCCACTCCTTTTCCTTCTGCACCTCCCTCCCTCCCCAAACTCTCTCTCTCTCTCGGCCCGGCCGTCGACCCCTCCTCCCTCCTCCCTCTCTCTCTGGCTGAATGACAATACCACCTCCCTCCCAACCGTAAAAGGTGAACAGTTAATCTCGGGCAAAGTGCAGTAAAAAAACATGACACATTCGTCCACTATGAAAACTTGGCACTCATGCACTCATACTGGCATGCATGCACATAGACACACAGGGAAAGGCATGCAAAAGTTGGGCAATCTAAACCAAAAGCCACACACTCTGACTTTTTACAAAGGCAATATTCAGTATCATAAAGTATCTCATAAGGTTTTCGCCCTTAAATAGACAAGCAGAGACGCTCAGCCACCTCCCACTTCTTTATCTTTCTGCATGCCAGCAGGATGTGACTGTACCTGCCTTTTCTAGCAAATCTCAAACTCCTCTCTCTCTCTCTCCTGTGCAGCTCTGCCTTATTGTTCTGTTAGCTTTATTTTCCCTACCTCACTCATTGAGTCTGCCTCCTTTTTTTCTTCTTCTCCCACTTTCCTTCTTCCCTTCCCCCCACCACATTATATCATTTTAGCCTCGACTCACTATCATTGCGTCCGTTTGTGCCTCACCGATGTGCACTGGACTCTCCTGATGGAGCTTTTGTGTTCAAAGCGACTGCAAAGGAGCAGAGCAACACAGTGCAATGAATCAGGGCATTGTGCAAGAGGAGATATTGGTGCATTAGGAGAGATAGAGAGAGAGAGAGAGAGAGAGAGAGAGAGAGAGAGAGAGGGGGGCAACAGTGAGTGATGTCTAAGAGAGAGCCATGAAAAAGCTGCTTTGTTGTGTTTGAGTGAGCAATATCAGGTTTGCAGATCACAGCAAAAATATTGTGGTTAGTTTCCGGAGCCGACCCTTGTGAGGTCAAAAAAAAGGGAGGATGGGAGCAACGAGGTGTAAATGTTGAATTAAAACTTTCCTGATCAATGTAGGTCAGCGTGAGAGAAAGAGTGAGGCAGGAATGTGCGGAAAGAGGGTGAACAGTGAGACGGAGATGAGGAGAGTGATGGGGGTCTCTGTTGTTCCAGCTCCGTGGAAAGGAATGCTGCAGTGATGTCACGGTTGCAGGAGGGAGCATGCCTACCGATGACACAATCCCCAGACCTCCACGCTCCGCCCCCTGCAACAGCCAAAATCCTCATCAAACTCTATGAACTTCTTCTTCTTCACCGCTTCTGCTTCTTGCATGACTTTTCAATTCACCAGCAGCACGGTGTCATTTCTTTTACTGCAATCCTCAATTTTGGGGGGGCGAAACAATAGAAGGGGAAGTGAAGGGGAAGGAACAGGAAGAAACACAGCAGATAAGAAAAACAGTGACAATTACATGTTCGCAGAAAAATCAGCCTGACTGTAAACATCTTCAGGGGTGGAAAAGCTACTTTTGAAGGAGAAACACTGTTACTTTACATAAATGTTCCTCAGCTGGAGTTAGACTGTTTGTCTGCTTCGAGCAAAGGAGGAGGAGGATTGTGAAAGGGCAGATCAAACAATAAATGTTGAATATTAAAGCAACAGAGGCTGAAATATCTCGACTTTAATCTCTGGTTAGAGTCAGGCTCTAAAAATGTTGCTTCCCCCTACTTCACTCCCGGCTCCTAAGCAACTTCTTTGCCTGTACCTGATACCTGAAAATAACTCTGATGACCTTTGTCAGGGTTTTTACTTTTCAAACTTTACAAAGCTGCCTCCAGAGTCACAAAATTACATCATTTCTAATCGTATAATTATGCATTAAAGAACTGCTTTCGCAGGCTGAGTTCAGTTCAGTTCAGTTCAGTTCAGAGCTTTATTGTCCCTCCAGGGGAAATTTGATTTGCAGTGACAATGCAACTTACACAACAAGAAATAAATAGACAAACAGTGACATAAAACAATGACGCAAAGTAAAGCAACCAAAAACTTGATTTAAACAATCCTAAATGAAGTTAGAATATGAGTAACAGCAGGCAAAAAGTCTATAAAAGATTAAAAAAAATAAACAGACAAATCCCACAAAATCAGTGCAACTTTAGAGTTGTGCAAATTAATTGCATTGATTGCACGTGGAACAAAGGAGAATTTGTACCTGTTTGTTCGTGCCCTGCTGAGCTGTACTTCTTGTGTGAGATTGCTGAAGTCCTCCCTAAATTAGTGACATATGGTGATCTTCAGTGGACTGTGCATTCCAGTGTGTCATCTGGATGATCACAGTCTTACGAAGTGAACACCCGCCTGACCATTTCCTCTCGAATCATCGATGTATTACTCACAAAATCCACGAAAACACTGATCTAATCTACAGAGGAAATAGTTGCATTCATGTGTAAATTGAGTTCAACACTGAGTTCATGTAATTAATACTTTCTGTCCGTGACCACATTGGAAACAGCTGCTGTGTTTTATTAAATGACTTGGGTTTGGTATAATTAAGCTGTGTCATACAGAAGAAAAAACATCATCCAGACAACAACAAAAACTCTTTAGGTCTCAAAAACAGTCACAGTAATCCTTTTATTATTTTATTATTAATATCAAGTATTGGCCCATCTTGACGTTGGAGGTAGTCATTGATATTTGAGGTAGACTGCAGGTGCACCATCATCCTACATCTTCCTTTGGTTTGTGGCTGGATTCGCTTGAGCTCGTGTCTTCCTCCTAAAAAACAAAGCACAACGTTTTCAACATTACTGACGACTAACAAATATATAATGACTACATGAAGAGGTAGAAGTAATCGCCTAAATGATGATACAGACCTCTAACACAGACTGCAGCAGGTCCTGAGAGGGCACCAGGCACGCGGCTTCACCCAGGAAAGTGATGAGGACGTGAAGGACGTCAGACCAGTGACCCATGGTCAGCATGAGCAGCAGTAAACCTCCCAGTCGCACCAATACAGTGTCCAACAAGGCTTTTGTTCCAGTCTGACGATTCTGGTCCTCTGTGCAAAATTGAGAACAACAGCAGTTTAAGCTTTGAATGGAAGGACGCCCGCCTGTTCCCTGAGCTATGGGCTGTGTTTCTGACATCAACATAGTTCTTTCATTTGTGTTGTGTGACTTTTTTTATGAATGGGCGACCAAACTGTAGTAGTTTCTAGTTTCTAATCTTCTTTCTCCAGTAGACTTCCATTTTCATTCCCCAAATAGTTAATAGCCAGATAATCACCTTGAACATAGACCACCAACATGGTGTAGCACAGTGTCAATAGAATCCAAAACTTTAGAGCCTCCTTCTGGGACAGGAAGTGGTCATAAACCGTAGCGGTGGAAGCCACAGTTGCTAGAGCAAAGGCCAAGACAACCGCTCTTTGCAGAGAAGCCAATATGGCGTGTCCGGAGGTCAGGAGGGTGATGCATTTCCCACAGTAACGCTCTGTGCTATGTAGTGGGTAGAGTCTAGCCACATGGCTCCACAGACTGTGGCTGATGCTTGCCAGTGCCCAGCTGAGAGCAGCTGCTAGAAACAAGTTGAAGGAGCCGCGTGGAGCCCCCTGATGGAGGAATCCCAGAGTACAGGTGAGGCCGCAACCCAGGGAGAACTGGCTCTGGATGAGGAGCAAGTCCAGGCTTCTGCAGTTGGCGTCCTGGTGTCCAAACAGATACAGAAACATAGGTCAGGCGGATCAGTGTGTTGAGCACAATAACAAACATTTAACATGAGGGAACTCACCAGTCCTGACGACGCCCAAGCAGAAACAGCCCGGAGAGAAAACTCCAGCACTATCAGAGAGGAAACCCTCGAGCCCACCAGAGACAGGAAGACCACCAGAGACCAGAACTGGAGAGATGTTTTCCAGCTCCCTCTGAAAACACTGCTCTGTGAGGATGACCTCTGTTTGCTTTCAGATTCAGAATCACTACGCAGAGAGAAAATGATACTGAATATATTGCACATAGAGAGAAGTCTATATCAAATCGTTTCTAAACTCACCTGCATGTTTGAAGGAAGTAGTAAACTCTCATCAAATTGCACACCACTGATATTCCACATGCACCCACAAGACCTTGAAAAGAAACACCGTAACCAAACAACATTTATGTAAAGAAACTATTTTATCGCCACGAGGCAGAAAAACAGTCAACTCACCTTGAAAAAAAGAGTCTATTGGGTTTGAACCAAAAGGCGATTCAGAAGTTCCCAGGATCCAGGGGAAGGGGAGAAACATTTTCAACCAGAGGACGCTCCGATCTCTCACTCATGCTACTTCAATCTACGAACCTGATTAGAAACTACATGGCAAACCCTTAAGTCGTCTTTATTTCTTCCCACTGATCAGGTCTGAGTGTGCTCAATGCTTCAGCTCCAAAGGTCAAAATGTGATTTGAGTGTGTTTGTCAGTTCAATCGCTTCCTGATGAAAGAGGCTGAAAAATCCTCTCAGGAAGATGATTAGTCTCAAAGAGCAAACAAAAAAAACAAAAAACATTGCAAAGGTAACACATTTCATACAAAAATGTCTTTATTATTATTATTATTGTTATCATAATTAACATTATCATGATTATTATGCTGTTCAAAAGCTTGAATTACCCGTAAGTTACATTTCTGTGAATCAAATGGCATTCTTGACGTTGGTAGTTCATATCAGTCAATAAAAACATCAGATGTTTTTACACAGAACACACAAGGCAGCTGGAGTTATCCATTAAACCGTGACAGACAACACAGAGCTCATGTTTAATAATCCAAATCTCACAACTCTTATTTATACTTATTTCACTGCGGACAGAGACTTTGCATGTAAATTCATCAACTGAGGTATTAACGGTAAAAACCTGATAGTTTATCAGCAACTCAAATAGAGTCTGTGCAAGATGTGTCGAGTGCATCCAGAGTCAGAACGAGTCTCACTACGATATATTTGACATTTTGGGAAATCAGCTTATTCGCTTTCTGGCAGAGAGTTCGATGAGAAGATCAACACCACCTTCAAGCCCATTTACCAAAATGTTGAACTTGTGCTTTAACTTCAGTGTTTTGTTAGTCGATGGTCCACTTCTGTAGCGATAATGAAATGCAGTCAGAGGCGTTTGGGTTGTCTCAGCTCCTTCCCTGGCTTTGGTTGCCCTTCACTGTCTGTTGTCTCATCAAATCCCAGAACAGCATGCTGAGCACCGTGTGTGGAGCTAAACGCAGAAAGACAGGACCCATGCCTTTATACAACCCCAGCAGGCCCTCAGCTTGGCACACCTTCAGCATACAATCTGAAAAGCCATGGTAAAGGCGGCCCTGAAATGCAGACAGGACAAACAATAAGTCTCCAGAGCTTCTGGATTTGAGTGCATTTAGCTGGAATACTTATAGTTTGATGGGAGGAGGTCACCCACCCTGTGGGACTCATCCACGGGCTGGTTGTAGAGACGTGTACTGATGACGTCAAACGGCGTCATGGTGACTGCCACAGCGACTCCACTGATCATGGCAGCTATCAAGGCCGTGAGACAGCTGTTTGGACTAAACCACTGCGAGGCGAAGAAAAGAAACCGATTACTTCATCGACTTTTGAATGATGGAGTGACAGCAACTGCTTGGGTTGTTTACGAGCTGGAAAAATATCAGCTGCTCACCTGAGAATGTGACACCCAGTCCTTGGCAGAGGTGAAGGTTGCCAGCTGAGCAGCTGAGCCAACCATGACTCGAGGCACGGCCCCGTTTACACCCCTCCATAGGCCAATTAGACCTTCTCTTCTGTAGATGGTAACAAAAGCATCGGAGACTCCCTGAAGTGGAGGAAAAACAAAAACACTCATGTGTTGGAATAACACCTCGTGATGATGTGGAAGATTTTCTGTCACGCGATGGTAGCATGCAGTGATAAAAATGTGTTTCATCCCTTTTAGGAGCAGTTTTCTGACGCATTATTAATACATCGACCTGACACACACTGGAGTCAGTATAAAGTTTCTAAATCAAAATACAGTAAGCAGAGGGGAGGACGCGCTACACCTAAACTTCAGTTAAGACGACAAATTACAATCACTGTGTGCCAATAATTCTATGCAGAGAGGAAGTCTGTTATAGCACCAGCGTTTCCTGCAGCCTGGTGTAAGAACGCAGTGTTTGTTGTAGTATTACCACAAAACAAGTGTACTCCCTAAATCTAGAGATTTGCGAATCTGTATTTTAACCGAGCTTGGTTAAAGTCTCACTGATACCCGATCTAATCGATACGGATGATGTCGTAATGTTCCAACATGTGGGTCTAAGAAAACCCGTCGGTTGTTGTCCGATGGCCTCATCAGCTGATATACCTGGAATATTGATGATGGATATCCGAGTCTCTGCAGTCTGATTTAGAAATTTTACACGAGAATGAAAAGAAAGACACACTCAATCAGTGGTTTCAGGAAGGAGGCACCCTCTCCGAATCTAAATGTAGGCTTAAGATGTTCCTCGTTGATAGAGCTTATAGTTAGGCCTGGCTCAGGTGAGGTGCAGGGGGACTCTTCTGTACACATTCATGTCCCATCGATGCATGTTACTGACTTGGCTTCTTCTTTTGTATTAGGCGGAGCTTGCAGGGCGTCGCTACTTTTGATACTTTCTGTTAATATTTACATACAAATACTGTGAATTATAAATATCGGTAAGTGTTTCCACTGTCGTACTGCTAGCAAACTACGAAACAATAGAATAGTCTTTTACTGAATGTGTCTGTCTTACCAGATGGTTGTGCTGGTGGCCTACTGCAATAGCTTGCACAGTCTGAGCCTGCAGATGGGTCTTCACCTGTAAAGAAAACGCAGCACACAAGGTTTAATGTGCCACGCCAAGATAAACAGACAAAACCAGACTTGTCACTAAGTTGTATAATGTGTGAGTCAGGTGAGTTATGTAACAATTACAGGTAACCAATGGTCACCAGGTGCGAGTTTTATAACACACACTTTGTCAGGAACCTGTCAAACTCATTCCTCAGTGATTTATTTTCACAACAGCAAATCGAATAACACATTAGCAAATTCAAAATGGCGCGTACAATTCATGTCGCCCGAGGGTACCTACCCTTTCCCTTTTGAATTTGCTAATGTGTTAGTTGATTTGCTGGTGTGTTATTCGATTTGCTAGTGTGTTATTCGATTTGCTGTTGTGTTATTCGATTTGCTGTTGTGTTATTCGATTTGCTGTTGTGTTATTCGATTTGCTGTTGTGTTATTCGATTTGCTGTTGTGTTATTCGATTTGCTGTTGTGTTATTCGATTTGCTGTTGTGTTATTCGATTTGCTGTTGTGCTATTCGATTTGCTGTTGTGTTATTCGATTTGCTGTTGTGTTACTCGATTTGCTGTTGTGTTATTCGATTTGCTGTTGTGTTATTCGATTTGCTGTTGTGTTACTCGATTTGCTGTTGTGTTACTCGATTTGCTGTTGTGTTATTCGATTTGCTGTTGTGTTATTCGATTTGCTGTTGTGTTATAATTTGCTGTTGTGTTTTGAATTTGCTGTTGTGTTATTCGATTTGCTATTGTGTTTTGAATTTGCTGTTGTGTTATTCGATTTGCTATTGTGTTTTGAATTTGCTGTTGTGTTATTCGATTTGCTGTTGTGTTTTTTAATTTGCTTTTGTGTTTTGCACTTCAGGGCCACCGTACTTACATTCCTCAGTGATTTATTTTCATGAAACCTAATCTAAAGAATAAACCGATGTAGCAGTCGCGGCACAAAAACACCTCCCTGCTTGATAAAATAACCTTCACCTCTCCTGGCTTCATTCTCTGCCAGCAGCACACAGCGGGGAGTCACAGGATACTGTATATTTTTGGCAGCAGTAGGTGGGTTTAAAGAAAGTGCAGGGTATATTTAGTGAGCTAGATATAGACAACCAAACAATATTATCTTTCCATGAATGTGCAAAAGGTTAGATGATTTGAAATGTATTGACTGACAGCTGAGGCAGAACAACAACAACAGCAACACCGATCCTGTCGTAGAAACGCGGGCGTGCAGAGAGGACGGTCATAAATCGAGCTGTAAATCAAGAAGACGACATTCGAGACGGACGAGACAGCTGATTTAAGCCTCGTTTGGTTTCATAGACGCTGTATCTGTATCTGTTTTGACAAACAAAGACTGGGACGAGTCATGTAAAGATAAATTAATAAGGCATCTGGAGGAGAAATCAGATCAAGGTCATATTGTTTTTATATCTAACTACATGTAATCACATTAGTGACCTGACTGTACCTAACACACCCCGATGTAACGCTGCTTTGCCAAACGACCGCTCGTAAAAATAGATTCAGGACATTTGAGACGCCTTTGAAATGGAGCCAGTGTCCTGTCATGTCACTGTTTGTAACAAACTGTGATATTGTGTTATTTATTTATTTATTTATTAGTTAATCCACCCAGTTAGGAAGCTGCTGTTGTTTTCCATCTTTTTCCTCCTTTTCTAACTTTTCTTTTTTTTTTATATCTCTTTAGTTGCTCAAACAGTTATTTGTGCTTTTATTTATTGAAAGAATTATTATCTTCCATTTTGATTTATTGGAAAGATCCCTTTATAAAAGGCAATTACAAATTACAAATCATGTGAGTATCTTCCAAATTTAAAGAGTTTTTAGTCACTCTTTTAGTACTAATTTCCCTAATTTGTGTTATTCCTGGAGAAAAGCACCATAACTTTGAGAGATACTCACTTGATTCGACTAACTCAGGCTACTGAAGATCCATATTAAACTTTAAACTCGTGAGGAAACGTGTTAGGAAAGGGTCGATTACATCAACTAAAAGCTGTTTCAACAAAAAGGGCAAAGGAGATTGTCCAATAGTGACTGATACGGATGAAATTAGTCTACACAACCTTTGTCATGTGTCAGTGTAATCTGACATTACAACACGGCCTGTCATTGATCTGATACAGAGCTGACGGATTAATGCTTCACAGGGGATGATCCAATTAGTTTCATTACAGGTTTGTTAAAGACGACAAACCCACAGGGTGAAAACATGGTCTGATTTCTGCTCATAGATGTGTGTGTGTGTGTGTTGCATTCATTCTCTAAGATCTGTTTGCATTTATTTATACGCAACGCAGAGACCTTTTGCATAATATATCAGAAGACAATTACCCAGCTCGTCTTTCCACATCGGCTCTCGTGGCCTCTTTTAGCTCATGTCAGTTGTTTGGCTGTTAATTAACTTATTTGGTTTTCTTTCACGTGCATGTGTGTGAGGTTGAGAGTAACTTAATCGGATGCACGAGGTTTCCAATTTCTTTTGAGCCCGGTTTTAGGCCACAAGCAGACAGATATCACCAAAATTATATACTACTGACACGAGGTACAACATTTGAGGGGATTATTTTAAATGTTTACAGGAAAAACTCAACAATAACATCAATGCATCCTGTATGAGACATTAAACAACCTGAAATGAAACTTACCAGGTAGGCAGGAGAGGCAATGAAGGCACCGACCGCTCCGGCCCCTGCCCCTGACAGCAGACTCCCCCCGTGGAACGAAGTGATACCCAGAGCTTCACAGTAGGAGTAGGACCCCAGCCTCACGCCGTTCATCACACCCTGGTAAATCAGCCCGACTGAGAGTCCCTTCTGCAGGCCCCGGAGCCCGTCTGTGCGACCCACTACCCACAGGGCCTGCAGGACTCCACGATAGTGTCTCTGGTAGGACCCGCGTGCACACAGCTCCCCTTGGAGCTGCAGACGGGTCTTCACAACCTCCAGGGGATTGGTGAACACGCAGGCTGCACAGCAGGCAAGAGCACCCAGGGCAAAATCTAGAGGAGGCCAGACGACTGGAGGTGGAGGTGAGGGGCTGAAGACACCACGGGGTACGGCAGAAACGGTGGACGCCATCCTGCGTGAAGACTGGGCACCGAACACGGACTCTTCTGGAGATGTTTGGAGCAGCCGAGCGCTGTTCATCCCTGAGAAGTGAACTTCAGTTTTTCTTGTTAGTTCCTGTGATGACTTTTTATCTTGTATTGTACTTAGTAGAGATCAGTCAGGAACAAATGTTGTCAACGGTTTCATTTATTATCTCCTATCACACTGCAGGTCGACGTGCCCCCTTGTTGTCCTTCTGTGTTAGCTCCCTTGACTGTCAGTCTGTTCAAAGGAGGCACCATCTGCAACAGAGAGCATTCATGTTGACCTAAAACATTTCTGAATCGTGAGGCTCAGGTGTGTTCAGCCCTAGATATCAAGACGGACAGTGCATGCGCGTGAAGAGGAAGCCTCAGAGGAATGTGAATGTTCAGGTTCTTGACAAACTTGTTCTAAAAATCTGTTTAACTTCTCTGAACGTGCAGCATTAACGGATTCATTCAACACTAAACAGCATCCAGCACAAGATCACCTGACACGAGCAGGTCTCACAACACTCCAGTTTCAATTCATTCAAACCAACAAACATCCACACAAACAAACCCAGCACAAGAGCCAGAGGACGAACACACTGCAGTGTGGGAAGCTCCTGCTCTCGTGCAGCTTTAGAAACCCAGTGAAAACATCTCTCGAGTTTGGTCACTTCATTCAGAAACTCACAGTGTTCAGTGATCCTGTGCAGCTCCATTCTTCCTCTCTTCCCCATCATTGTAAACATGTGTCCTCAGCACATTCATTGTCAAAGTCTCCTCCCACTGCCTCAGCTCAGAGCCAATGGCGCTTGAGTCCCGTCTGCCACATCACCAGCTCCCTGAATCTGCACGAATCAAAAGCCTCTCCTGTAAACTGCCCCTGCTCTGGTCCTATAGGAGCTCTCTGGGTAAAAGGTTATTGATGGTCAAAGTGGGGGGTGGTGTGTGTGAGGGAAAGGAGAGCAAGGATCCAAACACTGACACTGACTGAGGCATCTGAAACAAGGTTAATCTGCTGAAGAGCGTGGGGATAATCTCTGCAAACAAAACAAACTGTTGTTGTTGTTGTGTGCTCTGTTTTACATTTGGAGGGTCTGATTTAAATAAAACTGTTCCTATACGAATGATTGTTTCAGAGACGTGTTGAGCATGTGAATAAATGTAGCAAAGAATTAAAGATAATGTGGCAGATCTTTTTACAATATGTTTTTATTAAAAAACATTTGGAGACAATTACTCAGTTGAGATGAGTCACGGTCAAGTGTCCTCTTCTTTGTGTGCTGTATGTAAAAATAAAGCCACTAGAGGTCGCTCATCTACAGCTCTGTAAAGTAACACATTACACTTCCTCTGATTGAATGCATCCACTGAGAGTGCAAAATAATAATTATGAAATGTTTCAAATTGTATCTTTTTTTGTTGTGAACATTCAGGTGTTTAATCAAGTTAGATTGTTTAAATAAAGAAAACTTGGGAAGATCCAGCCAACGGTGGCCCTGAAGTGTAAAACACAACAGCAAATTCAAAAACACAACAGCAAATCAAATAACACAACAGCAAATTCAAAAACACAACAGCAAATCAAATAACACAACAGCAAATTCAAAACACAATAGCAAATCGAATAACACAACAGCAAATCGAATTGCTGTTGTGTTATTCGATTTGCTATTGTGTTTTGAATTTGCTGTTGCGTTATTCGATTTGCTATTGTGTTTAGAATTTGCTGTTGTTATTCAATTTGCTATTGTGCTTTGAATTTGCTGTTGCGTTATTCGATTTGCTATTGTGTTTAGAATTTGCTGTTGTTATTCAATTTGCTATTGTGCTTTGAATTTGCTGTTGCGTTATTCGATTTGCTATTGTGTTTTGAATTTGCTGTTGTTATTCGATTTGCTATTGTGCTTTGAATTTGCTGTTGTGTTATTCGATTTGCTGTTGTGTTATTCAACTTGCTGTTGTGTTATTCGATTTGCTATTGTGTTTTGAATTTGCTGTTGTTATTCGATTTGCTATTGTGTTTTGAATTTGCTGTTGTGTTATTCGATTTGCTGTTGTGTTTTTTAATTAGCTTTTGTGTTTTGCACTTCAGGGCCACCGTACTTTTGTCACCTGGGATGAATGGTTGAGATAGGAATGATTGCCATGTTATGTCACAGAGAGGTCGTGTGAAGACTAAAGTACTGGGAGTTACGTAATATAACAGAATTTTTCATAACCGCTCATCCTCGTCAGAGTCACGGGGAGGGAGGTTGTGGAGCCGATTCCAGCCGACATTGGATGAGAATCCGGATACACCCTAGACAGGACGTCATGGTTCATCAGGGCAACTGTCGCTCACACACTCACACATCTACGAGCAATTTTAGAGTCACTGATTAACCTGCATGTCTCTGGACTGTGGGAGGAAAACCAGTAAACCACATAAACTCAAAGCTGCTGTGAAGCAACAGTGCTAACAACTGTGCACGAGCCCTGCTGGACAATTTAAATAGTTGTTTAAATGTTGTTGTTGTTGTACTTTAATGTAATTTCTTGAGAACTTGTTTGAAAGTTAAACATTAACTATATAAATTCAACAGGAACATGAAGTATTTCGTGTTTGAATCTCACCTCATTATTATTCTTTGCTTCCATATCGGCATCAAAGTTGAGATTTATGTGGAGATAATGTCCGTTACCTAATCTAGATGTTCAGTGATGTTTGATACAGACACCAGGACGTGTTGATACTGTGACAGAGCAGACATGGAGGCCTTTATTGTTTAACTATGTTTATAGTACAGTGCCACGTCTCTCACCCACCATGGGCCCCGACACACATTAGTCAACAACTTTTAACCACCACCACCACACGTAACACTCTCTCTCTCACTCACACACACTCTCTCTCACTCTCACACACACTCACACCATTTTCAATGTAAACATTGCAGGCTTAAAGAGCGATACAAAAAGCAAAAAGGTAGTCATCAACCGTTCCTGTTAAAAGCGTTCGTTTTTCCCCAGAGTTCCTCTATTTCGAGAGTTCAGGGGAGGGTGACACTGAGAAAACTGAAATGTTTTTGTTTGGTCGAAAAAAAAAAAGTCCTGTTGTCTCTAATCACTGCAGACACACACACTCCTCCACACACACACACACACACACACACACACACTGAGGCAGGACTCTCATCCAAACAAATGTTTTTTTATCAAAGTGTAGTTAAAGTGTTTTATTTTGAATGCTTTGCGGTAGGCATTAGGGAGAATAGTGAATTTGAAGTGGAACATCTAACGACGATTATGTTCTTTTCCCCCAAAATCCTTCTGCAGAGGAAAAAGGCCTTATGTGTCGATTCCCTTGTGTGGTCACAGGATGGAGCGTCCGTCTTCCCGATCCCGCCTGCAGCTGCATTACCTTTTAGCGCGTACAAAGTACAAGGCGTTGGTTTTAGGGTAGTACTTCACATTCTGTTTTTTGTCCATGAGGCCCCCAAAAATGATGAGCTCTCCCCGTCCCTGTACCACCGTGTGAAGGCTAGTCTCGGGTGGTCCCGTGACCGCAGCAGGAGTCCCGTTCCCGTAAACTCTCCAGGATACCACCCCTGCAGATTTGGCCCGGGAGACGTCCAACACGTACATCTGCATGGGCTTGCAGTTGAGAGATTGGTATAGAGGTTTCCCGACGTTCAGGCTCTGAGGCGGGTGATGGCCAAGACGCCGTGCAATAGGTGGGATAGCATGTCCATCAGCTCCAGCAGCCTGTGGAGGGCTGGAGGACGATGACGGAGGGGTTCCAGGAGGACCTGCCCCTCCTCCTCCTCCAGGAGAAGCCCCCTGTGTCTGAAGGGAAGACGATGACGATGACGATGGAGACGGTAAAGATGAGGAAGATTTGTTTTTCACTGCCTCCAGTCCTCGTCGTAAGGCAGCGGGGGACACTGCTCCTGGGGGAGTGCGTGGGGAGCCTGCAGGAGGTGTATGCAGGCCGTTAGTGCTCGGCACCTCAGGGTGGTGGGCGGCAGATGGGGGAGACTCCCAGTCATAGTCTGTGGAGGCAGGTAGGTGAGGGCGAGAGGGAGGAGATGCAGCCTGGGCTGGGCTGGTCCGGGGTGAAGGGGAGGACCCGTTTAATAACGGGGGAAGTGGAGGAAGCGGAGGGCTGTCCGGGCCTTGGGAAGGAGACTGCTGTTGGGACGAGGATGGGCTCCCATCTCTGGCACTTCCTCTCGCTGAAGGTCGAGGTCTCAGCGTGCCCCATCGACCATTCACACACGGAGCCTCTTCGACAGCTCCCAGGACAACACCGGCGGCCCCGCTCCGTACAGGAGACTGAGAGCGCAGGGAAGGCGGTTCGGGGCCCAGAGGGGCAGGCGTGGCACTTATCGGGGACGGCCGAGAGTTAAGACTGGGGCTGAGCGGTGCACGGCCAGATGGAGCCTGTGAGAAAACCACCACACACTGCCCCACCTTTAAGGAAAGTGAACAAATGTGGACAAATTAGTGATCAACCTACACACACACACACAAACACACACAGACACTTAACGAGGGCTGTCAACAAATAGTCAAATATTTTTTTAAAAACGGAGATTTGATTGTGAAAAATGAATATTTGACTGGGCGCACTGCATGACGGGTCACAGGAGTTGCACTTGCACAGCGTTTGGAAATACAGTCATCCCTCACTATAACGCGGTTCACCTTTTGCAGATTTTTTTTAGTGTCATTTTGCTTTTTTTTTACGGCGTACTGTACAATATGAACGTGCATTGTGTTCTGCGTCCTGATTGGCTAAGGGAGAACTGTACAAAATGCGTTGTATGTTCTGCATTTAGAAAAAAAAAACACCTGTACCAAGGCTTTCAGAAGAAAAAGCTGTTACAGCGGAGCGACGCCAGGAGGAACTGTGAAACACGGTTTCATTTATATTGCGGCTTTCCAAATCCTTCAAAGTCACTAAAGAGGCTAATGTTAGGTCCTGTATGTTTGGTATAACGCGCTGATGTTCAGAGAAGCACGATGAGTCCAGGTACGTTTAAAGCATTTAATGAGATGAGATGATATGGTTTACCGTGCACTGTTGGCATGTATCACAACGCATTCAAACTAAACAAAAGCGCTCAACAAAAAATTACGGCTACCTAAACCTGCCTCTCTCCTCCCCTAGTGCAGGTGATTCAGCCCCTAATATAATCTATGTCGATCATCTGCTGGCACCCATGTGACCCAAACCACACACATCACCGTGGCAACCAGACCAAATAAATCAAACCCAGAATACTGAAAAACAAAACAATATATGGCTCCTACAATTTACTAAAACAGTATTGTACTAATTTTTGTTAAATCTGTGTAAGGTTGAACTTTGAGAGTTTAAATATTTACATATTTGTGATGTGTAGGTATGTTTGCAAAGAGTTAAGTTAAAACTGAAATAAAAATACTTATACAAGTAGTTATGTCTCAGATTAGTTTGTCCTCCTGTTATTGACATAATGCCCAAATATAGATATTCAAATGACTCAAACCTATGCGTGTGTGTTTTTTAGAGCGAATATTCAAACGTCATTTTGAAACATTTTTGACACTTACTCTGCAAGCTGGGTGACACCACAGCTCCGGGGCCCCGTGGTCCTCGTTTTCCACCTGCAGCTGCTGCCACCTCCACGGAGGTGCATCCATGTGAAGGAGCCAGGCGTCTTTGAGGAGCTTGAACACACAAAACAACAGGATAAATCTAAACTGTACTCACGTATAAAATCATATGGAACATTTGCTTGGAGACAAAGAAACACAGAACAAGATATATAAACTTTAAATACAAGCTTTATGTGTTCAAGTGAAACACAGAAAGATTATTTCTCTTGAATTTTGGTCAAATCTGTGTTAGTGAGCTGATTAAACAGCAAAAATGATTGCACAGGTGTGAGCTGGCCACAACAAGAGAGAGAGAAGACATTTATTAGCCACTGAACTCTGGATTTTACGTGGCTAAAACTGGGCATAACTTACTGCGTTAGGGCCACCACAGCCTCCTAAGATGAGCAACGTCTGATCGTCAATCACAATCTATCGGGAAAAAAAGGAGACATTTAGTTTCGCATGAATCGTTAAGTGGAGGAAGAGGAGAAAACTGTTAAACTTAAAAAGGTCAAACACTGTCAGAGGATGTTAGGTAAGCGCTTATAAAAAGTCTAAGATTGTTGGAGCGTTCTTACTTGTGACTGGCCTCCGCGCGGGTGGGGTGATGGGCCAGATATGGGTGGTTTGGACCAGGACCACTGCTCCAGATCCAGAACCCAGACTTCATTACTCCTGATCAGATAAGAGGGGACAACAACAACACGGTGAGGTGTGACAGACAAACATTTTATTCACTTCACAAGATTTTAAAACATTATATCAATTTCTATGGTGGAAGGTAGTAAAACACCATGGGTGGAGACTTGACTTTATATTTTGATATGAAACACAAGCCACAGAAGCTGCGTAACAGCTCCTGTGTCTTGTGTGCAATTGTAGTGATCGTACAATGGGCTGCAGGTAACTTCATCTTCTCAGTAAATGATATACTCACAATCACCTGACACCCGAGAAGTCACATTTCTACTGACCGCAAAACACGACACTAGATGTTTATTCACGCAGCTCGGTTAAATTTAAAGTGAAGCTTTCGTACATTTGACGTGCTCCTAGCGATCCGCCGAAAACCACCATGGTGTTTCCAATGACGGAGGAAGAGTGGCCGGCCATAGGTGGAGGTCCGTGTGTCGTCACTATACAGTTCCACCTGACACAACAGAAGAGAGAACGAATCACAAAAAGTGAAGTGAAGTTAAAACTCCATTTACGGTTCATCGTCTACGTCCGTCAGCTCGCCGTGCTCACCAGTTCTTTGACGGAGAGTAGGTGTGGATTTCATCGAAAAATCTCTCTGGTTGGTGCAGGGGATAAGGGCTGGGACGAGTCCACCCTCCGAACAACACTAACAGATCTTTGTGCATCACTAGAGTCGCTCCAGCTTTAGGAGACGGATAAGAGCCTGTAAAAGGAGAGAGCAAAGATGAATTCTACTTCATGACTGAAAACGGCTGCACAGAAATGAAAACATGTCACATAGTGAGATTAGTCTGTTCTTTTTTTTTCACCTGCACTCCTCAAAAACAGCTTAAAACCCTTATGAGTAGGGATGTAACGATGCATCGTGACACGATTAAAAATCTGTACAAATGCGTGACGACTCGCATCGGTTGACAGAAAAAATGGATCGCGATTCTTGGCGAATGCGAGAGAAGTAGGATATGTTCTTTTTCGTCTTTTTTAAAATTAGAAATAGGTTACGTTGTGGCTGCGGCTTCCACTGCCGCGTCTGCCTTATTGTGTCTCACACACACACACCGTAAATGATACCATAGCACAGACCCTCCAGGAATTTACCACGTTGCGATTTGCAACCTTAACGCAACTTCAGTGAATCCCCGTGAATTCAGGGCGGTGTTGCAATTTTAACCAATCACCGCAACTTCTCCGCAACTTCCGCACAGTCTGCACGGGGGATTAAACTCGGGTCAGGGACGGCCGCACGGTGCGGTAGGATCCCCTTGTGTCTGGCTGGCCCCCGCCGGGTGCATTTCCTCCTCACTGCGCTGCGACCGGCTCTGCGTTCACAGCGCCCGGACCTCGCCGTTCCCCGGGGCCGTGGACTCTCATTAAAGTGTTAATGAGCTATCATCTTAATTGTTTTTATTTTCAGTTAGCTCATACTTCAAGCTGAAAGTTAATGGTCAGATCAGCTGTTTGCTGGCAGCTCTAATAAGAACACAAACTGTTTGAGAGTTTCTGTAAGGAGAGATTTTTTTTACTACAAATAAAAAGATAATTTTATTTGCTCAGAATTTGTCTGTAGCTCATTTTGATTTAAAAAAAATCGTATCGTGAACAAAAAATCGTGACTCGAATCGAGCCGTGAGTTGAAAGTTTCGTTACATCCCTACCCATGAGCATTAATTTTATGATGTAGTCGACCAGATCTCTCAAAAAAATGTGATATACATAAACCTCTGCCTCTTAATCCTAGCATGCAGTTTCATAAAAAAAGGCACAGTAAGCTCTAAAGTTTACAAGAATAAAACAGAAGTGCACTCAGACAATCATTTCACTATGATCTCATTTCATCAGCGCTTCTTTACTATTTTACCACCGCCTCCTCAAACACTGTGTACTCAGCTGCTGAGCATCTGACTACTAGCTTCACTAATGTGGTTCAGCCTCCCACAGTTCCCCTTACATAAGCCCCATGTCAAGTTTTTTTAACCAGTACTACATGGAGTAAAAAACATTTTTGGTTCCTGTTTGTAATCGACGCGTACCTGAGGCTAAAGGGCGGATCCACTCCTTGCTGTTGAGGTCAAGTCTCCATAGATCATTGAAGGCAGCATTGCAGCTACTCTGAGTGCAACCCCCAAACACATACATGGACTGATTGGAGTCGTAATAACATGCACCTGCAACCCAGACAACAGAAACATTAAACGTAATCACAGCTGAAACAAACAGTGAATTATTTTTTACAGACTTTTGTGTGAAAAAAAACAGTAAAATCCTGAAGCCAAGTGTTTGTGAAAGACACGTCCAAGTCCTTATTCTTAGCCGTTATGTCTATTTCTGTGCGAGTACATTGAGAGCAATGAGAGAAAAAAGAACTCAAATTCAAAGATGGCCCAGTTTCTCCATCAAATGACCTTAAAAACCCAGAGTTAAGCTCGCCTGACACTACATTAAATAATTAGATACATCACAAAAATGTCATTTATTCCACATAGACGTCAAGGTAAGCTTAGACGCAAGCGACCTTTTATGTCAGTGCTACAGCTTTGACACTGGATTTCAGTGTTTTTATCCATAAATCACCTTTTAATGCTTTTTAAACATGAACATGCGCAGCTTAACGCTGAATCTATTTTAAATGCGGATAACAAAATGGATTAGGTCTCTGGTGTTGCACTTTTCATGAGTCACTAATCTTGCACAGAAGACAGAAGACATTTTATCTGCTGCTCTGATCCACAGCTAAAAGATGTTACATGCATCACCTGATGTTTTTGTGTACATGGCATGCAAATCATCAGGCAGCATATACTGACTGTGTGAGAAACGCTGAGTGATAGGAGTTCCTGGATATGGGTACGTGCGACTCTCCCACTGGATATTTCCCTCCTGGACAGCTCTCAAGAAACCGTGGTAGCACTGATAAGCAACACCTGGTGTGGATTAAAAAAAAAGTTGCACACAAAAAAAGAGCATATTAGGTTTTAAACTTCCACTCTCAGGTGTGAAAGTTTCACTGCTCCTCGTGATGCCCACTCACACCCACAGTCCACCTTCTGATTTTTATATAATACCACGCAAAATACGCTTACCTTTAATGAGGCGATACCACTGCTTACACACGAGCGCGGCGGTCTTGTGCTCCTGGTACGGTGAGAGAAAGGACAGAATGTATTCGAGGACTTCCTCCGGCAACTCCAGCATCGTCCTCCTCTCCCCGGCTCCTTTGGCACCGCTGTCCATGCCGCTCCCGTCTTGCCGGCAGGTCCCCATCTTCGCTTCCGCTTCCACTTCCTCCTCCTCCTCCGTTATCCCGGCAGGCTCTGCTGCACCACCACCACCACCACTGCCGCCGTCGTCGTCCTCCGTATCCATGGCAACAAAGCATCCATCCTCATTATCAGGGGAGCGGGACATTGTGGTCTGTTTGAGACATGGGATAAAAGACATCACAATTTGATTGATTTATACAAACAAAAGAGATTCCCGTCCTGCCCCAAGAAGAAACCCAATGACACTGCAAAGCTGTAACCACCAGCAACATTTACAAGCTCTATTGTCACATCCATTGTCTGCAAACGGGTGGTGCCCTCTCTGTCTTCAGTCTCAGCTGCTTTCTGCCTGGCCCTGCTCCACACAAGCACCGTCCCCTCTGTGTCTTCCCTTCTTATACCGGTTAGCCACATCTAAATTAGCCACCACATAATAAATGAACATGTTAGGGGAGGTGGTGGGGGGGTTGCTAATGCTAACTGTAGCCACCTTTTAAAAAAACCCTGACTACATAAATAAAAACGCGTGAATAACGTGTGATACGTCAAACTAAGCTAAAAGACTCAATGTCACTGAGCAAACCGGCGTCTAACATCTGCGTGTTGTTAAAAAAAAATCAACGTTTTTAAAAAAAACACACTTAGCATCCAGGCTAACGCTTGCTAATCACGAGCAATCCAAGCTATGCTCAGGCTAGCATCAATTCTTTTTATTTTTTATTTTAAATACTTTGGAGAAATAATGTAACAACAACAACAACAACCCACACGTTAATAATAATTATATCTCACTGACACCGACATCAGATCTCAGCTAACGTAGCTAGGCTAGCAGCAGCAGCAGCAGCAGGCTAGCTGGTAATCTTCGCTAGCGTTAGCCGCAGCTAGCCTCTAATGTCACACACTTTCTCAAATGTTCAAATCAAACTCCTCAAACTGTTGCAGCGTTTTTGTTAATACCGTTTGTTTGTTTGTTTTTCAGACGTCGTCTCTTTTATGTGTGTGTGTGTGTGTGGGATCTGTGTCTTGTTCCTTCTCCCCGGTATCAGCTCCGGAGGTTCCTCTGCAGCCTCCAAACAGTCACCATCTTCCGCTCTGTGAACAGCGTCCTCCGCAGCACAGCGACGCTCCGGCAGCCGAGGTGACTGTGACTGAGGTGGTACCGGGCGGGCGGGCGGGCGGGCAAGGGTGGGTCCAATGTACCAAGAACAGGGCGACCCCCAGCTGCTGTGGTAAAAAAAAAAAAAAAAGTGTTAGAAATATATAAAGTGTTTACATGCACGACATAAACATGACAATTTAATATAATAATTAGATAATAATTAGATGTTTTTTTACTGTTACTGCTACTGGTTCTATTTAACTGTTATTCATTTAACAAACTATTAATAACTACTTATCTCATATCTCACTGTTACCTCACTGCTACTTGTGTTTTATTTTATTTTTTACTGTTACTGGTTCTATTTAACTGTTATTTATTTCAAAAACTAAATTATCTCATATCTCACTGGTACTTGTGATTAATTTATTTATTTACTGTTACTGGTTTTATTTAACTGTTATTTATTTCAAAACTAAATTATCTCATATCTCACTGTTACCTCACTGCTACTTGTGTTTTTGTTTTGTTTTTTACTGTTACTGGTTCTATTTAATTGCTACTTATACATGTGTATATATTGTTTAAAATAGGATATTCTATAGGGTATATTGTTAAAGTTTTGTTTTCTTACTACTTTGCATATCTGCACATTTCTTAAATCTGCACATTCTAAGAATTTGCACATCCTACTTTAGTACTTTTTGTAAATATGTACACTTGTGTTTCCCTCCTTGGTTTCTTTTTTTCCCCCGCTGCTGTTAACAAGTGAATTTTACAGTGGCCGGGAACCCTCAATGCTGCAAATAAAAGAAAAGCTGCAAACAACAAGTACTTAGGTAGAACATAAACTAAAAAAACAAAAACAAAACAAACAAGAACAAAAAAATAGTAATGGGACATGAACAGGGTGATGCCTCCTCCACCTGTTACTTCATCTGCTCTTAATCTAATTGGACTGCTGTCCGAAACATGACTGCTGATATTGTACCAGGAGGATACTTTGTGCAAAACTTCTGTACACTTGTCTTTTTTAGTGTAGTATGTCATATTAAATACTCTATATACTACTTGTATTGTACATGTATACATATTAATTATATTCCTAGAGTAGTATGTCTCAATATATGTATACGCCTGTGACTTTACACAATCCCTTTTCTCATATTTATATAGTGAAATACTTTATTTATATAATTACTACTTTATATTTTATGTCTGGTGCTGCTGTTATTGCAGTTAATGCTCTTAATGATGACTTGAGCTGTTTTTCCCGATATGACCGATAAAAGAACTGGACTTAAAACTACTTCATCGGGACAAAATAAAAAAGGTGCAGGGAGAATACCCGTCACATCAAATCTCTGAAGCCTACCTGTTTGAAAATGACCAGACTGACCTAGAAAAGATGGAAAAAGGAGCAGCGCTTTTAAACCTGCAGATGAAATGAGGCCGACGCTATCTTTACACAAAGAATGACTTTTGTGTTAAATCTGCAGTTTTATGTGGCTGTGTTTCTGTGTGTGTTTGAGATTGTTCATTTCAAAACAGGATTTTTCACAGATATTTTCTTCTAATAGTAGAAAAAGCACTGTTTACTAATAATCTACTCTAATGTCTCAGTAAGCTATATAAATGACAATGAATCAGCATTCACAATATCAAGATCCTGAAACTGAAGCAATTTATTTTACACCTGTGTCTTTTCTACTGTTACTACATGTCAGAATATCCCTAACCCTCCTTGAAAATGATCTATTTAATTCTGCAAAATGTAAATATGTTGTTATAGTGATCATTCTGATGCTGAAGAGTCTCTTCCAGGACTCAGGTCTCTCCTTCAGGACTATTCTCCTGGTTTATAAGAGAAGGAGGAAAAAAGATAACAAAAACTGGGTCTGCGATGCAACACAAGAAAATTTAAAATGTAAGCTGACCTTTGGTGCTGAGCATTTAATCTATAAATGCAGATAACTAAACAGGTGACGAGTTGTACAGAAAGCGTTTATACTAACTTGTGTGACAGTTCATAGTTGTTGAGAATAGGAAACTTATAAAAACTGAATCAAACACTAATCAGAAGCCATTTTATTTGTTGTGGACACAAAGTGCAAAAAGTAAAGATGATGCGTTTACGTCGCTACTGTTCATTTCCACATTCAACTCTAGTTTGTTAGTTACAACAACTAAAAAATAAATTAAAAAACGTGACATTTTTGCTAATTTCTTCCAAACAAACAGGCGATACTCGAAATAAAACATTATCCCAGTCATATCCTTGCTAATAATATCCCTCAGCAATCACTTTAACTGAATCAGCTTAAAATTAAAGCCTTGTTTATGGCATTTCACACCAAAAGTTTGATCATTTATATCATTTTTTTTATCATATTTCAACAGTATTTTGTCAGAGTTAGTTGATCATTTACTTTTTAATTTACTACTTTAACTGGGTTAATAAAAAGTTTTTTTTTAAAAAAAAAGGAAAATAATATTAAATAGTATGGAAGTAAAGTCCAGCAGATGGCAGTAGAGGCAACATTAAGGATGCAGACTGCCGTAAAACAGCAAAGAAGGAGAAGAAGAAACTGATAATAATAGGGGTGGCCCTCATAGACATATATACATAGACACATAGACATAAATACATAGACATTTATGTGTCTATGTGTCTATGTATATATGTCTATGTGTCTATGTATATATGTCTATGTATATATGTCTATGTGTCTATGTATATATGTCTATGTGTCTATGTCTATATGTCTATGTGTCTATGTATATATGTCTATGCATATATGTATAGACATAAATACATAGACATATATACATAGACACATAGACATAAATACATAGACATTTATGTGTCTATGTGTCTATGTATATATGTCTATGTATTTATGTCTATGTATATATGTCTATACATATATACATAGACATATATACATAGACACATAGACATATATACATAGACACATAGACATAAATACATAGACATTTATGTGTCTATGTATATATGTCTATGTATTTATGTCTATGTATATATGTCTATACATATATACATAGACATATATACATAGACACATAGACATATAGACATAGACACATAGACATATATACATAGACACATAGACATATATACATAGACATATATACATAGACACATAGACATATATACATAGACACATAGACATATACTGTATACATAGATACATAGACATATATACATAGATATATATACATAGACACATATACATATATACATAGACACATAGACATATATATATATACATATACATATATACATAGACACATAGACATAGACACATAGACATATATACATAGACACATAGACATATAGACATAGACACATAGACATACATACATAGACGCCGCATTGAGCGGTTGGTCGTTGGTCACGATACGTCAACGGGTCCGCCACCTTGGATGTGGCAGATCTGCCCGTAAACTAATAACAGGAAATGGACTGAACTTCATAAAGCGCCTTTCTACAAAGTTCTTTAAGTGAATGTCTCTCATACACCCATTCACACACACACTAATATATCTGGGAAACAAACAGGCACCAAAAACAACGTATGTAACTTTTAAAGTGATGATTATAAATGTTTACTCCTTACGTAAGCACTAAACCAACGTATGTATTTTTCTAATGCTGAGTGTTTACAGCTGCTAATGTGTGTAACTGTTACTGTGATGATAAATATTGAAATATTTATATTTAACATTTAATCTGTGTCTATAATAACCAGATCCTGACATGTAGATGTGATATATATATATATATATATATATATATATATATATATATATATATATATATATATATATATATATATATATATATATATATATATATATATATATATATATCTATATATATATATATATGTGTGTGTGTGTGTGTGTGTGTGTGTGTGTGTGTGTGTGTGTGTGTGTGAATGATGGGTGTATAGGAGAGATTAACTTAAAGAACTTTGTAGAAAGGCGCTTTATGAAGTTCAGTCCATTTCCTGTTATTAGTTTACGGGCAGATCTGCCACATCCAAGATGGCGGCGACGTCGACGTACGGAAGTTCAGTCCATTTCCTTGTATTAGTTTACGGGCAGATCTGCCACATCCAATATGGCGGCGACGTCGACGTACGCTTCAGCGCTCAATGCAGCGTGTGTTTATATGTCTATGGCTGCCCTCAGTTTGAGCTAGCAGGCTAACACGCGGCCGAGCAACGGTTGGGTCGTTGTAATAACTCCAACCGTGTTTTTAATCACAAACACCCGTCAGATTAAACTCTCCCCGGCCCTCTGCGTGGATGGAGGAGTAGTTAAACCAGCAGCAGCGGCGGTGGTGGTGTTGTTGGTGGTGGTGGAGACCAAAACAGGCGTTCATGTTAAACATGGAGGATGAAGAGGTTGCAGAGAGCTGGGAGGAGGCGGCGGACAGCGGGGTGAGAAACACTCACACTAAAAGCTTATAACTGTGATTTCAGGTCAGCCAGCATGTGTGTGTGTGTGTGTGTCTGTGTGTGTGTCTGTGTGTGGCTTGAGTACATAAACAACAACAACAACAACAACATGTATGTCTGGTTGTTTTCTCTGCCTCGCTTTCCTGAGTTGAGTCTTTAGCAGAGGCCTCGCTGTCCCACAACGACACGGGACGCAGCCTGGAGCTGCATGCCGGTCTTTATTTACACCACCAGATGATTTAAAGATAAATAATAAAAACCTGAGTTATAAACCCACAAAGACAAAAAAGAAAACTTTAATTTTTTAAAACACAAAGTCGACTTTTTTTCTTCTTCATTGTTTAGACCCGCCCAGTGCGGAAATGACACGCTACACTGAGCTGAGTTATTATAATATCTTAAAATTAAAGTGTTTTTTGTTCGTAAAATATTAAAGTATAATCAAATATATTTAGCTTTTTTCTTCTAACGTGTATATTGGAGCGGTCTGATTGGATTGTGGCAACCTGTGTAAAATGATCTGTTAGTATTTAAAATGTTTTTGTAATCTAACCCCTGAAATCAAAAATATAATTTTTTTATATCCGCTACAATGTCACACATTTAAAGTGCCTGCAAACACATGTCCACTGACATTATTATTATTATTATTATTATTATTATTATTATTATTATTATTATGACAGTCCTTAACCTTATTATATAGATAGATAGACTTTATTTATCCCAAGCTGGAAAATTACAGTGCAGCATCGTCAACACTGCCAATTTGCTGTATATACTTTTGTACAATATATTTTATTTACTATTGCTATTTTGATATTTTATTATGTATAGTATGTTGTCTATCGTCACTGTGTGTAATGCTGCTGCTGCTGCTGCACTGTAATCTATCATGGATGTTATTAAGCATATGGATTATATTTAAAGGTTGACTTGCTGCTTTTTTTTAACCCTCTAATCCTGATTATGAGCATAATCACATATGTACTGCATGTATACAACTTACCACGTCCTCTTCATATTAACTGAGTTTTAACTTAAGTCTGAAAATATACAAAACTAATCACATTTATTCAACCGCTTCCTTGTTTCATAAAAGCCGTAGCTGTACGCATACGACTATGTCTATGACTTGTCCCTGTGCTCCCATGTTTGTGCTATTTCTGTGTTACAGTGTTAATCTTTTCTGTCTTTTATACAATAAATACCAAACTGCAAAGACAAGATAAGATAGACTTTATTGTTCCCACACTGAGGTAAATCACTTGTTGAGTCACTGAGTCCTGCTGGTGCCATAGTTGGGCAATTTCTTAACAATTGTGATTGTGCGAGGCTCGGTGCAGACAATCTACATTGTCAATTGTTGGTCACCTCTTCACCAGAGATTAGACATGTCCCTTACCATGGTTAACGATTGTAATAATTAAAGTCATAATATCTTTGAAGAGAACGTGTTTTTAATTTTAGCAACCATTCTGCAGCTTAAGAAATCTGAATGTTTGTTGTACAGATCAGCAAGACAGAGAATGAACTTTAACACACATGTAATAAATGTCTTTTTTTTCCCTCAGGAAATCGAGAGAAGGCTTGAGGCTAAGCTGAAAATAAATCAGGAGGCAAAGTAAGAAAAGAGAAAAGTTATCAAAAATGTTCCATACATGGACAAAATGAACTTTTTTTTCCAGTTATTTTATTCCTCTCACACGTTTTTACAGACACAAGAAGTCCAATCTGGGTTCGGGTGGCTCACCTGTTCGGACTGCTATTGTAATCCAGGATGACTCCCTGCCTGCAGCACCGCCACCACAAATCAGAATCTTGAAACGTCCTTCAAATAACGGTACCGCAGGAAATGCTGCGTCCTCGTCTCGTCCCTCTCAGCAGATGAAGTCCCTGGCCCAGCGAGAGGCAGAGTATGCCGAAGCCCGAAGAAGGATTTTGGGTAGCGCGTCTTCGGATGATACGCCTCAGGACAATCCATGCCAGGACAGGTGAGAACAACAATGACACAGCGGGAAAAATGAGAGCTAAAAAAAAAACGCTGTTATGTACAGGGTTCCCACGGGTGCTTGAATTCCTTGAAAATGCTTGAATTTCAATTCAGTGTTTTCAAAGTTGTGAAAATGCTTGAATTTTTTGTGAAGTGCTTGAAAATGCTTGAAATTTGTGTGATGTCTGTCTCAATAAACCAAGAGAAAACAAAAATGTTTCCTAAGCGGCTACGCGCCTGATCCGATGCCTTTACATGCAGAACTCAGTTATCATACTCGCTTGGTGTTCTGCAGAGAAATAACAGTAGACTACTATCCACACCTGTTGGTCACTGTTATTGCGCTATGGTAGTTACACAATACACCGCTCACAAGCTGAGAATACAAGCCAGTTCACAATTAGTTAAAAATCAAAACAGTCAATCTACCACCATATGAAATAATGCTAATTAGACCCATATTATTATGCCATACAGTGGCACCGCTGCGCTTCCCATGACCATCATGGCAAACACAACTAGTAGGCTACCTATTGAAAGGTGCTGGAAAAATGGAAAAACTGGTGCTTGAAGGTGCTTGAAAAGTGCTTGAATTTGTTCATGAAAAAGGTGTGGAAACCCTGCATGTAATTTATTCTAATTTCTCCACATATCGTTAGGCCGGCCCGTATGAGCACGCAGCAACCGTCGGAACCAGTTCGTCCAAACAATCACGTGATCCGCCAGCCCACAGGTCCAGATGGCACCTCAGGCTTCCGACTCTGCAGATAAACAGGAGCTACCTGCTGCGAGGAATCAGCATGAAGGGTGGCAGTTAAAGGGGATGTGTGTGTGGTATGAAGAGCAGAGTGGTGGGATGACACAAATATTTGACAGACATTAGAAATATGAAGAACTTCTCCACCCTCTCTCTACTCTGCTTACGGGCGTGGTCTTTGCCTTTCACCTTGTCCTTTCCCTAAGTGGAACGTTGCAAGGGGCTGGCAGAGATCAGCCAATGATCCGAACCCCCTTCTGTTCCACACTGTGAACAGGCTTTGGCCTCACATCCCTACACACTGTGAAACTTAGATGTACCATGAGGTGCCCTATGATTTTAGGTATGATTGGCCGGCCGAGCGCCAGGGCATCAGGTGTCTGTCTCTTCAGGGGAGGATAAGGAGAGCTTGTGAATCTGTGGGAATTTCCCCAGAGATGTGCAAACGAACGAGCTGGCCTTTCCACCGATGGAGCGTGGATCATGGCTGGGTGTCCACCGGGGGAGCTGGCCTCAGTTTGTCAGGTTCAGTGGAAATTAAAGTGCTTGACAGAGTTTACTGTGTGTTCAGCAGCTTGCTTACAAGGCGATAGAAAGTAAAACCGACCCAGCCTTTTTGAGTACAGGTGCACAAAAGTGTGTTTTAATACTGTAGTTGCATAGCAGTGGCAGAGCACTTTCCACAGGCCTCTGTTTGGCTATGAAAGAAATGCCCGGTGGGCACACAGCCTGTGGCCAAAGATTATAGATCGGAAGGACGGGATGTCACAAAATCTAGGCTTGTTGGAGCAATAACAATGAATTTACTCCCTGGATTATTTTTTGCATATTGTCTAATTACCTGTGCTGTATTTTTTGTTGTTTGTTTTAAATTAGTTTACATTGTTTCTTCATGTTTGTGGGTCATTTGCAGACATACATGTTTAGGTCAGGAGCTCAGTCGTGTATCAGATTAGATGATGTAGCTTGCATAGGAAACTGTATTGGAAGTGTCATTTAAATTAAATCAATTTTATCCGATTGGAAAAGGTCAGAAGTTATTGTGCGCTAATGTTCCTGTGTGCGTTGCCTCACTGTTTATCAGAATAGAGGTTGGAGCTTCGTTTAAACAGCCAACTGCACTGCGTCTACGACTTGCACCAGTTTCAGGATATTGACTGATTGTGCTATTAAAATGACGGTTTACAGTCGCTTTAGAAATAACTATTTAACGTCCAGTGTGGAGGATGACGATTGCTTTATTTCTGGGGACAAAATCTGTGGTGGAAACTACAAATTGATCTAAGAAAAATATTAGAAATCTGATTTTTAATCAGCAGAATAAGCCAAATTCCACCACCTGGTTTGGATGAAAGTCTCCCAGTGGTGTTTTTTTGTTTTTGTTTTTTTAAATGCATAAAATGATTTTACACCATTGCTTGCTTGTTTGCCACTGATTTGAACATAAATCAATAATCTTATCAAACAGTGATTCATTACTGATAGTTACTGACAGGTCCACAATAAATGAACCAGTTGACGTGTATGCCTTTAAAACAACAAATGATTCCTGGCTAAAGACATTTTCCAGTGGGTAGTGATTGTTAATCTTGTGCTTTTATTTTTTTTGTAATGCACTTCTGGTGAATTACTTCATAAAACACTGCTTATAGCTGCAATTGGTGAGCGTTTTAGACAAATATACAAAACCATGCTAAGTTAAGAGTGCAATAACCCTCCATGATTTGTCCAAATAATTTCTATTGTCAGTAAAACTATCGATTGGAAATATCAAGAACCGTCACAATAACTTGTTTCTACTACAACAAACTTCTGGAGACGGCTAAAACGGCTGCATTAATACTTATTCAAACCTCACCAGCTGCAGAAATGTCTGGAATATGAATTTACGTTTTTTGTTGTTGTTTGATGACAGCAGTATAGGTTATCCGTTGCAGCTCTAACACCTTTTTAATATTTTTGTTTTATGAAAAATTACACTGTTCAGAGGGGATAATATGCAAGATTGGACCTACAACATTAAGAATACATGCCCACGATACGCTGTTTCCAGGGATCAGGTTCAATTTCGAATCATTTAAAACTGATGATTAAAAGCAAATATCCATCCTGTAACTACAATATGTGATCTCATTTGTTTTAGTCACTCACAGCCACCTGTCTAGTTTTGATGTCGGGTGTTATTTTGAAACTTGAAAAACACAAAATGTCATTTGAAAACCCTTTAATAAACACACTTCCAAAAGAGACTTGGTGTATGTTTTGTTTTTGAAGCAAACCGTTGAATGTAGTAGAAGTATGTAGTGTGGATAAGATCATTATCTGATGAAGACAAACAAACATTACAAATTTAAAGTAAAAAAAAAACATTTTAGTTAGCAGTGTGGGATCAATAAGGTCTATTCTACCGTATTTTGAGACAACTTTAATTGTAGTTTTATTAATATAATATGAGCCTTGCATATTACTGAAGATGGAAATGTCTCTGCCTCAGATAATGTGATTTTACGATAACGACTGTTCCCATCACAAAGACCTGTGAACTCCTGCATTCACACGTTGCACGTCACATGTGATATTAATAAAACTCTGTAGGGATAGTGAGCCGGCGAACACAATGCCTGGGTTGAAACTGGAGCAGCTAAATGGATTTCAGCCATTAATATTGTATTACTTACACCTGGGCTTTTTCCTACTGTGATACGTCAAAATGTTCCTGACAGCAGCGATATATATAAACACTGTGATATATAAACACTGTGTCACATCATAAAACCACGTCTGATTTACTTATTTTGGTGATTTGATATCATACTGAGTTAATGTGGACAGACTCTCCTGTTAACTTAGTTTCACCTCTCATGGTCAAATACAATATTTTTTCTTTCTCATTATTAGCACACACAGTCTATCGAGGGCTGAAATAAACAAATAATTAACTCAACAAATACATAATTATTTAGATATTATTTATTTATGTATTACCATTAACATGAAATTTAAAAATAAAAAAAATAATATCAACATACATAATACTAATTTACATTGTGTAGAAAATATTTGGCGAGTATAACCCAATTATTTATGTCATATTCTAGTTTTCTGTCCTCCATTATGACACCAAATCTCACATTACTAGTAATAAGTCAGGGGTGGCACATCTATATTATTATAGGTTAACCAAATTTTTAAAATCTTTCCAAAACAAATCAGATAGATTGCATGAGAACATTAAATGTTCAAGTGTTTCTACTTCTGTTTTACAAAAAGCACATTAATTACAGTCCAAACTAAATTTAAGTCTTAAAAAATTCACTGTAAGGAAAAATGTAATTTATTGTTTTGAAGTGTAACCTCTTTCGCTTTAGGAGAGATAGGAAAACTAAGACATCTATTTCTCTTGGTATTCAATGTGGAGTATTCCTTTAACATGTTTTCTTTTGAGGGAGATATTTTAAAAGTCTTTGCTCAAACATTTGTTGTTACACTTTTTCTTGGTTATTCACGGACAGGGTGTGTAGTTCAGGTGTGTACAGGTATATTACCTGTCAGTCTGTCTCTGTGCGGTGCTGTGGATCATCCCGTCCAGAGGGGGCGCTGTGTGATCCGAGCACCGCGGCTCTTTGTCGGATGGTTCAGCTCCAGCTCCGGCCTCCCGTGGTGTCCATTGAAAGTCGGAAGTTGAGTTTTTAATAGTTAGTGAAAAAACTTGACAAAATGGCAGAAGACGACAGCTATGAGTCGATGCTGTGTGTGAAGCCCGAGGTCCATGTTTACCGGATCCCGCCGCGGGCCTCGAACCGCGGATATCGGTAAGCTGAGCGGACGTTAACGACACTTTGACGGAGACACATCCATTATCGGACAAAGTGTCGTTACTGCGGCTGTTTGTCACATTTTATCCGCCTCCCTGCTGACAGTCAGTCGACGGCTTCAGCACGCACAGACAGTTAAAATGTTAAATATTTAAATTTATATGCAACAAACTGACTGAGTCTATATGCAAACACAGGTGACGTTATTTCGTTTATATCTGCCTCTGTGTCTGCTTACAGAAATATGACACCATCATCCAGACTAATGTCAATAACAAGCGTGTGTGTGCTCACAAGAAGAAAAAAGAAAATATGTATATTTATGTGAATATGAAGAGAAACGGTGACATTGCTGATAAGAAAAGTTTAAAATGGCTGGACTAGCTTTGTCCGATAATGGATGCAGAGGGTCACAGTGTATATTTATATATAAACTGTGTTAAAAATAAAAAAAATTAAAACTTTAACTCAAGGTCACACTTACCTGTTTTATTCTGGAGCTTCATGGGCTTCCCTTCACTGAGATGCAGGGTTCCCACGGGTGCTTGAATTCCTTGAAAATGCTTGAATTTCAATTCAGTGTTTTCAAGGTTGTGAAAACGCTTGAATTTTTTGTGAAGTGCTTGAAAATGCTTGAAATTTCACAATTGGTTAAAAATCAAAACAGTCAATCTACCACCATATGAAATAATGCTAATTAGACCCATATTATTATGCCATACAGTGGCACCGCTGCGCTTCCCATGACCATCATGGCAAACACAACTAGTAGGCTACCTATTTAAAGGTGCTGGAAAAATGGAAAAACTGGTGCTTGAAGGTGCTTGAAAAGTGCTTGAATTTGTTCATGGAAAAAGGTGTGGGAACCCTGGAGATGACATGAATTATTTTAAAATATTTCATGTGAAATATTAAATGATTTTAAATGTGAAGATTTAATTCTCTATTTTAATACTAATAAGGGAGATTTTTCATCTTTAAATGATCCACAGGTGTTATATTGTAATCATATTTTTTTTTAATCAATCCACCAACAAAAGGAGACAAGACTGTCCGTCACGTGACATGTTTTTCTTCTGTCGACAGGACTGTCGCCTTCCTCAAAGTGTTTCACTTCCTCCTGTCCCTGTGTAAAAACAAAACTCCCCCCCTGAACGATGACTTTGTGTTTTTGTAGCGCTGCTGAACGATGACTTTGTGTTTTTGTAGCGCTGCTGACTGGAAGCTGGATGAGCCGGCGTGGAGCGGTAGGATGAAAATCACAGCTAAGGGCAAGATGGCCTACATTAAGTTAGAGGACAGAAACACAGGTAAACACACACACACACGAAAACAAATAAAACGTGACGTCGTGTTTTCTGCATCGCTTTGTCAGAATTCTTAAAAATAACTAATTTCACTAAGTCGCTTTACAGTTAACTGCAAGTATCTGTGCAAGTACACGGGGGTGCCGCAGGGGTCGGTGCTGGGTCTCCTTCTGTTTGCCATCTACACCACCTCGTTGTCCCATGTTATCTGCTCACACGGCTTCTCTTACCACTATTATGCCGATGACACACAGCTATACCTGTTGTTCCAGCCGAAAACCGAACTCCTGGTCATCCCTGCCCATGAGTCAATCTGCCATGACATCAACTTAAAAATTGGCACTGTCACTATTACCCCTAATCATGCTGCTAAAAACCTGGGCGTGGTACTAGATGATCGTCTTTCTCTCTCTGAACACATTTCCTCCGTAGCGAGGTCATGTCGCTATGCATTGTATGATATTAGAAAAATCAGACCGTACCTGACCCAATATGCCGCTCAGCTCCTGATACAGGCTACAGTCACCTCCCGCCTCGATTACTGCAACTCGCTCCTGTCCGGCCTACCTGCCTGTGCGATCAAACCTTTGCAAATGGTCCAGAATGCTGCAGCACGACTGGTTTTCAACCAACCCAAAAGGTCACATGTCACCCCACTCTTCAGCGACCTGCACTGGCTGCCTGTAGCTGCCAGAGTTAAACACAAAGCTCTGACGCTAGCCTACAAAACTACCTCAGGATCTGCCCCTGCCTATCTCAGCGTCTTACTAAAGGCTCACGTCCCGACCAGGGCGTTACGCTCCGCTCATACAAACCGTCTAGTTGTACCATCGCCTCTCGCAAAGCGAGGTCACTCTAAACTCTTCTCTGTGGTCGTCCCCAAATGGTGGAATGACCGACCAACGGCTGCAAGAACAGCAACATCCCTTTCTACCTTTAAAAAACTTGTAAAAACCTTTCTCTGTCGAGAATGCTTCCCTGCCTAACAAAACTAACAACTACTCTGTGCTCCTTTACACCTTTGTCAGCTTATGTCCTCCTCTGTAAGTCACTTTGGATTAAAGCGTCTGCTAAATGTAATGTAATGTGTCTGTGCAACTTTATTCATTAAAATACTGTTTAAAAGTCACCATTTATTTTAAACTTCACACCTGATTGAGAGAAATCCTCACGAATTTAGCCGTGAAAACAGTGTGACACTGTCTCTTTGTCTGCTGTGTTTATAATCACGAAGCGTAGATCCTGTAGTAGTTAGTTGCCATGGTTAGCTTTGTTAGGAAACTGGCTGCTGTAGTGTGCTCTACTCGACTAAAGGGCAATGAAAGCAGCCGTCACATCTGTGACTGGTGTGTTTTTATACATTATATTAACAAAACAACATTAAAGCATCTTGCTGTTATGCCAATAACCTACATATTTTATCCAATTATTGAGCGTTTGTGTCAATAAGCGAACAGAAAATCAAGTTATGTGAGGAAACGTGCAGAATTCAACAGCTTTAAGTTACAGTTGTGATCACTACATATGTTAATTACACAGCAGATTCTCGGCCTTGCTCGCCTCACACATCATTTTTGATTTGCTAGTTACAAACGTGTGGTTTGTTTTGAGTTAACTCGGTGAGTACAGCCTTTACTATCATCCTTCCAAACCCCAACCATTTCATGATTACCTTGAATGGAGAAAAAAGAAATAACCTCCATGGCATCGTTTGCTGTACATTTGTTCCTTGTAGGAGAGTTGTTTGCCCAAGCTCCGGTCGAACAGTATCCGGGGTGCGTAGTTGAAGCAGTCACAGACTCCAGCAGGTATTTTGTGATCCGGATAGAGGATGGAAACGGTAAGAGTCTGAAACAAGACTTTTTCTACACACATGCATTTGCCTGGTCTCTTTTTAAAGACTGATATATCTTACTGTCCTTTATTTTTTCTAAAGGACGTCATGCTTTTATCGGTTTGGGTTTTGCCGATCGCGGAGATTCGTTTGACTTCAACGTAGCTTTACAAGATCATTTTAAGTAAGTCATCTTCTCTTCCAAAACATTTTTTACCGTCTGATTGAATCATTTACCTCGGTTCAATTTGATGTTTTTCTTATCTGCATCTTACAACTGCAACAACTCAGTATCCAAAATAATTTTAGTGACAATATCATGACTCTGTTTCTAAAGGTGGGTGAAGCAAGAAGGTGAACTCGCGAAAATGGAAGCTACTCAAAGCGCCGCGCCGAAGCTGGACCTCAGCTTCAAAGAAGGACAGACGATCAAGATCAGCATCGGGGTGAGAGTTTAGCTCCAAGGTCACAGGTTTAAATGAATTATTTTGGATTTTTATTAACAAATACTTTCATGACTAACACAGAATATCAAGAAGAAGGAAGCAGGTGGTGCCAAAGCACGGCCTATGGGTGGAGGGCTGCTCCCACCTCCACCAGGTGCAAAGGCCGGAGGTTTGATGCCACCTCCGGGGGGACAGCAGACAGTCCCAGCTGTACAGACGAACACAGGTGATCACGGTGCGTTTGTGTCAAATCCAGGGTTCCCACGGGTGCTTGAATTCCTTGAAAATGCTTGAATTTCATATTAAGTGTTTTCAAGGTTGTGTAAATGCTTGAATTTTTTTGTGAAGTGCTTGAAAATGCTTGAAATTTGTGTGATGTCTATCTCAATAAACCAAGAGAAAACAAAAATGTTTCCTAAGCGGCTACGCGCTTGATCCGATGCCTTTACATGCAGAACTCAGTTATCATACTCGCTTGGTGTTCTGCAGAGAAATAACAGTAGACTACTATCCACACCTGTTGGTCACTGTTATTGCGCTATGGTAGTTACACAATACACCGCTCACAAGCTGAGAATACAAGCCAATTCACAATTAGTTAAAAATCAAAACAGTCAATCTACCACCATATGAAATAATGCTAATTAGACCCATATTATTATGCCATACAGTGGCACCGCTGCGCTTCCCATGACCATCATGGCAAACACAACTAGTAGGCTACCTATTTAAAGGTGCTGGAAAAATGGAAAAACTGGTGCTTGAAGGTGCTTGAAAAGTGCTTGAATTTGTTCATTAAAAAGGTGTGGGAACCCTGAAATACTCAGCATTTAAAAACATTTTAACAGCTCTTTATAAACGTTATCTTCTCCACATCCAGCCGCTCTTTTAGACTTTGGCTCCTCCGTCCCTGCAGCCCAGCCCAGCTCTGACTTGTGGGGCGATTTCACATCTGCAGGCTCCAAGTAAGTCCACAAGTAAATGTCAACTGCATTTGCATCTGTGTAGTAAATCCATCTTGTCCGTCATCCATTCATATATTTTTGTTTTTGCTCTCCCGTCATCACTCTCGTCTTCCTCCTCCCTCCTCCTCCTCTCGTCCACAGCTCCAGTAAAGATGCTGTCAAACCAGGATGGGTGCAGTTTAGTTGAGTCGTGAGAAAAACGTTGCACACACTCAGGTTCCATACATTCCATGGACAGGATGATTGTGGCAGAAAGAAACGTTAAACAAAAAAAAGAGAGAGAGAGAGAGAGGAACTGTTAAAGTCAAACTTGACCGGCTCATTCACTGCACCTGTTCTGTAAAGAATCTGACCAACACAACACACTCTGGAGGAACAAACAGTAACATGTACATATTTTTTTTTTTACAATCTTTTCATGCAGCGGGACTTTGTCTTTTATTTTCATCGTTAATCTCAGAATCAGATTTGATTGCGTCCCTCTGCTCCTCATCTTTACAACCTCATGCTCCTGTCATACAGTTATCTCATCACACCAGCACCACTCATCTCAAAGTTTTTTACATACGGGGGAAAGTTCAATGATTTACCTGTTGGAAGTATCCATGTTTTGTTTGGCTGTATACCAGTGTGTGTGTGTGTGTGTTGTTTTCTCTTTCCTAGTGTTTTTTAGGAGATCTTGCAAAGCTATATTCATATTTTGATTATTAGTTTTACATTAAACCTCTTTGTGGAAAAAAAAAATTCAGATTTTTTCAAATCAAAACGTCGGGGTTGGGGGGAAAAAAAAAATCTTGATTGCCATTTTGTCTGTCGCTTTCGTTGGTCTGTTCATGTTTGTCTTTGTGTCTTTTTTTTTTTTAAATGTGCCTTTTACCAAATTGAAATTTCCCTTAATCTTTTTTTTTTTGTGCTAATTTGCATCGAGTATTTGATTAAGTGCCTTTCTGAAAATGTGTATAAATGTATGTCTTCTTGTAAATAAACAGTATATTTCATTTGGTTCTTGTTTTGGTTTATAGTTCTGCGGGATGTTCTCAGACATCAGGGCGCCGATTTAAAGCTTTTCAGACAACAGAAAGTTATTTACGCAGTTACCTCTCCCTCAATGTAATCCAGTTTTTACAGTGAGGAGAACAAGTATTTGATACACTGCTGATTTTGCAGGTTTGTAATTTCTATCGTAACTGCGAGTGACGGAATCTAAAACAACTATCCAGAAAATCCCAGTGTATGATTTTTACGTAATTAATTTGCATTTTATTGCATGACATAAATATTTGATACATCAGAAAAACAGAACTTAATACTTGGTACAGAAACCTTTGTTTGCAATTACAGCGACTACCCACTCCTCCATTCAGATCTTCTCCAGATCCTTCAGTTTTCGGGGCTGTCGCTGGGTGACATGGACTTTCAGCTCCCTCCAGAGATTTTCTATTGGGTTCAGGTCTGGAGACTGGCTAGGCCACTCCAGGACCTTGAGATGCTTCTTACGGAGCCACTCCTTAGTTGCCCTGGCTGTGTGTTTTGGGTCATGCTGGAAGAGCAAGCCATGACCCATCTTCAATGCTCTTACTGAGGAGAGGAGGTTGTTTCGCGATACATGGCCCCATCCAGCCTCCCCTCAATACGGTGCAGTCGTTCTGTCCCCTTTGCAGGAAAGCATCCCCAAAGCATGTTGTTTCCACCTCCATGCTTCATGGTTGGGATGGTGTTCTCGGGGGTTGTACTCATCCTTCTTCTTCCTCCAAACACGGCGAGTGGAGTTTAGACCAAAAAGCTTTATTTCTGTCTCATCAGACCACATGACCTTCTCCCATTCCTCCTCTGGTTCATCCAGATGGTCAATGGCAAACTTCAGACGGACCTTGACATGCACTGGCTTGAGCAGGGGGACCTTGCGTGCGCTGCAGGATTTTTTTGTATGTTACTAATGTTTTTTTTTGAGACTGTGGTTCCAGCTCTCTTCAGGTCATTGACCAGGTCCTGCCGTGCAGTCCTGGGCTGATCCTTCACCTTCCTCATCATCATTGATGCCGCACGAGGTGAGAACTTGCATGGAGCCCCAGACCGAGGGAGATTGACCGTCATCTTGAACTTCTTCCATCTTCTAATAATTGCGCCAACAGTTGTTGCTTTGTATCAAATTCTTGTTCTCCCCACTGTACTTACTTTTACTTTTCCATGTCCTGAAAAAAACAGCAGTAATTTATTTTTTGTTTCCCATCCTAAAGGGCGTCTAAACGTAGATACATGTAGGTCAGGTTTTATCGATTATTGAACAGCTCTTCAGTAGTAATACATGTGATGTGAAACTAATTAGATCGCTGATCACCAGACCACAAGACAGACCCAGTTTACACCTCTTATGTAATTACTGTTTTTATATTGTAAGACTGATGGTTATTATAACTGAATACGAGAAATAAGTCACTATTTTTTTAAATTAAAAAACAAAAACAAACTGAAATACAACTCATGGAGTAATTTTTTAAGTTGTAAACAGGAATGACTAAATCTCTATTGCTAATTTAATTAAGAAAAGTGTACTTTTTTTTTTACAAAACTACAATTAAAGACACAAAACAATTTTTAAAACACGCCTTTATGAATTCTATCATATCTCATATATTTTATATATTTGGTGCAATTATAGGATCCTTGAACTTTATTCAGAAGTATCATTGAAGTTTATTTTTATTTAAGATAAGATCAGATGGACTTTAATGAGCCCATAGAGAAATTCACTTGTTACAGCAAAAAATGTTCATAAATAAGAAAAAAAAACAGATTTAATTGAATTAAATGTTTATATTTATGTAGCAAACAGGTGTTTTGCTTCACAAAGACAGACTCAGAATAAAAAAATATAAATTACTAACTCGGTGTATTTTGGAGATTATTCTTAATCTTGTATAAAACAATGTTTATTCATGGATTTCATTCAAAGTGTGATGCAGAACATAACACACTGACATGAAGCAGACACAGTCAGAGCTGCATGCAGGCTGCAGACTGACTGAACTGGAAGTCCCTCCCCGGAAAAAGCATGGAGGAGATTTCGGAACAAGACAACGCAGCCTGCGAGCGAGCAGAAGCAGCTGCTGGTGCTGGTCCATGAATAAGAGCTGTGGATGTTTGTTTGTCCGGGTCTCTGCCATGTTACAGCCGGCTCTGGAGAATGGACTGTCGGCCGGATAAAGCTCAGCACACTGATCTGTCGAGGTGAGAATATAAATCTGATCCAGGGGAGTGGGTATCGCCTTATAGCGCGTTTTATATTCAGCATGTTAGTTTCCACAGCAGCGCATTGGAAAAAATCAAGTATTAATCCGTGTTTAATCAGTTTAATTTGCTCGGATGCTTCACAGTTTAATCCACAACCCCCATCTTCCTCCTCCTCCTCCTCCTTCAGCCTCCAACTCCTGCAGACTTTTGAAAACTTGGGCGTTTCCTTTTAGGATTTTTATTTTTTAATTATAGTTCAAACAAATGCAGTATGTATTCTGCTGTGTTAGAATAAAGAGGAAGTCGGTTATGAATTAAAACAGTCGCCTTGTGTTTCTGCTGTGTCTGTCTAAGAGGAAGAAGCCGTTGAAGATGGTTCCTGAACAGAGATCACACTGTGCATTCAGACATAAAGGCGAGCTGGAGTTTAAAAAAAGTCAGATGTGGTTTTTAGTGGCAGAGATGAAAGATCAACAGGTGTGTGTGTTGTTTTATTAAAGCTCACATCTCACACACTGAGATCAGTACCTGACACCAGCTGACAGGCCAGCAGGGGGCGCTGCAGATGTCAGAGCCACTAAAACTTCCTCATGGTCTTTATGGAAACAGGTCATCACAAAGCAGTGCATATGTTTGAATGACAGCATCTGTAATTCATTATTATCAACATGCATGTGCATGAACTGATATGATGTTTTAAATATAAACCTACTCTGGAAAAGTTTTTTTTTTTTCCTGACATGGTTTATTTTCTTTAAACAAATATAATTAAGGCTTTATTTGTGTTCACAATGAGAGTTGTGTTGGTCTGAGTGAGTGTATGTGTCAATGTTTACATGTAAATATTTTAATTTCATAACCCGTCAGACAGATAAGTTGTGATGTGAGGGTTGAGGTCAAGCGTTAGGGAATGTGTGTGTGTGTGTGTGTGTGTGTGTGTGTGTGTGTGTGTGTGTGTGTGTGTTTTAAGGCCAAGCTGGTGGTCTGGTATTGACACAATGATCCTCTTGTCTGTAACTATGACAATCCAAACACAGAGTAGCACAGACCCCGTCGTGTTTAGTTTACATTCACATGTCTGCACACTGCTTTAAAAAAATCAGACACATAAAAACAAAACTGCACAATGTTGTTCTGAATTTGCAAATACGTCCATGTTTTTTTTTTTAAACACTAACTGAACATTGGACAAAGGTCCAATGTGTCTGATTGAAGTGGCTGTATTTATTTGGAGTGAGCCTGACAGTGAGTATCACTGTGCTTCCTCTTCCACATGTTACTGTAGCCCAGAACAAACAAACCAGAGACTGGCTACAGTGAGGGCATTTTGCATCCTTTGTGTGTTAATGACCTCCGTAGTTTCTCCTTTACATTTGCAATGGGAGGTTGTAATAATGAACTGACACGTTATACCTATTCTTACGGTTTGATATGTTGAACACACAGTCGCTTATTCACACATTCAGTCATCACGGAGCAATATAAATTTGAATCGTGTTTCTGTACATAATATAATATAATATAATATAATATAATATAATATAATATAATATAATATAATATAATATAATATAATATAATATATATATATATAATATAATATTTGCCAACTTTTAGCTCAGTTTTTGGTCTCCACCAGCCACCGACATCAGCCTCTGATGAACATAGACTCTAACTCTCTTCGCCATTCGTGCAAGAAAAATAACAGCAGTAAATAACACTGGGCAGTTAAACGATGAGCTGAAACTCTCTCTTTTTAAAGTCTGGAAGCATTTGAAGCTTGCAGCACAGTTTTGGCCCCTCGGGGCCTGCGAGCTGGTTTATCCGGCCCTGCAGCTAAAACTGAAGCTGCAAAGTGGGCTGTTGATTTACAGTAATAGCAACCTGCAGTGCTCACCTACCTACCTATAATTAATAGAAAATATATATAGACGCTGAATAAACTGTTCTCCATCATGGACAATGAGCAGCACCCTCTCCACCACACAGTGGACAGATAGTGGAGCAGCTTCTCCCAGGCTGCTACAGCTCCGCTGTTGAAGGGACAGATACAGGAAATCTTTCCTGCCACATGCCATCACACTGTATAACAACAGCTAGGCCATAATCTACAACCTACAGTCACCTCACATTTCTCCCTACTTTGTACATATCAACACTGCCAACTTGCAACTTGCTGTATATACCTCTGTACAATATATTTTATTTTATCGTATTTACTATTACTTTTTTTTGATATTTTTATTATGTACAGTTTGCTTTATAGTATATTTTTATTCTTATGTTCTATCTATCTATCTATCTATCTATCTATCTATCTATCTATCTATCTATCTATCTATCTATCTATCTATCTATCTATCTATCTATCTATATCTCTATCTATCTATCTATCTATCTATCTATCTATCTATATCTCTATCTATATCTCTATCTATCCTCTGTAATAAAATGATAAACACCTTATCTACTCTAAAAAAAATTGTAAAAAACGATGAAAGAAATTCTACCTGAAAAAAAAAACCTGTTTAGGTTTTTGTCCTTGGGGGCTGAACTTTTTTATTTTGGCTCGTCTTTTTTCTCTCTGTGTGTCTTTCTGTCCTTGTGTCTTTGTGTCTTTGTGTCTTTGTGGTCTGGAGGGTTTTGAATGAGAGCAGTGAGAGTGGACTGTTGGAGGCGGAGGGGTGTGCGTCTTTAAACCCTTTCACTAATCCTGCTGTCCTCAATCTCTGCCCGCCTGTGCCGGAGGAGGAGGCGACGGCACCGGACACTCTCTCTGCTCCTCCTGCGTCCAAACTTTTATGGTCTCCGACAGCAGCTCACAGAGCCAGCTCCGAGTTTCCAACTTTATCTTCTTTTTCTTTTATTTTTTGTTGTATATCCTTGGAAAACAAAAGACGATCAGTTCAGCTTGTGAAGCTCTTCAGTCAGGGGCGCAGATAGTGGGTGTGTCAGGTGTGTCATGACACACCCACTTTTGAATGACCGTAGATCCGTCCCACCCACTTTTAAGTAGCTAAATCTTCTGATTCAAGCATCACGAGGAAACCAAAATATGAATTAACATAATATTTGGTTTACTGAGGTGTGTGCCAGTAGCGGTTTTAGGTACGGGCGGACAGGGCAGCCGCCCGGGGCGCCATTTCGTGGGGGGCGCCACGAGCGCCCGACAATAACCTCGCAGACTGATCAGGGCGCACGGCGCATCCAGGGGCGCACGAGAAAATCTCCGTCCCGGGGGGGGGGGGGGGGGGGGTGCATTGGGGGCAGCTTCGTCCCCCCCAGTTTATCAAACCTATCTGCGCGCCTGTCTTCAGTCGGAGTTAATCCTATTCGCTGGAGGGTTTTTTTTTCGCGATGAGCGCGTCGGAAAACTCAGACTCGGACTCCAACAAACTGGAGTCAGTGATACAGGTGAGCTGCACCTGCACCCCCCTCTTTAAAACCCCACCATCGCTTATTACACGTGCAGTGATGTGACAAATAAAGCTGCTGGCTCGTGTGCGTGCGCGTCTGTGTTTTCATTACGCAGCAGGTGTAAGTGCTGCGCCACTTTCCACATCATCATCATGTTCTGGGTTCATTGTACATTGCTTATCTTGCATGTATATGTAGCTGTTTTCTATATTTGCCAGAGCATTGTGTCTCTAAGTGTCTCAAAGGTTCTTCTTGTGTTTTGTCCATCAGAGGTTGGAGGAGAGCGTTTTGTCTGAGGAGAAGAGGCTGACCGTCCGGGGCCCTTCACCAGATGCTCCCCCTACATGCCTGCCAGCACGAGTACGAGAGATTGTCACGAAGAACCTCAGCGAAAGCTGTGAGACGCCTCCATCTACTCTCACATCATATCAAATGTTTGTTTTTTTTTTGGCCTAATTATTGTCTTTCTGTCCCTTTGTAGCAGCAGGAGCCATGTCCTCGGTCATGTCCCTCCAGGAGGAGAACCGGGTGCTGCAGGGAGAGCTGGCGAGGCTCGAGGACCTGCTGGCTCACAGCAGAGCGGACAGAGATGAGCTCGCAATCAAGTACGGTGCAATCAGCGAGAGGGTAAGGCAGGACACCAGGACGACAACGACAAACAACAGCTGATGACAAGGTGGAATAGACAGAGTAGAAACAGTGAGAGGAGAATTGGATGAGAGATACATGATATGACCGACTGACCCATCGTCTGCACTCTTTGTACAAAAAGTAAAAGTGCAAGACTCTCCCAAGGTCATGCACACCTAAAGGGACTGCTGCGGCACCGTCCCCCCTTTTTCCCCATTTCACTATTTTCTTGCTCTGTCTTTGTCTGAGATTTGCTGGTCTCCCAGGTGATGGGGGCTGGAATGTACTGAAGTGGAATGTTGCCATGGCGTCTGTCACCCTGGGTGACTGTAAACAGGGGCTTCAGTGGAGACGAGTGGTGGTGTAACGGTGGGTGGGTGGGCGCAGCATCTCATTTTGGGTTGAACATTACCAAAGGAAGCGCGCAGGTCTGCACCTGGACACAGATCGAGTTCATGCCTGTTATGAAACAAATGAATGAGTTAGTATAAACCGATATCAAACAGTGTAGGTGTAGGCCGTTTGGATGACCACATGTGACACGGCAATGTTTGTCCCTCAGGGTGTTTGTAGGGAGCGAGATGGGAAAAAAAACAGAGCCATGGCTTTTATTAAGAGCAAAACATACTGTGAAAACTTCAGGGAAACGATGAACTCACAAGGCCTTTGATACGAACAGTGGAAAACACACAAACACACACATACACACACACACACACACACACACACACACACACACACACACACACACACACACACACACACACACACACACACACGCCTTTTTAGCTCTGGGAAATTAAACTTGGAGGTTTTTGTACCAAGGCCTGAAATGTTGAATGTAATTCAGATATTTTTTTTTAACATGCCATAATGTACATCGATGTCTTTAGGTATATGACACATATTATCTTCAATGTAATTATCTTATAAATTTTAGTGGAGAAATGAATGACATGTTAGGTGTTAGTGTAGTTAGTGAGGGGAAAACGGTTTTGTGGAACAAAGCACTCCTGACATATCAAGACGTACACATACTACAGTATACACTCTACATGTTTGTTAAATGTCTTAATGTGTCCGATTTTCATTTCCCATATCAGTATTGTGAAACTGCTTGGCACAGTGTCACCAGTCAATCAGCTCGACTTTAGTTCTAACATGAATTGACATGAAGTTAAATATTAAATATGTGCACTGTTGGAAAAATACATTCAGTTACAACTAAAACCTTTTTTTGCTCTATTATTCCATCCCTTCATAAGTTGTGCCATACAATTATTATTGATCTTTTTCCTCCATAATTAAATAGCAGACGTTTTGGCCCAGAGAGTGGATCCCCTTAGAAATTAGGCTGAAATGCAGCGTCAGATTTAGTCTGAAGTATTTGAATGCCTCTTTTTGGAAATATGAGCACATTCTTTCAGTAACTTATAGAAAGTTCTCTGCGACTAGTTTTTGATTTGGAAACATTTGAGGAAGATGGTGGGCTTCGTTCTACTTTCTAATCAGCTAGTTTTTTTTATTTCAGTGAGTTATAGATCCAAGTACGCTGAAAAGAAGAAGAGTATATGTAAAATATCAGGGAGGTAGTGGAGAAAATCTTTAGATAAAACCAAATTAGACCCTTTAAAATCTGTGCACTTCTATTTGTAATTACACATAATTGTTGCATTAGTTTGCACAGGATTAAGTGATACACTACTGCGAGAATAACAATGTGTGACCCTTTGTATCTATACTACAAAGTTTGATCTTTAAGCTGCTATTTAGAGGTTTAAAGTGACGTTTTCAAGGTCAAGATTACACTTTCAATCTCAAATTTAAAGCCAACACGACGAGAAGTCCTTCATTTGATTGAATCCATTTGATAAGGAAGATTATTTATGATAGAAAACCCTCAGAACAGTTACGTGCTGTTTTCAGAGTCATAAATAATCTCAAATATTCTGTGTATGTTGGGACTTACAGTACGTGCGGTTATTCAGGTAGATTCACAGCATGGCGGTAATCTGTAAAATATATTTGTGTAAGATTAAACATCACCCTCTACCCTCTTTCTGTTAATTCCACCCACAGCTGGAGCAGGCGCTGCGTTTTGAGACGGGCGACGGGGATCATGATTCACTGGAGTCGCGCAGCTTCGCGCAGCAGAACGTTGATTTACGACGGCGGCTGGACGAAGAGCAGGCGGCCTACAAGCGTAAACTCACTGCGTACCAGGAGGGTCAGCAGAGGCAGGCGCAGCTTGTGCAGAAGCTGCAGGCCAAGGTATGTTTTGTTTTATTGTAGTCTTTAGCCGAGGTGTAAGCATCGAGGCGTATTGCGAGTAAGTTTTCCTGCGATTTCAGGTGCTTCAGTACAAAAAGAGGTGCGGGGATCTGGAGCAGACGCTGCAGGAGAGATCCCTAGAGCTGGAGAAACACCGGCCGAGTGTGAGCGATGTTTATTGATTGATTTATCCACACCAACATAAACTCTACACAAATAACACTTCCACTATCTGTTCTTCTCATTCAGGGCCACTGTGAAACCTCAAACGGACGCCATCAGGATGAATCGAGCAGCAATCTGGAGGATGCTTTAATCCGTCTAGAAGAAGAACAACAGAGGTGAGGACGTCACCAACAGAGCCTCGGAATATCACGTTTGACACGTCGTTGTATTTTTCCCATGTGTGTTTTGTTGTTGTGTTTTCAGGAGCAGCAGTCTGTCTGCGGTGAATGCCATGCTGAGGGAGCAGCTGGAGCAGGCCGGTTTGGCCAATGAGGCCCTCAGCCAGGACATCCGCAGGCTCACTGCTGACTGGACGAAAGCCAGAGAGGAGCTGGAACAAAAGGAGTCTGACTGGAGGAGAGAAGTGGAGGTAACCGAGGGATGCTTTAAAACCAAACAGTAAAACATTTTAAATGAAAATGTGAATTTAATTGTTGTTTCTGTCCCTCTCAGTCTTTCCACAGTTACTTCAGCACCGAGCACAGTCGGATGCTGATGCTGTGGCGGCAGGTGGTCGGCTTTCGGAGGCATGTCTGTGAACTGAAGAGCGCCACTGAGAGGTTAACATCAACAATGTGTGAAATGTTTGTCAAATGATGCTTTGACCACACCGATGTGTTCTTAACTTCTCCGTCATCCTCTCTACAATCTCAGGGACTTGTCGGATATGCGTAACGACCTGGCTCGGGTGTCCCACACCGCTCAGGTGTCCTGCTCGGGTCTGTCCGCCGCCCTGCACAGCCGGGAGGGAGGAGCGGCTCTTACCCTGGAGCGTGAGAAGGCTCTCCGGGTTCAGCTGGAGCAGCAGCTGAGAGAGCGAGTGGCAGAGATGATGGACTTTCAGACCAGAACGGACGCAGAGAGAAGCGAGCTCAACGTCAGGTCAGTGAACTGTGTTCAGCTTTTTCTTAATGGAAAAGTTGTTACTGGTTAAACAGCATTTTATTCATGGAGGCTTTTTTTGTCACCTTTAGGTTGTCAGACTCGGTGCGAGAAGGCGAGAGACTGAAGGGTCAGATCGAAGAGAGGGACAGAGAAATTGTCGGACTGATGAGGAGGCTACAGGTGAGGTCTTCCCGTTATGTCTCCTGAATAGTTCCTAAGACAAAACGTGGCTCCTTCCTAAAAACTGCTATAAAAATAATATAATAATATTAATATAATAATAATAATATAATAATATTTTTTCCACTTTAAACACGTCAGTCTTTTAGAACTACTTCAACCTGAAATATACATATCAAATATTAATTATATTTTTTGGTTTTTAACCCTTTAAATGCCAGTATGTTTACATAACTCTGCTGGTTTTTATTTAAAAAAACAAACAAAAAAATAATTTCCATAAAATACATTTCAATGACTAATGGCTAACTATTGTTATTAGGCCCTAAGAAGGGTCAATGATTGGCAGCAACATTGATTTTGATGCATTTTTTTTTTTGCAGTGTCATATTTTTAAATAAACATCCATTTGTGTCATCCTTAAAATAAATAAATAACTTCTTCCTAAAAACTGCTATAAAATAATATATATTAATATTTTTTTCCACTTTAAACACGTCAGTCTTTTAGAACTACTTCAGCCTGAAATATACTTCTTTCGCAGAAAACAGTAAAAAGTGTGAAACTTTGCTGCACGTTTTGAATGGGTAAAATGGCGACATGTGGTGGACAAATATAAAAATTACAAATTGAAAGCCAGTGGTCCAAAATGAAATCCTAACATAAAGGAATGCATTAATTTATGTTAGGATAAACGTGGGATCAAAAAAAGTGTTTTTTAATGGTTTTTAATGGGGCACGTTTTGCCACTAGGAACTATTTAGGATGCATTTCTGTTGCTAAGCCATTTTAGGCTTAATAAAGCACTGAAATTTCTATTCTAAAAAAAATTAAAAATGAATATCTTTGACCAAATGTTAGCAATCTTCATTCAACACAGCCACATTTGTTAAAAAAAAAACAAAGCTAAAAAAAAAAAAAAAGCCACGAATGGTCCTAAGATGGCTCAAGGGTTAAATTAACTGTTGCATTACGTACATGTACCTGATGTCGTCTTCCAACCTGTATCCTGTACCACCATCTGTAGTCGTGGGTCTTCAGTCATTGATATTCCTCTTCCATCTTCATTTTCCTTCAGGATCAGAGTGACGAGACTGACATGCAGGTGATGAGAACTCACACTGAGACCCTGTTGGACACTTTGCGAGACATCGCTCAGGTAAACGACCACACACATGCACTCACTAAGATATCATTAAGATGTGATCGCCTCATTTTTCTTTTCTTTTTTTTTTAGTCGGTTCTGTCAGACGGAGAGTCGTCGTCGGAGGCAGACCAGGACAACTCCGGGGCTCCGCTGTTAGCGTTGATCCGTGGGTGCTCCCCACCACGCAGGTCGTCCTCCCCCTCTCGGACCTTCTCGCTGGCTCCTCTTTCTGACGCTGCGCTGTCTGCTCTGCGCTCTGCAGTCACAAACAAAATGCTCCAGCTGCAGGTGACATGTCGATTTTCAATCCCTGCATATGATAAAGACTCACACACACACACACACTGCTCAAGTAGACTACACACTGTTTTCTTTATTGTTTCAGACACATTGGTGATAGACCAAAACACAGGAACACTTAAACTGTTTTAGCGCTTCTCAAAAATCTAAACTGTCTACATGAATGAACGTCAGTGCAGCAAAGTGACTCCACTTCTGTTTGCAGGATGTCCGAGGGCGTCTGCTCTCGTCCCAGTCCTCAATGCAACAGATGCGGAAGCAGCTCTCCGAGACTGATTTGGCCAAAAGAGATGCAGAACAGAGAAACCAAGCTCTGCAGAGAGAGAGGGACGCCGCTCAGAGAGAGAAGGAGACCACGCAGAGAGAAAAGGAGCGTCTGAAGCAGGAGAGAGACACGCTGGCCAGGTTTGAAGAAGGTTATATCACCTATCACAGCCTCTTCTGACCCTTAAATCTCATGACTATAACTCTCCAACGTTGCTATGAACGTTTCAGCGAGAAGGCGGTCTTGGAGAAGGCCGCGCAGGCAGCGCAGAGCAGCAACCAGATCCTGCAGATGGACTGCGAGAAGCTTCAGCTGAGCGTGGCGTCCATGCAGCGAGAGCGGGATCACGAGAAGGAGGAGAAGGAGGCCGCCATCCAGGAGAGAGACCGGGCAAAGGCAGAGACACAGAGAATGTAAGCAGGTTAACTGATAATGATTAAATGAAAGGACACTAATCCACACTGTGAAGATGCTCACAGGAAGCGTTTAAAATATCTGCTTCCCATACAGAGAGATCTTATTTTACACACTCCTTCTCCAGCTGTCTGATCTGCTTAACCAGCACAAACCCCAACACAGGTGAACAGATCTGATGCAAAGGTTTTATCCAACGACAGCAGAGCTGCTTTGATATCTTAGACAACAATCAGAGAAGCTTTTACTTTAAACTTTCTGGACTTTCTGGACATCTTTCATGACAAAATTTAAATTAAATAGCATAAAACTCCACATTATTACTGTGTATGTGCATAATGAATAGATTTATTAGTGTTATAAAGCTTTTATCATGTCTGTGGTGACTCCAAACGAAAAGCGAAGTCACCGAGAGGCTACACAAACTCGCTACACAAACAACCATCTCCGTATTTTTCGATTGTGTCCGTATTTATTTCCAGCGTATCAAAACAGACAAATCCGGGCAAGGCAATGCAAGATGTTCAAAAACTCAGTCTGCAGTTAAATTACGCGATCAACAAAAAATAGGCTCTCCCTACTCACCCCCTCTCCACGGTGACATGCGTGAAAGGTGTCAAACTGACAGCTGAGACCGATACAAACATAAACATCAACATCCCAGCATATGGCACACAATGCAATGTCTGATCTTCAAGCATGCACTATGTTTCATCTCATTTCTCATCATTTGGGAGGCTGCAGGGCTCAAACAGTGCACATGACAGCATACCCAGAGCCTGACTCTCTCATTAGTAGCCCTAAATTGTATTGTTATAGTTATCTATGTGTATATATATATGTGTGTGTGTGTGTGTGTTCCAGACAAAAGCAGTGGGATCAGAGCGAGAGTCGAGCCTCTGCCCAGCGTGGAGAGCTGTCTGCGGTGAGGGAGACTCACCAGCAGGGGGAGGTTGAGAGGCAGCTGCTGCAGGGAGAGCGAGCCCAGCTCACTGAAGCGCTCGCTCGGGTAATAAAAGACAACTTTTTTTTTTGTTGCAGATGCAGTGTATTCTGTGTTCTCACGTTGTTTGCTTGAACTTTTGTACGATGCTTCTTTTACCCTCCAGGCTGAGAGCGGTAACGCAGAGCTCTCACTGCTGCTCAACAAGCTGCAGTCTGAGGACGCAGCTCTCAGGGACTCTCTGGCCAAGATGGGAAGCATGAACGAGGGTCTGGTCCAAGACAAAGCTGAGCTGAACACCTACATACTCCAGGTTAGCTCATCTCAGCACCACAAGGGTTCAGGGTGCTTTAGCTGACATGATGTATCTCTCTGCATCTACGTCTTTTTTTGCATGTCCTGCTGTCTTGATGCAGTGGACTGTAAAAATCAAATAATAGGGTGCACACTTTAGGACTTAAAGCATTCATGTTTTGTTTTTTATGATGTTGCACTTGGTCGAACAGAAGAGTGACAAAAGCAGACACAAAAAAAGAAGTTTGAACCCAGGAAAAACAGTCGGATGCAGAAGTGAAGTCAGAGCATATTTGTATGGAATAAAACAATAAGAAAGCAGTAAAAAAAAAAAAGAACTTGACATAAATATACAATATGTGAAGTGTAATAAACTCACTCTTCGTCTCTAAGCTCGAGGAGGAAAGGGCCGTCCTGCAGGCTCAGAAACGGGAGGCCGAGCAGGAGAAGTTGACCATCAGAGATGAGCTTGTCCGGTTGGAGCAGGACCGACTCGAGCTGGACTCTGCCCGCATCACGCTGCACCATTCACTGCAAGACGTCGAGCTAAGCCGGGTGGGGATGGAGGCAGAGCTGCAGAGTCTCAGGACTGAAAGACTCAAACTGCAGGAGAAAGTCACACAGGTACACGACAGGTTATATAGTCCAACCTAAAAACAAGAGTTTTAATGACGCAAACATATTTCAAGGAGTTTCTTTTTATTGTCTTCCACATTGTTTTCTTGTTTTTGTCAGCTGTGCGGTGAGGTGACCTCTCTGGGATCAGAGTTGAGTCTTGCTAGAGGAGAGGGCCAGAGGAACGAGGTAGCGTTAGAGGAAGCCGGCCGTAGTCGGGCAGAACTGGCCAGAGACAAAGCGGCTCTGGTGGTCCAGCTGACGGCGTCTGAGAGAGACAACACCGTCCTGTCAGAAGAACTGGCTGCTTTCAGGTGCGTGTCGTTTGTTCGTCGGTGACGTGTATGTTGTTTCTCGTGTGTTTTGTAACTCGTGTCCGTGACCCTGCAGGTCTGAGCGCGAGTCCCTGGAAACCAGTCTGTTCGAGGTGCAGCAGCAGCTCGTTCAGGTGGAGTCTCGCAGAGAGCAGCTGGAGACGGAGAACCAAAACCTACGAGTCCGATGTGAGACTGCAGCAGGTGAGTGACAAAGAGGCAAAAACAAAGAGACAAGAGGATTTAAAGGGAGGGAGAGTTAGATGAATAAAGCAGAAGAAGGGAAACAGATGAAAGCTATGATACAGATGTGCCTCTTCAAGAGCTACAGTCTAAGATGTTTGGTATTCTGGGAAAGACAGTAATGTGACAGAATAAGAACTAATGGTTGTGTCCTGTGTTTCCCTCTCCTGGATGTTTTCCTCGATGGGATTTCCAGCTGAACTGAGGCGTCTACGCTCAGATGGAGAGAATATGTTGGCCCAGGCTGAGAGGGAGAAACAGGCTCTGATTCAGACTCTAAATGCTGCACAGCTGGATGCCCAGCAGGCTTTACGCAAGGCCATCTCCGAACATCAGGAGGAGGTGGAGAGACTGGTTTTAGAAAAGGTCAGAAGGTTCGGTGGTTACTGTCTGTGCCCTTAGACCTATTTTTGCTTTTTGATCCGTGTTTCTGATCCCGGCTTCTCTGTTTTTACAGGAAGACGTGCGGCACAGCCTGCTGATGGAGCATGAGGGCACTCTGAGGAAACTCAGGCAGGAGGTGGAGGATCAGCTCAGCAGAGCCGAGAGAGACAGAGAGGAGCTGCAGGAGGAACTGAGGAGTCTCCAGCATGACAGAGATCAGAGTCTGCTGCAGGCGGAGACTGAAAAACAACAGGTTTGATCCGGGTTTAGTCGTTTAGCATGCACATAGTTCATGACGATAACGGCCTTTCAGTGGTGTTTCATTAGATACAGTATAGAGTACATCTGTTATAAGTCCCCCTTCTTTGTTAACCAGACCTTTTCTCTCTTCCCAGGCCCTTTCTCTGAAGGAGGCAGAGAAAACAGTTTTGTCTGACAGGGTGTCCTCCCTGCAGGCTGAGCTGTCAGCTGCAGCCTTGGAGGCCGAGCGGATGTCGAGAGAAGCAGTCCATTACAAAGAGCAGGAGCAGGTGACTTCCCGTCTATGCTAAACTCCTGTTATTGTTGAATTATCTAGTCTTATTCAACACAAACATGCACAAGGAACCGACTTCCTGTTTTTGTTTTTTCACACAGATCAGAGTCGGGGTCCTGACGAGCGAGCTGCAGGAGCTCCGCTCGCAGCTGGAGGACGCAGCTTCGGTTCATGAAAGGGAGCTCGAAAGTCTACGAGAGAACTGTGCCGATCTTCAGTCGCGTGCTGATGTCGCTCTCAAAGAGGTAGATGGCGCTTACACAAGTGAGAATATGATGCAGTGTGAGACAGAGAGCACAGATCTACACAGACATGCAAGAAGTAAATATTCAAATTAAAGATGTCTATTTACTTATTGCATGTCTGCGTACATTAATATACATGCAGTATCATGGCGGTTGTCATCCGTTGTTAACTAAGCAGTAGAAATACAACATAGTCGTTAGAAAATGATCTACTGGGAAAGTGTGCACTGTCAGGCCCGGACTCAAAAAAGGACTTAGATGCAGAGTTTGGTGAAGAGCTGTTTTATACAGATCACAAATATCCTCGACTGAGTGAGGCTATGAAAAAAGGCCTAAACTAGGGTGAACAGAAAATCACTCCAAGGAGGAAAAACAAAAGGCTATGAAACTTAAACTTAGGGCTGAAAAACACTAAGCTATACACAAAGAAACAAAAAGGCTAGACTACAAAAAAATCACTCTTTCAAGGAAGGAAAACAAAGGCACACTAGAGCTATGACGCTAGGACTGTGGGCTATGAAAACAAGGCTTAGGTGAACGCTACGGGAGACGAAACACTTTGGCACAGGACAAAGGGAGACGCAGACAATATATACACAGGGTGATGGAGAAGAGGTGGAAACAAGCAGACCGGTGACACATGAGGAAGGGCAAGTGACCTGAAACGAGAGGACAGGTAAATAAAATCAAAATAAAACAGAAAGTGACAAGACAGGACAAAAACCCAACTTGACCTCACCGCGGTGTGACATGCACACATACTTTGCACACTTTGCTGGATGACGTCACATTTTTAGCAAAAGTTGAGCCTGATTTGACCTTTATTGACAGAGCCTGACTTTATTTAAATGAATTAGAGGGTCCAGTTTTTTACAGAGGACTTAAGTCAATCTGAATGCAGCGTTATTTCAAGTTCAAGAGATAAAAAGACGATGTCAGCTGAACTAAAGCGTAAGCATTGAAAACAGCTCAAAAAAATTGTGTCTGAAGAGTGGAAATGGTCGATATGTGATTACTGAAAGCAGCTGAGTCGTGACGAAATGATTCAAGGATTCAAGGAGTTTTATTGTCATCACAACACATGTAAACATAGGATGAAACGAAATATAAAATATAAAAAGTAAAGGCAAATTTAAATTTAGAGAAAAGTATATACAATAAATAGAAAACAACAACAGTATATACACCATGGTGAGGTAGTGAGATGTGCAAGTGTCCAGGTTGTGCAAACAACTGCATTGTGCAAGTAATTGCAGTGCAAGGTATTTTCAAGGATCAGTATCAGAATCAGGTTCATCGGGTTCAATTACAGGGAATTTGCCTCAGTGTTTTTATGTATAGAGGTCACAGTGAACAGAGTCAAAGAAAACGTACTTTGAAATGTGAACGTGTGAAATGTGTAAGTTTAGTTTAAAAAACACAGATTCAGTCGACGTCTGTGCGTGGATCTGCATCAATGTACATGTAGTCAAACATAATCAAGCGAGACATTCGTGATTAATTAGTGATTATTACAGAATAATAAGTAGTGTGACAATGAAATGCAGTTTTACATGTAACCGAAAGTTCAAAAAGCTGATGTGCATTTGTCTGAAGGTTATACATAATAATAAACAGTAATGGTAGATGTGAATACAGTGTGTGAGTATAATCAGGATAAATGATCTTCTGTGGTTTCTGGATCTCCAACAAGTCTTGGCCAACATTGGCAACAAGGCCGAACCCACCACGGCTGAGATAGCAGCAAATGGAAAACAGACCTATGAGATAATTCACCACATTTCGACTCTCTTCGGTTACGTCATCTTGTACCACACGTAACTTTCGCCTTCCAGCTGGACCAGTGCAGAGCTTCCCTCGCAGCCAACGAGGAGAGTCGAGACCGGCTGAGGCGGGACCTGTTGGACATCGAGCGACGTCACAACCAGACGCAGGACGCGGCGGAAAACTACAGACGGGAGGCGACGGAGCTGCGACGCGGCCTCGGTGACGTCACCAAGGAGAGAGAGGCTGTCAGCCAATCAAACAGTCAGCTGAGAGAGACTCTGCGAGGTGCAGAGACAGAGAGGATCAGGTAAGAACTTCAACGAATGTGACAGAAATGAAAGAAATGCAATGCTCAGAGTAGAAGTGACCGACCGTGTGTGTTCCTCCAGCGTGAAGCGACAGTGTGAGGAGAAGGAGCAGAGGCTGGCTGTGCTGGAGGAGAACTTCTCATCCGCTCAGAAGGAGGTGACGGAGCTGCGGAGCTGCCTGAGAGAGGTTGAAAGGTCACGACTCGAAGCCCGACGAGAACTTCAGGAGCTCCGCAGACAGGTCAGGACACGCTGTCACGCCTCTGTGACATTCAGAAAGACACTTTATTTTACAGACTCTGTTTTTATTGTGTTGTGCTTTCCTTGGCTCCAGCTGAAGGTTCTGGATGGAGAGAAGGAGCAGAAAGGGAGGGAGGTGGCAGAGCTGCAGACTCGCCTGTCGCTGGACGTGCAAAGAGAGGAGGAGAGAGGGAAAGAGGCGTTCGCCCTCAAACAGAAGCTAACCGAAGCTGAAAAAGCTCGAGACTCCCTCAAGAAAGAGGTGAGGATGGAGGAGAGTCCGAAGACGTTTGCTGACTTTTGATTCTGCGTGCTAAACCCTTGGAGGGTCTTCCCGTTATGTCTCCTGAATAGTTCCTACGACAAAACGTGGCTCCTTCCTAAAAACTGCTATAAAAATAATATATAATAATATTTTTTCCACTTTAAACACGTCAGTCTTTTAGAACTACTTCAGCCTGAAATATACATATCAAATATTAATTATATTTTTTTGGTTTTTAACCCTTTAAATGCCAGTATGTTTACATAACTCTGCTGGTTTTTAATTTAAAAAAACAAAAAATAAAAATAATTTCCATAAAATACATTTCAATGACTAATGGCTAACTATTGTTATTAGGCCCTAAGATGGGTCAATGATTGGCAGCAACATTGATTTTGATGCATTGTTATTTTTTTTGCAGTGTCATATTTTTAAATAAACATCCATTTGTGTTCCTTAAAATAAATAAATAACTTCTTCCTAAAAACTGCTATAAAATAATATATATTAATATTTTTTTCCACTTTAAACACGTCAGTCTTTTAGAACTACTTCAGCCTGAAATATACTTCTTTCGCAGAAAACAGTAAAAAGTGTGAAACTTTGCTGCACGTTTTGAATGGGTAAAATGGTGCCAAGTGATGGACAAATATAAAAAATACAAATTGAAAGGCAGTGGTCCAAAATGAAATCTTAACATAAAGGAATGCATTAATTTATGTTAGGATAAACGTGGGATCAAAAAAAGTGTTTTTAATGGTTTTTAATGGGGCACGTTTTGCCGCTAGGAACTATTTAGGATGCATTTCTGTTGCTAAGCCATTTTAGGCTTAATGAAGTACTGAGATTTCTATTCTAAAAAAAATTAAAAATGAATATCTTTGACCAGATTTTAGCAACCTTCATTCAACACAGCCACATTTCTTAAAAAATAAACAAAGCAAAAAAAAAAAAAAGCCACGAATGGTCCTAGGGTTAAGTATCATTCTTTTATTTTTCTTGTCATCTTTCAGCTTTCTTTGACTCAGAAGCGCCTGGCGGAGTCTGAGTCAGGCTGGCGGGGCTGCGAGAGAGAACTGAGCGCTCAGCTGCAGGAGGCGCGCGGCTGCGAGAAGAAGCTGCAGGATGAAGCCAAGAACCTGGCCCTGCGCGCCCAGGCGGCTCAGGACTCTGCCGCTCAGTCCAGCCTGCAGCTGAGCGAAGCCCAGGGCCGACTGGCTGCCACAGAGGCCGAGCTGAGCCGGGCCGAGGCCGGGAGGAGGGACCTGGAGTTTCGCCTGAGCAGCGTACAGTCGGCGCTGACGCGAACGCTGGGTATCGGAGCAGGCGGCAGGGGAGGCCGGGGGAGGAGCCCAGGGGGGAGCTCGACTTCTCCAGGCTCGATGTCACGCCACCACAGCGTCTCACCCCTGCGCTCCTCGCTGTCGCCTCCGAAAGGTAATCATGAAACATGCAGCTTTACATCAACATAAACCGTTTCAGATATTCACGCAAAGCGCTTGCAACTCTTTATTTACAGAATTTCAAACAAGCACACCTGACAACACTTTAGGATCTAGTGCTGCATCTCCTGAGAGAGGGAACACGCCGCTGCCTCTCCCTCAGCCAGAGCTGGACCCCGACACACTGCGAAATGACCTGAGAGACTTCCTCCAGGAGCTGCGTGAGGCGCAGAAGGAGCGGGTAAAACTCACAAAGCAAATATTCCAAAATAATTCAAGGATATTTGAATGTTTTGCATGGTTCAAATCTTTGTTTATGGCTGATTTTGAAGGACGATGCCAAATGCCGACTGGGAACTCTGCAGCGGGAAATGGAAGAGCTGACGGGGGAACGAGATTCTGCTCAGAGTCGACTCAGTCAGCTGCAAAACACCTTACAGGAATACCAAGAGGGTAAGTCGTGTGATTTATGCATGTAGTTTCCAAACCAAAAACCCAAAATGATCCTTATGTGTTGATGTGTGTGACTCTAGGGAAGCGTGGAGTGGACGAGCGTCTGAGCACCACTCAGGTTTTACTCCAGCAACAGGAGGAGGCCGTGAGGAGAGGAGACCGAGAGAGGAGAGCTCTCACCGACCGGGTGAAGGATTTAGAGCGAGCGCTGCAGGCCGCCGAGATGGATAAAAAACACACACAGGTACACACACACATTACGTACACACACACACACACACACACACCCTTGCACAGCAGTGACCACTAATCTGCCACGGCCACCATATGGCAGCGCTGTGTCTAAAACAAGAAGCTGTTAGGGAATGTGATAACAACAGATGCCACACACACAGTGTCACATCTCCTGTGGTGTCCCATATGTCTGTTTGTGACACCAGAACCGATCAAAATAATTAAGAGACGTGTTCAAAAAGCATTTGAGACGCCGTCTTTTAAAAAGTTTCAGGAGGATTCACGAAGAGACGAGTATATTCAGAGCTTTGATGCACCCGTGGATCGTCTGTGTCTGTAATCTGGGTTTCCATCATACAACAACCTGCTCTCTTAACATCTCTGTCCTCCCTCCATCTGTGCAGGATCAGTTGAATAAGCAGCGTGCCGCTGAGATGCGTCTGGAGGCGGAGAGGAAGCGTCTGCGGGAGGCGCTGGAGGCAGCTGAAGCTCGGGCCACCAGGGTGGAGCTGGTGCGGCGCGGTCTGGAGGGGGAGCTGCAGAGACTCAAACTGAGTCTGGGAGACCGAGAGGCTGAGAGTCAGAGCTCCCAGGAGCGCCACGACTCTCTGCTGAAACAGGTAGAGCAGGCTCATACGGAGTCATTTAGGTTCACATCCCTGGGTGCCTAATTTAGATTATTTGCTACTTTAAATATGATGCTGGAAATACTTTATTATAAGGGATGTGTAATGTCCCAGTCTAATAAACCAAATGATTGGACAAAAAAAATGATGATATAAAGTGAAAAGTCAGGAGATCACCAGCGTTATTACTTATTATAAACTTTATAATACAAACCACAATAACAATAAACTAAAAGCCATAAAACTACAGAATTTAGATTGAAGTTATGATTTAAAAGACGATGAAGAGTGTCACCTTTGTGTATACACCTGGACCAAGGAACACCCAAGAATGATGCATTCAAGGATCTCAGGGAACGAGAAGTGACACTAAATGATCTGCTAAATAACACAGGACCTCTTTTGAATGACTTTCTAACAATTAATAGCACATAAATGTGAAATCACAGACTTCCATCCGTCCATTTTCCATCACTGCTTATCCTCATCATCAGGGTTTTGGGGGCTGGAGCCAATCCCAGCTGACACTGGGCTAAAGTTGGGGTACATCAGGCAGATCATCACAGATTTACATATAAAGTTTGATTTATGAACTACAGGTGGCAGAAGGAGAAGTCCGTGCGTCTCTGCTCCAGAGGGAGGCGGAGAGGCTGAGCCAAGCTCTCCTCAAAGCGCAGGAAAGTGAATCTTTACTCAGAGAGAAAACATCTTCCCTCAAAAAGAGCCTCCAAGAGGCGACGGCCTCCCATGCCAGCACGCAGAGCCGTCTGGCCGCTCTGCAGAAGACATTAAGTGTGGCTGAGCAGGACAAAAGGCTCCTGCAGGTGAGTGAGACTGAAGGTAAAAGAAAAAATAAAATAATCCCTTTAATAATGTAAATAAAACCTGGACAGCCATGTGATGATTGCTCTGTATCATTAAGGACCGGATGGATGAAACTCGGGCATCGATGGTGGAGGGGAAGAGGAATATCGCCACCGCCACTGAGCACGTGCAGAGCCTGCAGAGTGAGCTGCACCAGAGCGAGATGAGGCGAGAAGAACTGGAGGCCGAGCTCGGCAACACTCGTGAGGTCTGCAAACATCCGCCCCAATGAAGAGACATTACATCCAGCTGTGACTCCTATACATTATACATGATCTTTGTGTTTCCTCCGTCAGGCTCTACGTCAGCGCTCGGCCAGTCTCGCAAAGGCTCAGCGCAGCGCCCAGTCGGCTCAGACAGAGCGGGCCACTGTGGAGGAGCGACTGCGTGGGCTGCAGCGAGCGGTCGCCATGCTCGAGACCGAGAAAAAAGATGCCGAGAGACAGGCTGTGAGGCTGGAGAAGGACAAGAACGCACTGAGGAACACACTGGATAAGGTCGGCACTGTCTTAACAAATGCGAAACTTGTTTCATGCAGTCGTTTCTTCACAAAGAGACACTTGTGAATGCAAAAGTTCATGTGTGCTATGGAAACTTGTTGGGTTTCACAAAGGGTTGGATCAGAACATAACACATAACACACAAATATCCATTTTCTGATCCAGTTTTTGTTGCATGCTTTATGCTGCTTACATTTCTATAAATGCACCTTCCTTTAGGTTGAACGTCAGAAGCTGAAGACGGAAGAAGGCAGCATGCGGCTGTCTGCGGAGAAAGGCCGCTTGGATCGCTCTCTGAACACGGCCGAGCAAGAACTGCAGGAGGCGCAGCAACAGATCCTGATGCTGCAGGTGGGGAGCAGCCTCCGATCAAAGCTGAACTGACAGATTCATCAAGAGCGTAATAAAGGCCTCTCAGAAAAACTCTTGAAGTTTTTCCCAAACTGCCGTTTGCAGAGGGAATGTTGGCGACGCGACGTTGTTTTCCAAGCTGCTTCACACCTCCGAGTGAACGGCCCGGAGTCCAAACAAACACGCGTTAACAGGCCGTTCACACCTTTTACAGCGAGACAGGTTAAGCCCATAGTTTGTGGTGTATAAATTATTTTCCTCTTACTTGTTATTAAACCACACAAGCTTCAGTCACAGCACTGTTTACATTCTGCGAAACTCTGCGTCATCGCCGACTTGAGTGAGGAGGGATTTTGTTTGCACGAGAAAGAGGCTCCATGAGAAAAACTTGACATTTTCTTTGGTGAAGGTTGCGGGAGGTGAGCCAAGTTAATGAATAACTCACGGGAGACTTTGTTACACGAGCCAAAGAAGATAACACCGAAAAACAAAAGGTTAGACCGAACCTCTTCGATAAATCTGAAGAACACAACTATTGTGTTTTTTCATTTACCACAAACATGTTGAGGAATAAAGCTACGACAGGATTTATTCTTAAAGAAGGTTCCCACCAGCTAAACCAGTCATTTGCTACAGGGTCTCACAGCTGCATAATTAGTCTTCATTACTCCTAAAGTATGTCATCTGTGTGCAAGAAACCCCCATGTAAGCACGTCGAAGGTTTCTCTCTACGAGGGGCTATCAACCATTTGTCGGAGGAGCTTCTCCAGACCAATAAAAATCACAGATGTCCGTTGTCTCATAAATGTGAACAACAGATTTGTGATGTTTACTCATCCGTAAATGCTCGTTAGGGAGGATGTACTATCCGTCTTTGCTGTTTTAATTAGTCCAAACAAGTTTGTCAGGTCTGAGAGACACACACATACATGTGTAGATATACAGTATGTAATTATTATTTCCAGTTGTCTGTATTTAGTCGGTCGCCATGTCATTTCATGGTCGTGATCCACTTTTTTTTACAATTCCTGCCAAACATTTTCAAACCATTTCTTTTCCCCGGAGGATCAGCGTTACACCAACCTCTTGCTTTCTTTGCCAAGTGTCGGTTCATCACAGCAGAAAATGTCTTTTATGATTCCAGAAAGGTTTTAAGTTACCGCAGCTCCAGAAAACATGTGTATGGTTTACCTCCATGTCACCGCAGAGCCTCAAACGTGGTTATTTGGGTGGTTAGCAGTCTGGTTTTGATCTGGTGTGTTATGAAAAACCAAAAACCAGAGACTCATGATTCTTTAGACGTTTAGACAGATTTAATGTCCTCTTCCTCTTTGTTAAGATTTTTTGGTCTGTGTGTGTGTGTGTGTGTGTGTGTGTGTGTGTGTGTGTGTGTGTGTGTGTGTGTGTGTGTGTGCGTGCGTGTGTGTGTGTGTGTGTGTGTGTGTGTCCTGAACAGACTCAGCTGGCTGAGACGGAGCAGTCACACGGTCTGTGTGAGAGTCTGGTGAGGCAGCGCGACGATGCTCAGCGGGAGTCGGAGAGACTGAGGACCAACTTCAGGGACATGGAGCGAACGCTGGGCACCAGAGAGCGAGCTCACCGACACAGAGTCAAAGGCCTGGAGGAGCAGGTACACGACATCATGTGGTAGCAAAAAGTCTCTGCAACAATGAATGAGCTGGTCTGAGTCTGATCCACATCACGTTTAGTCGTACAATGAAGGTACAGTTCAACTAGGACACATCAGTGCAGCAATAAGTACTGTGACAGTACTAGGGGGATAGACTTAGCAGAGGTCTGGGCCTGATAGGACGTTTCACCAACCAGGAACAACAGACAAGAAGAGTCTGGATTGCCTTGAGTGAATTCATTAGAGGAGCACAACAGATGTGAGGTAACGTAAGCAGAAGAATAAAAGTGAAAAATTCAGCAAGAGGCTGAGGGACCAGCACTTAAACAAGGCCTTAAACACTGTAAAGACAGGCGGTCATGGAGGTATGTTCAGGTGTTTCCATTTCTTTAAAATGATTCTTCGAAACCAGAGAAGGGGAAAGAACCACAGGCTGGAGTCGAACCTGGGTCGTTGCAGCAAGGACTCAGTCTTTCATACATAAGGCACATGCCTGAAAAGTTAAAGATGAATTAGAATCATTATAGCCATGACAATCGTGTAGTGATCGTCCATTAATCAGCTGATCGGTCCAGATGATTGGCTCCTCCGGTCTGCATGTTGAACAAGATACCGAAGCCCAAATTGTTCCCAAAGTGTGCACACTGATGGTGTGTGAAGGTGTATGCATGGTTTCCTCCCAAAAACGGATGAGCAGTAATGAGAAGGGTGCTAAACAAGTACAGTACATCCTCCATCTGCAGTGGGATACTTTAAAAAGTACTTCTGTCGCCAACTGCAGGTGTCCACCCTGAAGGAGCAGCTACAACAAGAGATAAAACGGCGGCAACCTGCTCTTCCATCGTCCTTATCGTCGACAGGGAACTGAGAAGCACCAGCACACCATGCGTCTAACCCAGGGAAAATCCACTGACAGCAATATTTACTCCTAGAAACATTCCTTAAAGTGTTTGTAGTCTAACACAACTGTTTAAAATGTTAACGTGTTGTACTCTGCGACGGCGTTTTATTGATGTTTTGTACAGTGAAGGACACTTAACTCGAGCGATGCGTCTCGGCAGCTGTGCTCAAAACGCCAGCAGCCCTGCTGATTACTGGCAACCATCTGTACTTGATCCTTGCTCAACATCTTCCCAAACTTCCTGCTCTTATTCGAGAAGAAACCCAAAATCACCGCAGGATTCCCCTCCAGACACAATCTGGATGTAGCGCAGGAACGAAAAAATCTGCCAGTTGTGCAGCCTGGCTCCGATTCCTCCGCGTTTAAATTATAACAGTCGAGGACACTAAGAGAAGGAGAGCAAGGTCTTCGCTGTGTGCGAGTGCCAGGAAACAAACAAATTGAGCATAATGAAGGAGCTGCGCTGCGTTTTCTCCGAGAGGCAGATGCAGATTTTACCGATTGTTTGACATAGAGACAGTTTTACAGCAGTAAAAAGAACTGCATTTTAATGATACACTTACATATGTGTTTTTTATTAGATAATATGAGTTTTACTGTGTGTACATACTTTTTACTTACTGCATAAACGCTGACAGACCGATGATTAATAGCAGCAATATGACTTGTATGGACAGTACACATGGAGGCCACATGTTTGCAGGAGAATAAACTTGTGTGTGTGCACCATAACTCATGTCTTTCATAAATACCTTTCAACACGCTGAGCTGCAGCCTCAGATTACATTACAGCCGTTACAGCGATGACTCATGTTTGACTCAATCACACATCGAACAGCTGTAGTAAAAAAAAAAAATAATGATAAAATAAAATAAAAATAAAAAAAGGTTTATTTTTTTTCTCAGTCTTTATAGTGACAGTTTTACAAAGCAGTAGTACAGAGGCCGTTTTTTTTTATTTTATTTTTTTACTTAAGCACTTGTTGCCACTGGAATATATTTATATAAGCTTGCTGCTTGGTTGCTAAGCACAGATCCAGGTGGCAGTAGTACAGAAACTGAGGTCACTCGCCACCTGTTTCTTCACACGTCTCACGGATCTTCGACAATGAGACTGTCAGGCGGCTGGATATTGAATTCGTTTTGTCAGTGATGTCAGTGCACACAGTGGCCACCGTCGATTGAGTCGATCGTCACGACAACGACTGCTTTTCAACACAAGTACAGTAACATATCAACAAACACAAAGCATGAGATTAATACGGTACAATATGCCAAAAAATCATAATAATAGTAGTAGTAGAAAAAAAAGATGTTCCGCAGTTTTTATGTGCATCTCTGATAGTTTTTTATAGCACCAGTGTGATGATTTTATAGCACCAGTGATTCGTACAATCATCAATGTTCTTTGGAGTATATTTATCTATACACACAGGGTCTACTGTGCAGCCATACATGTGGAAAGACAAAAGATAAACTTCAAATGTAGAAGTGCTTGTGGCACAGGAGTAATGAGTCGTACAGGAAGAGTCAGAATGCAAAGTGAGGAGAAACTTCGAAGGAGGACAAAAAAAGGACGAAGGATGTGGGAGGGAAGGCGGCAGTATCCGGGCAGGTAGCGTCCCTGATCTCTGTACTCGATCAGCAGCCACCGCAGCTCTTCCCACAGCTTCCTCCTAGTGATGAACACTGGCCGCTCAGCGCTGCCACGCCGCAGCGGGAGAACTGATCACGACACAGGTCCGCTGAACACACACAAGACGCAGAGTTCAAATAACTCACACACACACACACATATGCAAAGAAAAACACAAACACAGAGTACAGTGAACTCACCTCTGAGCAGCTCTTCATGTGCGCACACAGTCCTCACGCAAACCTCCTTGTTGATGACGTACACCCGTCGCAAACTTAATGAAAAACACATGCACGAGTTAGACCGAAAGGCAGAGGTGCCAGTTAAGGAGGAAGTTTTGCCAAAACATCTTCAAATTTAGTCAAAACTTCAAAAAATACATCTGGAAATATTCTGTATTCCTCCAATAAAAAGCTCAAAACCAACAGGAATTGATCAACAATTAGTCCGCGTGGCCAAAGCTTGATACAATTACAATACTCCACTGTTGTCCAAATGATCCGCACGGTTACACTGACTGATGTGTTGCTTTATTCCAATAAACACAATATTCATCCACGGCTGAAAATAGTGCCCAACAAAAGCACTATTTATTCCAGGTTAAGTGACGTTTGGTGAAAGCTGCAACTGCTCATCTGGTGTTTTTTAAGAACTGACGTCACTTTACGTCAAGAGGAACCAGCGGGTTTGAGACTGAGCATTAATCATGAGATTTGTTGACAGGGAGAAATCTCCTCATCCTTGCTTTTACTTTTGCAGGACAAACCAAACAGTGATTGTTTTTATATCGACACTGGAGAAACATAAAATCTCCATCCTGAACAGCGTTCACGTAAAGGCTTTGAAGTTTGATATCTACTTCTATATTTACCTCACTGATGTATACATCTGAGCTCTCTCTGTTTGCAATCGATCACACTCACAAGCTGTTTGTGCACGGCCACTTGTGCATTTGGAGATGTTGTAGAAGTTACAGCAAATGACTCACGGTTTGTTTGTCCTGCAAACTTCACAGAGGTTTTGACTCGGAGGTAATGACGGGGTTTTCACGGTGGGGCGCTCATTTAGAAATAATTTCAGGCCCCGTGGTACGTACCTGTAGAAGCAGAGACTGTTCAGGCACTGCTTGCATGGCTTGTGAACAGAGTAGAGTCTGGTGCAGGGGTACTGCTCCTCTCTGCAATCTGGAAATCAAACGCACGTAAATCATTCCACTCCACTCGAGCTAAACAGCTGATTATCTGCCCTCTTCTCTCCAGCGTTTTCTTACCAAGAGGGCCAGGCTCTGTGGGCTCTGTCTCCAGATCGGACTCTGGAAAACAGATTTACAAATGAGTTCTACATCCAATGCAAACTGGTCTTAAATATCATGACTCAGACAGCGGGAGAGTTCAGCAGATATACCTGATTTTTCTGGACGGACCACTGGATCGAGTCGGACCTGCTGCTGGTAGGTTCCAGGAAAAGGTTCAGACTCTGGAGCGGAGAGGAGAGGAGAGGAGAGGAGAGGGGAGGAAAAGAGAGAAGAGGAGAGGAGAGAGGAGGAGAAGAGAAGAGAGGAGAGGAGAGGAGGGGAGGACAGGGGAGGATAGGAGAGGAGAGGAGAGGAGAGGAGAGAGGAGGAGAGAGAGGAGAGGAGAGAGGAGGAAAGGAGAGGAGAGGAGAGCAGAGCAGAGAGGAGGAGAGGACAGGGGAGGATAGAAGAGGAGAGGAGAGGAGAGCAGAGAGGAGGAGAGGACAGGGGAGGAGAGGAGAGGAGAGGAGAGGAAAGAAAAGTAGAGGAGAGGAGAGGAAAGGAAAGGAGAGGGGAGAGGAGAGAGGGGAGGAGAGGAGAAGAGAGGAGAGAGGAGGAGAGGAGAGGAGCGGAGAGCAGAGAGGAAAGAAAAGTAGAGGAGAGGAAAGGAAAGGAAAGGAGAGGGGAGAGGAGAGAGGGGAGGAGAGGAGAAGAGAGGAGAGAGGAGGAGAGGAAAGAAAGGAAAGGAAAGGAGAGAAGAGGAGAGGAGAAGAGAGGAGAGGAGAGAGGGGAGGAGAGGAGAGGAGAGGAGAGGAGAGGAGAGGAGAGGAGAGGAGGGGAGAGGAGAAGAGGGGAGAGGAGAGGAGAGGAGAGGAGAGGAGAGGAAAGGAAAGGAAAGGAAAGGAAAGGAGAGGAAAGGAAGGAGAGGAGAGGAGGGGAGAGGAGAGAGGAGGAGAGGACAGGGGAGGATAGGAGAGGAGAGGAGAGGAAAGAAAAGTAGAGGGGAGAGGAGAGGAGAGGAGAGGAGAGAGGACAGGAGAGGGGAGGAGAGGAGAAGAGAGAGAGAGGAGGAGAGGAAAGGAGAGGAAAGGAAAGGAGAGAAGAGGAGAGGAGAGCGGGGAGGAGAGGAGAGGAGAGAGGAGGAAAGGAGAGGAGAGGAGAGGAGAAGAGAGGAGAGGAGAGAGGAGGAGAGGACAGGGAGGAGAGGAAAGGAGAGCAGAGAGGAGGAGAGGACAGGGGAGGAGAGGAGAGGAGAGGAGAGGAATGAAAAGTAGAGGAGAGGAGAGGAAAGGAAAGGAAAGGAGAGAAGAGGAGAGGAGCGAGGAGGGGGAGGAGGAGAGGAGAGGAGAGGAGAGGAGAGGAGAGGAGAGAGGAGAGAGGAGGAGAGGAGAGGAGAGGAGAGGAGAGAGGAGGAGAGGAGAGGAGAGAGGAGGAGAGGAGTCGCTTTTTTATAAAATGATGTTTAAATGTAAAAGTAACACAATGGGAAATTTCTATGAAGCTGAAAAAGCTTTACCTTTATAATCCAGCCCATAGTCCTCTGTGAAGTCATAAAATAAGCAGGAGAGGAGAAAAAAATGTTTCATGACATCAACATTGTGAAACCAATTACAATCAGTTACTCCCCAAACACACAGAGAGCCCTGAAACATATAAAATAAACCACCTGCATGCCAAAAACCGAACAGAATGAGCTGTCTGAGAGTGTGTAATCCATGACTTCATGTGCAAGATGTTTACAAATAATAACATAAGTGCTATTTACACTGTGACTACAGTTGCTATGCGGGTGGTAAACAACAATCGGAGGAGGAGAGAGAACTCCTCGAGGCGAGGTGACACATCCGAGGACAACGAGAGATCGGGAACAGATGTTGCAGAGCTCCGATATAAACCGACGCCGAGCTGGAACAATCAAGGCCAATACACTGTTAATGAACTCACCCAAATAGTGAACAGGTTCCTGGTACTGGGCCTGGGCGAGCAGCAGAACTGTTGACATTTCAGAACAATAAAGTAATCAAAGATAGGCCGATGAGTGAAATGAAAGGGGAGGAGAGTCTGTAATTATAAGTACTCGGAGTACTGTAACCGAGGAGCTTTGAATGTTTAAAATCTGGCTTATTTTTGACTTTTAAACTCAAGTTTTTCCAGGTTTTTCTCAAGGTTTTTCAAGATAATGAAACTTTAAGACGGCACACAAAGCAAGATGCAAGACCAGTGAGAATGTGATGACGAAGAAATGACACTTTTTTCTTATTACAAATGAAATGTGGAACTCATAAATAAATAAAATGCCCATCCTATAATCAGTTTAATACAGTCAGTGGCTTTGCTGCTACAGTACGGCCTCACTCGGTCTGGTATGAGCAGTTACGGTGGCTTCTTTCGTTATCTAATGTTTGCATACATAAATTAAGATTGTGCAACCTGACATACGAGCAGCTCGGTGCTACCTGACGGCCACAGTTTGGAAAACTATCAAAATCAAAAGACATCACGCCACATTTCTCCAGTACACACAATGCTTTTATTCATCGTTAGTGGGTCTGTGTCGCCTTTATCCACCTATATGAAATTCATTGATCGTGTAACTATTAAATCACCATTGATGCTAAGTATATAAACTTTTCAGCACTGACGACGGTGCCAACTATCAAGTCTTAATTTAGCCGGTAAATGGTTTTCCACTCTCATTTATCAAATCATTCTTCTTTAAAAAGCGACATAGTCGACATCATGTGTAAAATATCTTATAATTGGGAACAAACTGCTGAATACAAAAACATAAAAAAGCGGGAGACTGGGGCACATTGTTAATCCTGCTTTCAAATATTGATACATGAATTTTAAAAGTTCATTCTCGTTGATTTTCAAAATAAAATCACCTCTAATCATCAGTTTTACAGTTGTTGTTAAAGCAGGGCTACCACTACTAGTGGCCACCAGTAAACAATTAAGATAACTGACATGTTAAAACAGAGAGTAACACAAATAGAGTAGTGTTGGTTTTAAATAAAGCATTTTATTTTCATCGTCTCACTTTGAAACAACTATTATATAACTTTTGCTGAATAGAGACAACTGTTCAGCCTGATACTGGGAGAATGGAAAAATGTGCTAATAGAGCCGTGATGTCAGTAAAACTGACTCAGTATTGTCACTGACACAATGATATCTAGCTCACATTTGCTTCTAAGACTGGCTGATTGTGTGGCAACCTCACTCTGGCAACAAGACTGGCGGAAATTACAGTCTGTCACAAAACGCCCTGAAAGCCACAATGTGTCATTTTAGATGCTTCGGTTTTTCATCCGGATGAAATGAATTAAACGCAGCGTGGGGACTGAGTTTAGCTGTGTGTCAGAGCCAGGCTCGATCTTCAAGAAAAAAAAAGCATCCCTTTAACTTTGATTGTAGTAATAAATAGAGAAATTTGAAGATTTGAAACCAGGTTTGCCCGTAGAGGAATATGTTGCAGTTACCTGGCATGCAGATTAGTAGGAGGACTCTCATGGTCACTCTGGGAGGTAGACTGACTTGAACACTGGAGAGGAAGATGAAGAGAGAGCAACATGAAGAGGAATGAAGTGCTCGGTGAGATATCCGTTTGGTCTCCACCCCTGTGCCCTCTGTCACCCCCTCCACTGTTCTCACCTCCTCTCTCTGCCCTCCTTCATCTCTCACCCCCGCTCCTTCTTCCACTGGCCTCAAACAGCCACAGCAAGTTATAAAAAAAAAAAAAAAAGAGAGAGAGGGAGAAAACTCTGACAGCAAGAATGTGGCACGTCTGTCTTCCTAAGAACAATCCCTCTGTTTTCCTACTTTTCCTCGCTGCAGCAGACAGTCTCGGGGCTGCATTCCAGGAAAAGAAACAGAGGACCCCTCAACCCCACCCCTCGCTCGCTCTCTGGGTTTGCTTCATCCCTCCCTCCCTCCCTCCTTCTCTCTGTCTGTCTCCACATCCTTCATTTCCCTTCTGTCGCCCTCACTGGTCATTTCCTCGAACCCCCTCCTCCTCCTCCTCCTCCTCCTCTTTCTCTTTCTCCCTTTTTCTTTCTTCTTCACTCCACCGAGCAAAAAGAGCCTCTCAGGTTGAGTGAAAATGACATGTGGACAGAAAAACAGGAACACTGACACCATCGCAGACTGGTAAAAGCAGATTAGGACTTCCAATGAAATCCTGGATGTCACAGTGTGAAAGTGTTAAAATCCATTACCTTAGCTTCCTGCAACACTGACCAAACTACTTTTCCACTTTGTGGAAAATATGAATGCTCCTCCTCTGCTGCAACTCCATGAACTGTTTCATGCACACAGCACCGAGCGGCTAATTTGGACCTTTTTTTTTTCTTTCTCTCACACACTCTTTGTATTTTTCTGCATGCAGATTTTCATGACTCCACGGTGGATGCAAAGACGTGACTGAGACAGTGTTTGCACAAGTTCTGCATGTGTATCAATAAATCTGTGAATGTGTGTGTGTGTGTGTCCCTGTGTGTTTGTGTACCAGCACACACACACACACACACACACACATTCTTCTTGTGCATCACAGTGGCTATCGGAAACCATATGTTTTCACAGCACACATCTGGGAGCGATTAGCCTCCCTCTCCCCAATTGAGTCCTTCCCTTCCCAGCTAGAGACCCCCCCCCCCCCCTTCTTCCCCATAATACACACACACACACACACACACACACACACACACACACACACACACACACACACACACACTCATTAGTAAGAGTTTCTGAGGACAGCTACAGGAGGTGCACTGCTGTCATCTATTTTACGCATTTTTGTTTTTGTGCAACTATGACAAATAAGTGAATACATAAGAATTCAAAATCAGCTTTCCATGTGCCCTCATCGACCCCCATCCTTTTCAGTGTGTGTGTGTGTGTGTGTGTGTGTGTGTGAGTGAGTGTGTGTGTGTGTGTGTGTGTGTGTGTGTGTGTTTCGTTTTCCCTCTTGGCACCCTCTCTCCATTGTAGTGCCATTACTGCAGGCTGTGCTGTGAAGTCCCTCCTCCCTTCTTCTCTCCAGTGAAAACACAGGACCACATGTCAGCTCTCAACAGCCATTAACATACAAGCAAATTATCCACAATTATTCGGTCTACGTTGAGCAGACAGATAAGGATGCTTTAATTACAGACAAGGCTGCATGAAATCTGTGCGCAATCACATCTCGTCATTTTTCACCCCCGCTCCATAAGTTCTCAGTATAAATGCAATTTAAATATCCGAACCAACATGTGCATGAAATAAAAACAAATAAAGTGCATTTGGAAAACCTGGAAAAAAAAAATACAAACTCAAAACTTTTTCCAGAGTGTCTTACCTAACTTTGATTCAGTTTGCTCCGACTATCCTCAGCTCTCATGCGTCCTCTGAGTGCAGGAGGACCTCGCAGCGCCACATTGTACCACCCCGCATCTGTAGTCTCCTCCCCGTCCAGTCAGCCTCCAGCCCCCGGTCCCAGTACCGACCCGCAACAAGACCAGGGTGATCTTGGCTACCGACAGATACCGTGACACTACAGGATAAAAAGTATAGATGACTAAATATTGGTCCCACTGTTGCAAGGTGACCAAAAGTAACTAAGTATTTACGCAAGTACTAATAAAATAAATACACAATCGAGTTACTTTACTTTGAGTGTTTCCACTTTATGCAACTTTGTACTTCTACTTGGTTACTAATTCAAGATTTGTACAAAAAAAAAAGATGATCAGTTTATAAAATATGATTCACTGTATAATATAATAGTACAACACTGACAGGAGTAACTCTGCATGATGATGTTTACTTTTAATAGGCTCCTTTTACTTTTTGAATGCAGGACTTTTAATTGTATTGGAGTATTTTTATACTGTGGTAATGCTACTTTTACTTAAATGATTTAAATACTTCTTGCAGCACCGTCAACTGATCTGTGTGACTAATAACATCACTGCAAAAAGTGCAAAATGTGGTTAAATGATGTCTATGGTAAGAGCCCCTGATGTTTTTTATTACAGAGGCAGTAGTGATTCTCACATAGTCCTGGTTTCATGCACTGCTGTTAATTCCCCACACGTACCATTTGTATAAAAAGCTAAGATGTGTAAACTAATATAAATACTAAGGCGTTAGCTTTATTTAGATCCTACTCATAACATTTAAGATATTTTTCTCTGATAAAATCAGACAAATCACACCAGAAGTGAACATTATGCATCCATTAAGATGAGAGTACCATCATACACAGTCTGCCACTTTCAAACTTTGAGTGCAGGATTAAAATGTATTTGATGAGCCACACTGCTTAAACTTTGTACACTGTGGCCTTCTCTCCATGCTATGCCTGCTTATTGTTAATACATACTGTGTCATTATTTCTCGGTTTCATCAATATTATATGTTTTTTTTTTTAGATATGTCTTCATAAGCTTGGTGTTTTGTCACCTTCAGTCTGACATAGACCAGCACAAACTGTGACTGTTCCAACTGTCTGAACTGGACGCCCTGTCACTTAAAGATTTAATAAAAGACAGTGACATTACATGTCACTGATAATCTTCCATTAGATTTTACAAGCAACATCAATACTAACATCTGTCTTTGCAAGTCTTTAAGTCGTGACCAGCTCAGATTCTGCACAACAGTGACATCCAGAGGACACTACAGCTAACCACAGCGTATTTTAAGAGGTGTGTGATTAACCCTTGAAGGGTCTTCCCGTTATATCTCCTGAATAGTTCCTAAGACAAAACGTGGCTCCTTCCTAAAAACTACTATAAAAATAATATATAATAATATTTTTTTCCACTTTAAACACGTCAGTCTTTTAGAACTACTTCAGCCTGAAATATACTTTTATCGCAGAAAACAGTGAAAAGTGTGAAACTTTGCTGCATGCTTTGAATGGGTAAAATGGCGCCACGCGGTGGACAAATATAAAAACTACAAATAGAAAGCCAGTGGTCCAAAATGAAATCTTAACATAAAGGAATGCAATAATTTATGTTAGGATAAACGTGGGATCAAAAAAGTGTTTTTTAATGGGGCACGTTTTGCCGCTAGGAACTATTTAGGATGCATTTCTGTTGCTAAGCCATTTTAGGCTTAATAAAGTACTGAGATTTCTATTCTAAAAAAAAAATAAAAATGAATATCTTTGACCAAATTTTAGCAACCTTCATTCAACACAGCCACATTTCTTAAAAAATAAACAAAGCAAAAAGCCACAAATGGTCCTAAAATGGATCAAGAGTTAGGCAGCGTTAGTGACGGCAAATAACAACCAGCAAAAACAGCTGCGTGTGTTTCAACTATTTATTTTCCATCAAAACAGAGACTGCAGTTGGTATGTGGGAGCATCAGAGGGAACATGTATACCTGCACGTGTGTGAAAGCAGCTGCTGACTCGAGAAGCAACAAGCTATAAAAATGTTTACACAGGAAAAAAACGCCTTTTTTTAAACTTGAACACGTAGCATCATGTGCACAAACATACACACAGACGAGCTGGAGATAAATACCTCTGTTATGGTACATGTGGACACACACTCTTTCCTGCATTCATACTGTACATGTGCGTTTGAGTAACACCAAGTCGTCCAACCACACACACACACTCCCATTTAAATTACAGCTGACTGTACAGTCTGCAGTGTGGTGGTGGAGCTGACAGGTGTACTGGCCCTTCAGACCTTGATAAGCAATATTTTAATCAATATATCATTTAATCATGGAGGGAAAAGTTGTACGAGAGGACAGCGGAGGTTTCAGAGCGCAGCCGCCTTCTTGTCTTTGTACGTGGCCATCATCTTCTTGATCTCAGCTATCGCTTTACCTGGATTCAGGCCCTAAAAGAGGGAGATGACACAGATGAGCAAAGATGTAAGAATAGTTTTTTTTATTCTAATAATATACAATACAAAACATGAGCTGTGTGTGAACGGGGGTTACCTTGGGGCAGGTCTTTGTGCAGTTCATGATAGTGTGGCAGCGGTAGAGGGAGAACGGATCCTGCAGCTTGGCCAGACGCTCCTCCGTGAACTCGTCCCGTGAGTCGATCATCCAACGATACGCCTGAGAGACAACAGGATGTGAAACCGTGAGCTCTTCGTCTGTCTGCTTCATTTCCGGATTTAAAATCAGTGATTTTTTAAATGTTTGTGTGCTCAGACACTCACCTGCATCAGCACAGCAGGCCCGAGATATTTATCCCCGTTCCACCAGTAGCTGGGACAACTCGTACTGCAGCAGGCGCACAGGATACATTCATACAGCCCGTCCTACGCAGGAGGAAAAAAAAGAGTATACGTTATTTTTTTGGAAAACTCTCATGTTTGACCAAAATAAAAAAAGAAACGGGTGTGTACCAGCTTCTGTCTGTCCTGCACAGACTGCAGGTACTGCTCCTTCCCTTCGTTTGACTCGTCCTTCTTCTTCAGGTAGGGTTCGATGGACTTGTACTGCGCGTAGAAGTTACTCATGTCCTGCAAACACAATCCCACAATCAAGGAAGCAGTCAGCCTACAATCTTTAATATAAAAACGACTAAATATATCTAAAAACGTAATAAAGAAAAACTGGATTTTTGTTGCAAACACTTAAATTTGCATGTGACAAATAAAAAAACTTGAATCTTCTGTCTTTTAACTTCATTTGGTTAAAGGAATATATCAAGTGTTGACCTGATATCCCTGCAATGTGTCACATTTAGCTGGAGGTATTGAGTCTATAAATGAATGAAATCACTGAAAGTCTTTTTTCCTTTTGATTACAATGTTTGGATTCATTCAGGCTCATTTGGAGCAGTGAGAGTTGTTCAAACAGTTCAGGGTGTGGTAGGGATTGTACAGACTAGTCGACTTAACTACGCCACAATAACGTTTAAAGCTTGACGTCGACTAGTCGCTAATTGAGAGAGGGCTGGCTCAATTCGTGGCAGCGGCAGCTAGTAGTGGCATTTCCGGTGCCAGCTGCCATTACGCGACAGCGGGCGAGCCTTCACCCAGCGCACGTAGATGCGCTCGTGTTCCTGCAAACCAGGACCAAGAAACCAAAACTGTGACTGAGCAGGACTGTGACGATGACTCGGCTGCAGGTGTTGTGTTTTCCTCCCAAATTGTTTTGTTCAGTATTTTGTTTTCCACTATGGGAGATGTAGATTTACAGGTAGATATGTTACTGTTACATTTAACAGCTGAGTTGCTGCTTGTTTTTACTTCATGCTTGCTGTGTAACAGCTGCATTGTCAGTCAATACAGATTATTGCAAAGCATTCCCTCCTTCTGGGATTTTTTAAATTACTGAAAATATCAATGACGTCACCGGCATTCTGGCATACTGTGCATTTGCCCGGTGGGCCGACAAGTCCCGATATATATATATACATATATATTTAACGAGTAGATCACACACCCCAAACACACTCTTGGGCTTAGCGCTGGGCAATGTGGGCCGCACCGGAGTCCCAGTCCGCGACTAGTCGACGTTGACTCGACTTTCATCATATAAGTGTCGACTTAAAAAAGTCTGAAGTCGAGCAACCCCTAGCTTGTGGTGGATATTTACTCACAGGCACCAGGTCTTTCACCACATACATATGTGGCAGAGGGTAAATCTTAGTTGGTTTGCTAATGTTGGTGTCGATCTTGTTGAGACAGGCGAGTGTGTTTCCCCCGTTAATGTTCATCGCACAGGATCCGCAGATACCTGCAATTAAAACAGAAATAATAAAAAGCTTTTAGCATCAGCATCATCATCATCATCATCATCATCGCGTAAGTTATTTGTTACTGTTGTGTAATAAACTCCAGTCTCGACGTCGCTGACCTTCTCTGCAGGAGCGGCGGAACGTCAGGGTGGGGTCCATCTCGTTTTTGATCTTGATCAGGGCATCGAGAACCATTGGGCCACAACTATATGAAGAAGAACAAAACTTGAGCGTTCTGACGTGTTTGAAACAGGTATTTTTTTTTTTTAATGGCTCCAGAGTCATGTTGACTGAAGAGAGTTGAGAGCATCCCCGGGCTGATTAAGAGGATCAGCTGAAGGAAGAGGACTGGGAGAACGGCTGTCAAATTCAGCCGAGTTAAATCTACTTGCAGCTGTTGTCTGTTCGTTAATAACGCCCTCTGTTTATACATGCCTGGGTACGGCTTTGAACTGCACGAAAGCAGTAAGCCTGCACCTGTGCAAGTGGGTGTGATGAAGTAATATATCGTCCAGTACGTATTGTAAAAGATAAGCAGAGATTTCACGTGAATGTCGATTGCATAACCTGACAAAGTCCTCTACCGGCCTAAGATCATTTCTGCACGGTGTCGACTGATTTTAAATTCATATATGAAGATAGAAAATAAGAGTATTAGTCATTTTTGGATTCCTGGATACTTTTTCACTTAGCTATTTAAGTAGCTGACGAATGGGGACAAAAGATTGGACGCATCACGGCACATCCTGGACTTCCGTGTGGCTTTATAACACCTACGTGTTGAGGTCGATGTCGTAGGTCTGCATACGGGGTTTGTCTCCTGGAGTGTCTGGGTCCCATCTGTACACCTGGAACTTCTTTACTCTGGGCTGTGCTGCCGAAGCCGCCGCCGTCTGGGCGTACCGCACCGCCTGAGGAAACATGATCACTCTGCTGTTTAACGTTACACACGACTAGAAACATGTGCGCACACATGTGAGATGCTGAATTAAAAAATATGAATGATGATATTTCTTTCGGTCTTGCTTTGCTACTTTCACTTTGAACTCCTACAAGACTGGGAGAGTTTAATTATCTTTCCTGTGCTCACAAACCTAACAAACAACACAAATAGAGTTGGAGTGGAGTTTTTTTGTTGGTTAAAGCATAAAAAAACTGTGATTTATTGATTATAGCTATCACTGATCTTATGAACCATTGCAATGGCATGATTTGCTAAACATGGCTCGACTATTCCCCAGGGTGAATAAGCTATATCTTCCATCTGATTCAATTGCATTGTCCTATTTTATTTTATTATTTTATTTTATTCTACTTTAACCTGTATTTAATGTTGTATTCTTGTAAATTGATAATTTTATGGTTCTTTTCTATTGTTTGTTATTTGCTGTCTACTCTCATTTATTGTAGGGTGACAGAAAGACGCCTATGAAATCAAATTATTATTATTATTATTAGAAATTAATCACTTTTGGCCTCTAAATTATGTAATTAAATGGTGTCAGGTTGCTTAATTATGCTATAATTAGCTGGACAGTGTTTTTTCCCCATAAGTCACAAGTCATAAGTCAATTTATTTAAGACATGGTGCTGCACAACATCAAAACTCAATAAAATACATTAGAAGTAAGGAAGAAGAAGAAATAGATACATAAATAAAACAAGTTAAAAACAAATTAATGAATAATGGACAGTCATAAATACTGTAGACAAGAACAAAATTGATAATTGATCAACTCTTAAACTCCAGCGTGAATAATTGTTTAAACTTCTACATTTGAAGCGTTTAAACCAACATTAAAACCTTTAAAAAGTCACAGCTGAGTCAGTCTAACAACTGTTTTTTTACAGTGGACTAATACCTGGACCGCATTAAGCTTTCAGAGTATAGACGGAGCCCGTCCCTGTCAAACCGTTGACCGTGTGTCCACACGTCTCTCTGTCTGTCTCTCTATCTCTGATTTAAACTGTAACCGACAGTAACGGCTCTAAATTCAAACTGTTATTTAAATATAATGATTTTCCAACGTACCGCCAGGCCTGCGGGGCAGCGCAGAGCCAGAACTCCACAGCGGCTCAAGGACGTGAAACCAGCAGCCGACATTTTGGATCTTTCCTCCTCTGACCTCCACGCTAAGGTCCCGACGTCCTCTCTGACTGCGTCATCACGCAACGGTTAGAGGCGCGTGTTTTGTTACACGACGTCTCCCGGATTTTTTGGTTCAGAGAAGAGGAGTGATTTTTAACAAGGTTTTTATGATTTGATCTGTTGTTTTCTATGGGGTACCGTTTGTAAAGCGTCTCGCTCTGAAAATAACAGCAACATTTTGTCACATTTAGCTAAAAACAATGTTTAAAAAACTGGTTTGAATTTTTGAGAGTCACTTTTTTTTTGCACATTTAGAACAATATTTGTGAACTTGGAGATATTTTAAATATTTAAATCCAAATGTTAAATGTAAAATCTAAATGCTAAATCTAAATGCTAAATCTAAATGTTAAATATAAATCTAAATGTTAAATATAAATGTTAAATATAAATCTAAATGTTAACTCTAAATGTTAAATATCAATCTAAATGTTAAATATAGGAGAGTGATTGCACTTAATTGGAAGAGTGCAGATGCACCTTTTATGAAACAATGGATAAAGGAATTATCAGAGTGCTTGGACTGGAAAGACTAACATATATTACTAACGGAAAACAGAAAGAGTTTGTGCATCTCTGGGAACAAGATATGAGCATTGTAGAATCTGGAATGTGAATTTATTTATTTATTTGCTTTTCTTTTGTGTATATTCAAATGTTTTTTAAGGGTGACCCTTATTACATTACATTTTATTGCTTTGATTTGGCAAACTTATACATTAATATTGTATGTGTGTGTGTATGTGTTGGCTCTGTTTGTGAAGTGTTGCAGTAGTGTAATTGTTCTGTAATACTAATAAAAACCAATAAATATATTTTGGGAAAAAAATTAGATTTGTTTATTTTGTTTCCCTTTGAGTGTAGCTCATGTACACACCAGACTGCCCGGGCTTGTAAAACGAACGCACCCAGCACGCCTCTGTCAGTAGAGGTACGGCAGCGTGCAGTTGAACTCACACACACACACACACACCGACTCTCTTCACAGGTGGAGCCGGTTTAAGGTCATTTAATACATATTAAAAATCAAACAGTAGTTTGCTGTAGTTAACTCGAGGAGCAGGCATGGTGTTCCTGACGCTGTCTTGTTGGATCCGAAGCCGAGGACCCGACAGATACTGGAAAGTCCAAGAAGTTCTCAAACATGCCCGGGTAAGGCCACGACTATGTCCCGGCGGGGGAGCGACCCAATGTGACAACCTGTCCCAGTTGTAGTCTGTGTGCGGTGATTAGATGACCCGAGCTGCTGGATCCGGTTAGATCATGTTGATCTAATACTGACATGAGTCATGATGATGATGGTGGTGGTTTTGTTTAAGTCATCCTCCCTGTCTCTTCCTCCACGCAGCACTTCAGGGGCAGGAAGAACCGCTGCTACAGTCTGGCAGTGCGGGCGGTCAGGAGAGCTTTCGTCTACGCCACTAAAGCTCGGAGGCTGAAGAAACGCAACATGAGGACGGTAAGTCACGAGTACACGATGTTTGTTACATCCTCTAACTGCTGTGTGATCCAGACCCGGCACCTATGAGAGGTCAGTGTCTTTGTGTTTGACCAAACCAACGCTAGTATTCAGTATCATGTTGCAAGTATTAAATACATAAATGTCAATGCTAAAATAATTACTTTAAACAAATTATCATTATTATTATAGTATTATATGGGGTGCCGTTTGTAAAGCATCTCGCTCTGAAAATAACAGCAACATTTAAAATTTAGCTTTAACATTTATATATATATTAAACATTTAGATTTATATTTAACATTTATATTTAACATTTATATTTAACATTTATATTTAACATTTAGGTTTATATTTAGCATTTAGATTAATTAACATTTAGATTTAACATTTAGATTTTACATTTAACATTTGGATTTAAATATTTAAAATATCTCCACGTTCACAAATATTGTTCTAAATGTGCAAAAAAGTGACTCTCAAAAATTCAAACCATTGTTTTTAGCTAAATGTGACAAAATGTTGCTGTTATTTTCAGAGCGAGACGCTTTACAAACGGCACCCCATAGTATTAAGACATTTTCATTTTAAATCACACTTAAATGAATGAAAGAAAATAATGGAAATGATATGTTGTAATCAAATACAAGACATTTTAAAGAATACCTGGAATATTTAGTCATAATAAATTGATTTCAAAAGATGAAACAAAAAAAACAAAACTCAGCCAGCATGAAATAACCTAGAAAATAAATGCGGGTCATTTTTTAAACCCATGTTCTGCATTAGAAGGGGTATGGATATGTTGCACATCAAAGGGTTAAAGTGATTTAAAAAAACGGGTAATTATTGCATGACACATGGATTTAAATTTTTTTTTTTTTTTTACCTTTTCTGGGCCCCAAAATGCTTTAAATTAAGGGGGAAAAATGTCTCTTTGTTCGAACAGCTCACCAGTCAAGGTCATAAATAGTAAATGGATTGTACTTGCATGTAATACTGTTGCATATCTCATTCACACACATTCAGGCATTAGCTGCCATGCACGGTGCCGGTTGCTCATCAGTTTTTAGGAGCTATTCATACACATTCACACACCGATGGTGCAGCCATCAGAAGCAATTTGGGGTTCAGCACTTTGTGCAGACTGGAGAGCTAGGGATCGAACCACCAACGACCAGCTCTACCTCCGAGCCACAGCCGCCCATAACCTATGATTTGTGATCCCATAGTAGGGTAATCAATTAATTCAGCATTAATTATATTTGTTGTGCTCTTTATTTCTTCAGCTCTGGATCTCGCGTATTGCAGCAGCAACACGAGAGCACGGCATGAAGTACCCCGCCCTAATGCACAACCTCACCAAGGTTAGTTGTGTTGAATGTTACTGTGTCACTCCTCTGCATGTGCTCCATGCTGTCGGCTCAACATCTTTCCTCTGTTTTCCTCCATACAGACCAGCGTGCAGCTCAACCGACGCGTCATCTGCGATCTGGCGGTCACAGAGCCTCGGTCGTTCCTCTCGCTTGCGAAGCTGGCGCGAGCTCGGCAACAGGAAGGCTTCAGAGCGGCGCTGGGTGACGGCAAAGAGCCTGCTGGCGTCTTCTCCCGTGTTGTTGTGCTGCAGTAAAGGACTTGACATGGTTACAGGTTTTCAGTCATGTGGTTTAAAGAACAGTGGAGAAACACACACACACCTGCTTTCTTTATGGTTTTCATTCATTTGAGTATTTCTCAAATATTTATAACATTAATTTAGTTAAACATACACCAAGGAAGCAGTCTCAGTTTAATGTGGATGACCTGCATAAACAAACCATCAGCAATCCTCTTGAAATAAATGAGGTGATGGAAACTTCTTTTGTCCACAGGGAGCCAAGTTCCACGTAGTTGCGTTGAATTTTGTGATACTATATTGATCAATAAATGGGCTTATGTATTGTTTAACAACCACGTACATTTTGACACCAGAGTCTGGTCACCGTGTTTAGTGTTGACTCAAGGCGGGGAGTTGACCGGAATGCCTACATCTCCCTCTTTCTTGCACTATGTATAAAAACATGGGTTAGATGTCCCTGAAGTGTAAAATCCTGCTCAAGGACACTCCAACAGGACATTTGATTTCTGTTGCGGTGCCTTTATCCCTGACCTTGAAGGACAGTCTCTTCTCATTATGTTGCCGTGTATCCGTGTTGTCCAAAAGCAGTGGATCTATGAAAAGGGGTTTCACAAATGTATGACATTCCCTACTATAAAGGAAATGTAATACATTAAATAAATCTAAGCTTACAAACATTTCACCCTCCTGATTACCTCTGGTTCAATGACAGAGGATGTGATGTCCATAAACCTCCCTGCGTTTATCATATGCAACCTTTTTGTTAAGTTATGACTTTGCCGTTGGGAAGAAAAGTGACCTCAAGCTTTATCCTGAAATGACTTTTGTCTCTGTGTAAATATATATTTTACCATTTGTTATTGTGCGATTGTTCTCCGAATGTTTAGTTCATTAAACATTTTGATATACGTTTTGTCTCCCCTGCGTTGAATCTTTAGTGAAGACATGGCTGTGATTTGAGAAGCGTTTTATTCTAGACTGGCAATTTGTAGCTTTTATGTTGCACAGCAACAGCACCATGACACAGCACAAGGTCAAAATGATTTTTTATATGTCGTCCAGGAGTATTTACCTGAGGTTTGAAACCGACAGTGCAACATTTATTCCTAATCAGAATCACTTTTATTGACCAGATATGTGCACACATACAAGAAATCAAGAAGACAAGACAAGAAAATGTACATGTAACATATCGAGCAGCAACTTCTGTGGCAGTTCCTTAAACGTCCACTTGAGGCTGGCTACAGAACAAGTCAGTCTCCATAAGCCGCCATGTTAAAATGTCCAACTTCACAGCAGAAATAAACATGTTTACAGCCTGGTACGAAAAACAGTTTTGGTATCTGTAGCCAATTTCCCTGTTCATGACAACTGTACTGAGTCTGAATTTCTATTTAAGTCACACATTCAGATTATATTAAGGCTAAAAGTTACACATAATTCTCAGCATGGTTGTTCTGATTGACAAGTAGGTGCTGTTAGAGATGGTTTGTTTGAGCGTCCAGGCATCATGCAGCCCGCCTCAGGTGCGCTGATGATCCACGTCTTTGCCTGATTTTTTTAGATTAACCAGGACAGATCAACCAAAACAGCTCTCTGGAAACCTGAGGGTGCGCAGTCCATTCTTTATACTGTCAATGAAATTAAATGCAACTAAAAACAAGCTTGACTTTATTGTTTTCACAATATAACAAAGAAATACAATTACATGTCTTGAACAAACATGTCAACGCCCCTTAACCAAGTTCTTGGTTGGGAATCAGGTTAGCGAGTTTCTTGTATATAAGGAACCAAACAAACATATTTCTGTGATATTTTACATCACATGTCCCCCGGCGCTTCCATCACAGGAGTCAGTCCTCGATACATAGCTAGTAAAGGGTCTCCCAGATCTGGTGGGAATTATGTTTTATTGTATATGTAATTTTCTCTAAAGGGAGAGTTGAAGACAGTTCAGATAAGTTGGGCGGCAGTAGCTCAGTCCATAGGGACTTGGCGTGGGAACCGGAGGGTGGCCGGTTTAAGTCCCACATGGAAGGTGTACTGGTAGCTGGAGAGGTGCCAGTTCACCTCTTAGGCACTGCCGAGGTGCCCTTGAGCAAGGCAGCGGCTGGCTGCCCATCACTCCACCATCTCTCTCCACATTTGCATGTCTATGCTGTTGTATTGCATGTGTGTGTGTCCGGGTTAAAATGCATGTAAATAAAAAATAGTGAAAAAAGAATTTACGGAGGGATTAATAAAGTATATCTTCTTCTTCATAAGCTTGACTTATTTAAAACATGTGTAGATTTACACATTTATAAGCAACAATAACAGTGGTTGCAGAGTGTGCCGGACACAAAGGACACATCAGTTGTCAATGACCTCTGTCTGACAAAAAGCAGACACAGCCTGATGCAACCCTGAAGAAAAGCGTGTCCTCTCCATTTAAACACGTGGTATGACCCTCCGTGGCTGCCGTACAGATTCTGGGTGGGACTACACCGATGACCTCTGCTGAGGACAGACAGCTGGGACAGCCAATCAGAAGACGGGGTACTTGCTCGCAGCCAATCATTTTTGTCATTATTCAGACTCTCTGCTGCGCACGCGCAGAAGACTGCGGCGACACACGCGTGTGGAGGAAGTGCAGTGACAGGTCTGAAGCCTCCCGGTCCTCACTGACACCGGAGTTTAAATTATCTGCTTTGAAAATAAAGAAATGTCGTGGCTGTTCGGCCTGAACAAGGGGCAGCCCGAGGTGCCTCCCGGTCTCCCGGCTCAGCCTCCTCCTCCACCTCCGCCGGCCGGAGGCTCCAGCGGTGGTGGAGATAAACCCAAGGACAAATGGAGCAACTTCGATCCCACCGGGCTGGAGCGGGCTGCTCAGGCGGCCAAGGAGCTCGACAAGTCCCGTAAGTGTTAAAGGAAGGCTCGTTAGCTCAGCGTGCACCAGCATCCAGCTGCAGCAGCCCGGATAGAGAGGCCCACTCACAGCTGGCACATACACACACATTTTATTATAATGAGAATGAATGAGTTTCTGCATGACACCAGAGCTGTGCTCCTCTCTCCCCTCTGCATTCAAACCAGTTGACTGAGCTCAAAGGTCATCAGGCTTGCAACACCAACCAAATTCCTCCATCCAACTTGTGCAATTGTTGATTTGTGTTTCATTATTATTTCCGTTCTTTATTCAGGGAAACCTTGAATGAGCAAATTGCTCTTTTACAGCAATGCCCTGATCACAACAAACACAAACAATATACAATAAATAGCCCAAACGGTAAAACAGCTAAAACAAGATCAAGATCAGTTAGAACTAAATCAGTTAAAGCAAGAACACTGTATATTTCCCGTACCGTCTCTTGCAGATGGATCCATTTAGTGGGTGCATAAAACTGAAAAGCTGATTTTCCAGCCTCTGATCTTATTTGGGGTGTTTCTAGTGTTATAAAACCTTGTGACCTTGTGCTATATGTGCAGTGTCTAAAATGTAAAAGAGAAGTGAGGTATGATGGTAATTTGCCTTGTAGTGCTTTGTAAATGAAAAGGAGGCAATGTGTTTCCCTACACTCTCATATAGTTTACAGTGATGTGTTCTAAAAAGGTCACCAGTAATAAAACGTATAGCACTATGGTAAACTGTGTCAAGAGCTTTCAGAGTGGATGGAGATGCATGCATGTAAATGATATCTCCATAATCTAAAATTGATAAAGAAAGACTGCAGGCCAGCCTCTAAACCCCTCACACACTCTTCTCTCCTGTCGCCTCCTTCATGCAGGAAATGCCAAAGAAGCTCTGGATCTGGCTCGAATGCAGGAGCAGACCACGCAGATGGAGCATCAGAGCAAGATGAAGGTGAGAGTGGAAACGCGTCACTGATCTGTCATGACCCGCTGCAGGGAGAGATGAGTTCAATACTGCTGCTGCTGATGAACATCAACAGGAGAAAGTGTTGACGATCGTGATTCGCTGGATGGGAGATGTAGTAAAGTGGATAACAGTGCTGCGTTTCTTTGTTTGCTGCAGTTTACGATGCAAAAGATAAGAAACCAGACAATGTAAGAGCAATAAGATGTGAATTTAAGTCAATTTAAATATGATGCATAATTTATAATTTCAGGTTATTTTATGTGCAAACCAGGGAAAGAATGTTAAAACATTTTAAAGCAAACTCATGTTAGTTATCATTCATGCTCCCTCCCTGATAGAATATTGGACCTTTTTAATTTGGTGAGTTAGAGCTGCGGCACGCACGGGAGCATAAAATTTTTGTAATTTTTGTTTTTGTTTGTTTTTTATAAAACGTTTGAACTGGATTACATCTCCTGTCATTTGCGTCAGACTGAAGTTACTGTGCCTACAGCTCGGGAAGTAGAAGGAACGCCACTATAGACAACAAAGTTTGGTGGTGGCAGTAGCTCAGTCCATAGGGACTTATCTTGGGAACCGGGAGGGTGGTCGGTTCAAGTCCCATATGGACCCAAAATATGGAAGGTGGGCTGGTGGCTGGAGAGGTGCCAGTTCACCTCCTGGGCACTGCCGAGCTGCCCTTGAGCAAGGCATCTTTGTCTTTCATCTTTGTTTTGTACGTGGATGAAACCAGACAAATCTGGATCACAGTTACATATAAATGAAGCGTCTGTATCTGTCAAGTTGTCTGTTATTACTACTTTCTACTTCAGTATCTCATTGAGGACTTTCTTCATGGCGCCCGGCGGTTGCTGTCGATTTAAACGTTCCTTCAGGTCTAAAATATTGAATTCCTGTGTCTGTGCTGCTGTGACAGGAGTATGAAGCAGCAGTCGAACAGCTCAAAGGCGACCAGATACGAGTCCAGGGGGAGGAGAGGAGGAAAACTCTGAATGAGGAGACAAAGCAGCATCAAGCGGTGAGAACAGAAAAACAAATATATTGCAGCATGATTTAGGCTTGATTGAGTTACATGGTTGGTTTCTCTTCCATTGCAGAGAGCTCAGTATCAAGATAAGCTGGCCAGACAGCGATATGAGGACCAACTACGGCAACAGGTGAGGTCATCTCCTTCAGATTTGGTATATAATGCTTTTAAATGAAACGCAATACCAAAATGATTTTCTCTTTTTTCAACAGCAAGCCCTGAATGAGGAGAACCTCCGCAGACAGGAGGAGTCCGTGCAGAAACAGGAGGCCATGAGGAAAGGTATGAACTCACACACTGTGACGCTGAAGGGAGGATTTTGTGGAAGCGCTTGATGACGTTGAACGGTGGGTCACGTGCTTGTTGGTTTTTGTAGCGACGATAGAGCACGAGATGGAGCTGAGGCACAAGAACGAGATGCTGCGCATCGAGGCCGAGGCTAAAGCGCGAGGCCGCGTGGAGAGAGAGAACGCCGATATCATCCGCGAACAGATCCGCCTGAAGGCTGCAGAGCACAGACAGACTGTCCTGGAGTCCATAAAGTAAGATCTTACCCTGTAGCTTTTATGATGGTGCAGGATTAGATGGTGTCCTGAATCATGTTTTATAAATCTCAATCTGTAGTTACATGTGCATGCTTCACAGTTAACTGGTGTTTGCTCTCAGGACTGCAGGTGCTGTGTTTGGAGAAGGATTCAGGGCCTTCGTGTCAGACTGGGACAAAGTCACAGCCACGGTGAGACGTGTTTCCATCCACAGTCAGTTTAGTGAATGATTTATACTACGAATATTACACAATAAGAGCTGAATTTGTCACAGAATTTCACAAAGATGGGCTGCACGAATACGTGGTATTACATCACTGATTACGGTGCAGGGCGGGGCACGCACACATGCACACACGAATATACAGATATGCTTTCACTGCCCCACCCCCACCCCCCCTGCCTTCACTGCTGTGTTCCCCCAGCCTGACAAGGCAGGTCTACGACCAGCGCTGTCGACGGCTGCAGGACCGGGATGGCTGCCTGACTGCGCTGGGCTACTTTAAACCCCCCCCCATCCCCCTCCCCTGGTTGCAAGTGATGTATCTTGCAACCAGACCCTGTCCTGTCTACCCCCCCTTGTCATATTATATGTATGGACAGACTGGTGTTGCAGTTTCATTGTACTGTATCTGTACTGTTGCAATGACAAATCCAATCCAATGTAAACAAGAGTAACCGTACATTTCTGTTTTAAATGTTTGGACTGATCCTGTAACTGTCTGTGTCTGTCCCATCACCAGGTGGCAGGTCTGACCCTTTTAGCTGTGGGAGTTTATTCAGCCCGAAACGCCACGGGGGTGGCGGGTCGTTACATCGAGGCCCGGCTCGGGAAGCCGTCACTGGTGCGGGAAACGTCCCGATTCACCGTGGGAGAGGCTATCAAGCATCCAGTCAAGGTAGCTAATAAGAAATTGATCCTCTAATTTTTTTTTTAGCTGCAGATTATAACAATAACTAATTACACCTTCTCCTTCTTAAGACGGTCAAACGGCTGAAGAGCAAACCTCAGGATGCCCTGGAGGGAGTTGTGCTCAATGTAGGTAAAAAATCCCTAAAAATGTGTCGTCGCATCATTTTGAACCACTTCGATATGAATGCTTTTTTTTTTTCTATCTCTTAGCCTTCCTTAGAAGAGCGTGTGCGCGATGTTGCTATAGCAACGAGAAACACGAGGCAGAACAACGGTCTGTACAGGAACATCCTCATGTACGGCCCTCCAGGCACGGGCAAAACTCTCTTTGCTAAGGTAAATGAACGACGACCGATGCAAACACTCAGATACGTGGAAAAGCGACGCTCCGTCTAACATCGAGGTTTGTTTGTTCTTTGTATTGAGTAGAAGCTGGCAATGCATTCTGGGATGGACTACGCGATTATGACCGGTGGTGACGTGGCACCCATGGGCCGTGACGGCGTGACCGCCATGCATAAAGTGTTCGACTGGGCGAGCACAAGTCGACGCGGGTATGACGCTCCGTATTCTATGAAATGAGGCTAATACACAAATATGAACAGATGAAGATTGATCCTGTGTTTTTTCTGTTATCCTGTTTCAGACTTCTGCTTTTTGTTGATGAAGCTGATGCATTCCTTCGCAAGAGATCCACAGTAAGCCTGTATTTTATTCACCACAAACCAAAAAGTTCTCTTATTTTTCACCACATGATGTCAAATCTTTACTTTTCTTTTGCAGGAGAAGATCAGTGAAGACCTCAGGGCCACTTTGAATGCGTTCTTGTACCGCACTGGAGAACAGAGCAACAAGTAAACGGTTTATTTATGTTCTGTGCAAAATCTGGGCTCGGATCTGAACCTTTAAATACCAACTTTGCTACAGCATGTCTCTAAGCTGCTCGATTTCCTGTGTCTCCCTCCTGCAGGTTCATGCTGGTGTTGGCCAGTAACCAGCCGGAACAGTTCGACTGGGCTATAAATGACCGTATAGATGAAATAGTGAATTTTGCTCTGCCGGGGCCCGAGGAAAGGGAGAGGCTGGTGCGGTTGTACTTTGACAAATATGTGCTGGAGCCGGCCACTGGAGGGAGGCAGTGAGTACAACCCCCCACACAACATCACACGTGTTAGTCATTAGACTTCATATGTCTGTGTCTCAGAGATGCATGTATTAGTTCTGAGTGATCCTTGGCACGATGAGGATTTAATTTGATTCAGGTCAGGATACGGCTTGTTGGAGAGGCCAGCCATGTTTAGGCTTTAATTACAAACATGCTCCGATGTGTGATGGAAGCTGAAAAGGTGGAGAGTGATCCAAAAACACAACAAAGTCAGAAAGAAACGAGATCCATGCCAGGAAAACGGTGAAGAAATCATTTATTTTGTCCCTCTCTCATCTGTCTATCAGGAGGATGAAGCTGGCACAGTTCGACTACGGTAAAAAATGCTCAGAGATAGCAAAGCGGACCGGTGGAATGTCTGGAAGAGAGATCTCCAAGCTGGGTGTGGCCTGGCAGGTATGTTATCTGTTGTCGTTTGTCAATCCATCGCTGTAATCAGCTGGAGAAAATGTAAATCTTAATTTTCACAGTCATTTATTTGAAAAAATGCTACAAACCGGATGTTCTCTCGCAGGCGGCAGCATATTCTTCTGAAGATGGCGTCCTGACGGAGGCCATGATCGACGCTCGAGTTGACGATGCCGTCAAGCAACACATTCAGAAGATGGACTGGCTGCATGCAGAGGACGACGCTCAGAACAAGACCCTCACACCTCCCCCAGCTGGGGCGACAGCCACCGGAGGCAAGATGGGCTTTAACCTGCCCCTCGGTGAGGCGCCTCAGGCCGAGGAGGTGATCGCTCCGGTGCTTGAGATAAATACGAAACAGGAGGGTGAAAGTGCCGCAGCTACGACAACGACGGCGGAGAGTTTAGCCCAGCCTGCCGCCTCCACCGATGGCGAGGGCAAGGTGGAGAAAGACGACAAGACTGGATCTCCTCCAAAGGATGGAACTCCAGTTTGAGATCTAGATCGGCCTGGTTTATAAAAACTAGTGTCCTGCCTCTTTAACTAGTTAGTCAGTTTATGTCTAAAAGTCTGAAGGACTGTCCATGACAGGAAGTCATTCAGCGGGTCGGAGGAAAATAATCAATTCTAATGTTATAATGTATAGATCAAAGTGTACTTTACATGGAGACCAGACTGTCTGTAATAACAGTATATAAGTGTTGTACACAGTGGAGTGTCTGTTGAAATGATTAAATGGATCTGTTTTTTTATGAACAGTAAAGTTCTGTTGTTTCTTACAGACATTTCAGGGTTCAGCTGCTACATGATTACAGTTAAAGACACTTAAACAACTATGAGGAGAGAGCTTGTAATGACATAGTCGAGCATTATAAATATACAGTATGCATATGGTTTTGAAAAACATGGCACATAGTTGCGCAGAGGAGTGGTTTACGATTGGATGAGGGAGCTGTTTGATTACAGATGGTTTTATAATATTTCACAGTAATGACTAAGCACTTGAGGCATCTTAAATCATAAAGCGGAGTCAACAAAATGAAGCTTTTCTTGGTTTGGTGTAGGTCACATTATAGTCAGTCATTATAGAAAGCCTTTGTGTAATATGATGTATCAGCAATTGGCCAAAACTGGCCCGCTATTATTATATTATTTTATTATTATATCAGGCCCGCTTGATGACCTTGATTTATTTTAAAATATATATATTTTTTAAAATATATCTTTAAACCTCATGTTTCCTGTCAAAATACAACAATTTCACAGATTTCACAACATTTATTGAAAAGTAGCTGTAAGTAACGTGACAGCAGCCAGAACATCCTCGCAGCCTCTTTACCTGGCGCACAGGTCGGGACACTAATTGGCGCGTACGTGCGCTGTAACCTGTAGAAAATAAAAGTGTCCTGTGTCCCTCTTGTAACGGACAACGTGAACAAATGTGTTTTATTAAATGAAAAAAACTAAACCACACAAGGTCGGCTCAAATATCAAATATGAATGTGAATGCACATCAGCGGCAGAAAAAAAATTGGCCCGGGTCCAAACTTATTTGCCGACCCCTGATGTATGGGGTCACATAAATTACCAAACAATCTGGGTTTTTTTTGATGGTGAACAATGATTAATACATCAAGCACAATTAATACATCTGGCCCCATCTGTCAGGTCCAGAGGTGGGAACTCCCGAAATGTTCTCGTATCAGAGTTCAACTGACATTTGGATATTGTCTCACTGTATCTTTAGAAAGACTCGCTAAAATTATTCAGGCTGCCAGATTTTTCTGTTCTTTAAAAAATGTCATTTTTCTACTCTTGTTGCCTTTTTCATAAGTTACTGATCTCTGTCACTAAAGTTATTTTTCTTTTATCTGTTTTGATTATGAAGCAGTTAGTAACTTTTTAATAATTATAGATGTATTTATTTATTTTCAAATAGGGGAAACCCCATATATTAATAATCCCTGATATGAATCCAGTCATAGACGTTTTATTGTCCTGTTGGCTCAACACTAACTGCTAATAAATACAATGAAAGCACCAAATGGCCAAAAAAATATATTTAAGAATAAAGTCGCGTCAAACCTGCAAAAGGATATTCGGTTACTGAACAGAAAACAGCACTCGTAGTAACCTCTGAATTTAATCCAAGTTTTTATCTTGATGACATAATGGGACACATGTTGCTTGATGTTCTCTCTGTCTTCAAGACAAGTCCTATGTGTTGCTGAATTTGGGCATAAATGACATGAATTTAGTCAAGAAAATAATTTTGGTACAGTTATAGGAAGTGTTTTTTCTTTTCTATGTATGACAGGCCAAAAATATTAACGTTTTTGTACAAAAATAAATAAATCTGCTATAATAACAAAATTTCACTCACAGAAAGCTTAGCTTTAAATAAACATACTATGTATATACATAGTATGTTTATTTAAAGCTAAGCTTACCCACATGTTCAGTTGTAACTTACCTTTCCTTTAGTTTCTTCTCCAGTATTTGAGCCGAGCTCTTTGCAGCCACTGGAGGAACCAGCTGATGCACAGGCCGATGATCACTCCAGTCATCATGGCCATCGAAACATAGTTTCCTTCATTAGCTACCATGTGCTGGATCTCATTAAACGGGATGACATGATGGGCTTGATGCCTGCAAAACACAGAGAAGTCATCAGTGGTGGAAGAGACAACGGTGTCGGTGCTTTAGGCGATACCAAAACCCAGTATCATCCGACCTGTGTTGCTCTTCAGACTTTAAGAAAACAGCAATGTGAGCCTGAGAGGTAGAAGCATTGTCTTAACTCATAACAGGGTGTGTACCAGCCAGGGTATCCCACAAGAAAACTACCCGAATCCTGATACATCTTGTCTCACAATGAATAAAGTTAGTAAATCAACTATTCAATTATTAAAAATATGACATTTGCAGAGTGAAATAAAGCCTAAATGTTTTCCCTTTAAAAAAAAAAAAGTCTGGTAGCGTAGTGGGTTAAGCGGCCGCCCCGTGTGTGGAGGGTATAGTCTTCGCTGCAGCTGGCCCTGGTTCGAATCCCGCATCGGATGGCCATTTACTGTGTGTCACTTCCTGTCTATCTTCAGCTGTCCTATCAGTAAAGGCCTAAAAAAATAAATAAAGTCTTTATAATGTTAGCAGAGTTGGTCTTTGTTTCAGATGACGTGTCCTACCACTGCTACAAAGCAGTAAGTGAAACCCTGACAGCAGTTAATGCCACATCTCTAAATGAAGGTTTCCACCATATTGTTCAATGGAGTATATATATAACAGCAGGACAGATACGTAACATACCACTGTCCTATGTGGTTTAACTGTTTATTGGTTACACACACTGATGTAATACATTCCCATGATTCTGATAAAGCCTGCAGGTTATTTATTTTCAGTTCAGTCTGTTCAACATCTGCAAGTGATGTATTAAAGTTATTAAAGGTGTCAATTTCACAATAAAATATACATTTCAGGTTTAATTTCCTTGTTTGAAAGCATTTTTCATTTTCAAATTATCCCTTTTAATATTCACACACATCGTAGCACCTAATATTTTTCTACACTTGAAGGTAATTTAGGCAGATTTCCAAATAAAACCCAGGGCTTACAGGTGTGATGATGCTTCTGCATCAGTCTGAACATACGTTGATACATGGACTGTAGTTTACCTTCCACAGGTGCAGTCGCAGACACCGTCCTTCCCTTCAATGAACAGGACAATGAAGTTCTGGAAACGGTGAAGAAGAGCGTTTATGTCCATCAGAAGACTCGAGGTCTGAAAAGAAACAGCACCTGAATTTGTATATACTGTAACTTATTCTTATATCTTATAATAATACTAATTATTATCAGCATGGTGCCTTCACATACTTACATGTTAATGCTCTCCTGGAAGACTCCACACAGCATCATTTTTTCAGCCACAGGTAGCTTAAACTGATCATTGTTTTTCAGACAAGTTGTTTTTTAATGGGTTACCGTGGTAACTTTTACTGACCACGCTTAGCGATTAATTAAAAGTCACATTACACACTCCATGCAGGCTGCCACCTGAACAGCTGATAATAAACCTGATCAGCCACCAGTCAGTAATCAATACACAGACAGTTAATCAAAGTAATAAAACAACCAACCAACGTTTCTGTAGTGTTGGCAAAACGTTTTTTAATAATCAACATATTAGCAAATTTTAATTAAAGTAAAACTCCCTGTGCTGCCAGGGGAAATATGGCACCAAACTCCCTTTAATAAATGTGACATTTATAAGTCTGTAAAAAAAACCCACTAGAAACAATAAGATAAAAGAGGTCACATGGTGTCAATTCGACATCAGAATAATCCATAAAACCGGTTTCCTTGCTTCCTGTCTGGTGCTGAAGAAAGCGCAGCTACCCTCTGATAATATTAATCATTTTATCGGAACATCATAATGAAACAAAAATCACGAAAACAATAATATGTTGGGACTTATTATTAAAAAAAAACAATAAATGGAGAACTGTTGCATAAATGCAATATCACACTCGAGGTTGTGACGTTATGTGATTTATTCCTACACTGTACATTTATTAAGTAGTAATGGATTACATCTCGTCTGTTGGATATAAATAGAGTATAAAAGTAGTACATTTACCTAAATTTACTATCATGTATATATATATATATATGTATATATATATATACACATACAGATGATCCATCATGCATATCTGTACACTTGAAAGATGTGTATACTGTATAACTTTATTTTATTTTTGTATTTCAAGTACGTCTTAGATTTTTTTTATATGCTCTTATTTATGAGTACTTCCTCATCCTCCTTCATCCTTGTATCGGAGCTGCTGTAACAAGTGAATTTCCCTAGTGTAGGAATATTAAAGTATCATCTTCACTCAGGTTTCTGTCGGAGAACCACAAGATGGTAAAGCAGCAAACCGAGGACGAGGTTGCAATATTTTTGTTTTACCCTAATTTGTTTAACACAATCAAACTTTCCCTATCTAAAGAGAGATCTTTAACATCAAATATAAAAAATAACCAGGCACTTCGACGGCTATATTACTGACTGAATGCTAATAAACCCATGCAACAATAACCAAGAGAACGTTCTCACACAAAGCAAATAAAGAGTCACGACATGTTTCTTAGAGATGTTTCTTTCTTTAGTGGATTCATATGTACATACAGAAAAATCAGGCACTCTGAGCTGAGCTCGCATTTTGCAAATAATTAACAATGCATCAATTCTTTAACATTTACAAAAGGAAAAAAAAAAATACTATGCCCTGAAAAATAGCATATCCAAGTTTAAATATGAATCAACACATTACATTTGAAACAAAATTGGAGGAGATCCTCAGAGAGGTCTAGGTTTGGTTATTCGTTACTATCCCATCCACTTTTAAGTGAAAGTATTCGCACACAACAAAACACGCATTCAACTCAATTCTCGTCCACATTTACACTGTCCCAGATCAGGAATAAAAATCTGACATATACTTAAACAAAGCACAATTATATATAATCTGAAGAGGGGGAAGAAAAAATAAATCAGCATCGACATGCTGAACAGAGAGAGAGGATTGTAAAGGAGTTGTTGAGTCTGGGGTGGGTGTGGGGTTTATGGCTCTCCCTGAGGAGACATGGTCGAGGATTTTTTTCACTGGACTGGGATGGAGGGATGGAGGGAGGACCTTGGCCTGACCTTGATCTGGAGAAATAAAGGCAGAGCGAGAGCAGCGAGTCCGTCCTCCGCATGGAGGAAAATAACCCATGATCACTAATGTCCAACAGCAGCCATTTGTTAAGTCCTGATCCAAAGCTGTATGTGTGTGCACAAAGTGCACTGTATTGTAGATGACTTGAGGAGCACTAAAGGTGTGTGTGTGTCCTCACTATTGTGATCTGGGTCTGTGTTTATTGCAAATTTCTATCGTGTGTCAGTAGAAACAGACAGTGTGAAGAAAAGGCCTGTTGCTCTTCTCCTCAAACTCTTGTAGGAGCTCGTCGATTTCGTTCTCCATGTCGTCGGTGTGCTGGATCTGCAGGGGTGGAAGAGGAGGAAGCACGTTAAACACAGCCTGCATGTGAACACAGAGGCATCGATCACACCTTTTTGTAGCACTGGTAGCATTTCCATTAGGTGACCACTGAATCTCCACATATTTGATGAGGTTATACACAACCTAATGACTATTTTATTCATATACTGTGCCTGTAAAACAGCACATAGGTAGGAGACACTCACACACTGACACAGCTCACAGATGAGGAAGGCGCCCAGCGTGGCTTCCTCATGGTTATCCTGAATATCTACATTGATGACATGCACAGGCTGCAGAGTCTCCTGCTCTCTTGAATTCAGATCTAAAAGGGAGCAACGACAAATGAAATAGAAAGCAAATCAAGAAGAGTTGTCATCTTATCACGTCTCTCCCCTTTCAGGGATGATGATTAGACATGTCTCATGTGAAGCCTCACCCTCCAGCACTTGGTCATAGACTCTCTCTTCACAGGTGATGACCAGATCAAACTTATCCTTGCAGTTTTGAAAGCGCTCCGGCTTTGATTTGATGCGCTTGTTGCGGTCCAGCATGTGCAGGATGCCGTTCTGTGTGTATCTGAAGAGTTAGGTGGTCAAGGAATACAAGCAGGAGCAAGAGGGGATACAACACACACACACAGGAAGTCTGTGTTAAACTGTGAGAGGCTGTATTATGTGTCAGCAGGCCTTTTTGTATTAGACACTGCAGCACCATCTAGTGGTGCCACAGAAGATTACCACAAATAAAGGTGAATAGAAGATGGCGTAGCAGTAATTAATCCAAATATTTCAGATTGTGATTAATTCAACAAGGTTTTAATATTGTTATCAACAATCCATTCTGATACCGGCAGGCCACACATTAGGAATAATGTTACGTCTGTATAAGACATAGCCATAGTAAGGCAATGTTGCTGTGTCACTACACGGCCATCTGGCAAGAAACTGCCAAATATATAAATAAATAAAAAAGAAAAAGACCAACCACTATAGTGAATAATAGTGGACTATATTTTGAAAAAATATTCCATGCAAAGTGTCAATCACACAATATACAAAGAGTTGAGTTTTACATAAAAAAAAAGGTTTGTACATCTATTCATAATGCATCAGGATTAATGGGACAGATAGACACAGCACCTCTGATATGCAGGAATACAGGTTTGAACCTCGTAACCTACCGTGTGGGGGCGGCACACCTGCAATACAGCAACATCATTAGCAACAGCACAGTAAGTAAAACATTTGGTGAAGCGGATCAAGCCTAGTTTTCACTGCACAGGCCAGAATCTTTAAAGACTTCCTGAAGGAGTCCATTAAGTAAACGATTAAATTAACTAATTAACTCTAAAACTGCCAACTGATTATGGACGTGGATTATTTAAAGTACAGCCAGTACTTTACATTAGTACTTTGGAGCGTTAACTGGGATAATTTTAATGAAAATGTGCAAAGAAAACGCAGTGGAAATCACTCACATTTGAAGATTTGTAACTGAAATACCCCTAATTTGATGACACGTTCATGTACAGCCTCAATAATAAGTTCCTTTAAGGGGCAGCATCTTAATTTAAAAATGTTAAGTGTCTCCGTAAACTAGTTAAACTGGTTCTATGTATGTAAATGTCCTTTTAAGTGTCTTCTCCGTCAGTCTCGTCTACTTGTGACCACTGTTTGTCTCTGCTAACGGAGCTCTGATGTGCTTGATCACTGTTTGCACCAGCAAGTCGGTTAACAAATCACAGCCACAACAAGACAAGTGGACCAGATCGTGTTTGAATACCAGAACGCTCTGGCCTTACCTAAACCACAAAGGCATCTATTGTGAAAAGATGCAGGTTGTAAACAAAAGGAAAACTGCACAAGCCAGGAACAACAGTGGTGACATGAAGACTCTTGCAAATACAGTCACGATAGATTTAAATCTGACGGTCTCAATGTTGATCTTCACCAAATTTGCACTTACTGTTCCACAGCTGTTGTATTGCAAGGTGTTTCCTAAATTTAATAATAAAGCATGTATCTGTGACACATCTTAAAAATAAAAACCCCTGCATGTGATTTACCCATCGGTGCCGTCCCATCTGCTGTGCCGTTCAAACGTCGTCACACTTGCATGAACATCTAAACAAACGGGCCACGTTTACTTATCTGGCTTCCAGTATAGAGCATGTGTGAGCATGTGTGTGTGTGTAAAAGTGAGTGAGCAGGGGGGGATACAGTTCCTTGTCCTTGCGGACCAAGTCGTTGTACATCTGTACATATGTTGTTTTGAAGTCATACACATTTGGCTTATCCGGGGCAGGACCGGGTAGCTTCACGTGAGACCCTGTCCCGAATGAACGCACATCGAATCCACGTTTGCTGTAAAAAAGGACGAAAGAGGACAAGACAGGTGGATTAAATATCATCACAGGATACAAGAAAACATTAAATACATAAGACTAAAGAGTGTGGAGACCCATTTTCCATCTCGTCTCTGGTGTTTTAAGAGTCTTAATTTTAATTCCAGCTGACCACACAGGTGACTGTTTGTCACCAAGACAGGTATGTGGGTCTGTAAATCTGTGATGCTTTCCAGCTACTAGGAAATGAAACCAGGTGTGACAGGCTTGGACCAAAAAAATAAAAAAGACAAATGCTGTGTAATGACTGATCAGCTTCCGGAATATTCTCTACCAGGTGGCGCTGTTGTCAACATGTGGTGTGGGAAAAAAAAAAACACACAACCCAAAACGAGCTAATAACTTGGGTTTGTTGTCTTTGACTATGGAAGTCTGTGTGGGTAAAGCTGAACCCCAAACACAAACCAGCCGGTTAAAGTGACGCCACACGCCCCCGGCGTGAGCACTCCTAACGGGGGAGCGAGTCCATTGTTGTAACCCCGCTGAGGAGGAGGCCCGACGGGCTCCTTCAGGGGGAGGATAGGACTCCGGAAAAACAAAAAACAAAAAAAAATACCGCTCATATTCGGCTCGGTTCTTCTCTCCTCTTCGCGGCGGCTCGTCTTTACCTGAGGATATTGTGCGCCTCCATACTGCGGTTCTGGTTGCTAGAGCACACAACCGCCACACGCAGCGGGTGGCTCGGCATTGCGACTCTCTCTTTCCGGGCTGAAACTAAAACCTCCGACACACGCTGTCAGAAGACTAACAAGGCAAGTCAAGCTGGTGACACACACAAAAGTAAATAAAATAAAAGTAAACAAGACAACCCCCCCTTTATGTATTTACGCTAGATAAATAAACTACAACGAGAACAAATGCTGTGTCGTCTTCTTTGGGGAAGCAGGAAGTTAAAATGGCGGAGTCTCTCCGGTTGAGTACGGCTTTAACAAGTGATGTCATCGAGGGGCGTGGCTTCGGCGGCACGTAACCGTGACGTCTATAAGTAAACGTGAAAAATATATTTTTTTCGTGACATATTTTTTACTACAGTAAAAATGGAACAAAAAAAGTCCAAAAATAAGGCTGTAAAAATTTGTATTATTTTATTAGGTACCACAGACAATTATGAAAAGACATAAAAACATAATTGCTTTTTCTACGGAAGCCCTAAAGTCTCAGTACAGGACTGGAGTGAGGATTAGCCAAAGTGTATCAACCTTTGTCAGAAATGATGGATCAAAGAAATACAGTAGTCGTCTCTCGCTATAGCGCGGTTAACTTTTCGCGGATTTGCTGTTTTGCAGATTTTTTTAGTGTAACTTTGCATGTTTTTTTTTGTTTTTTTTACAGCGTACTGTACATTATGAACTGGCATTGTGTTCTGCATCCTAAATTGGCTAAGGGAGTACTGTACAAAATGCGTGTAAAAAGGTGTATAAAAGTGTGTGGTTAGGGGGTTTTACGGCCTTAAAACATGTATAATAATTGTAAAACTCACTTCGCGTATTTCATTTATTGCGGGTTATTTTTAGAACGTATCCCCAGCGATAAACGAGGGACCACTGTATTTTATTTGGTACCACAGACAATTAGGAAAAGAAAACATAATTGCTTTTACTACGGAAGCCCTAAAGTCTCAGTACAGGACTGGAGTGAGCATTAGCCAAAATGTATCAACCTTTGTCAGAAATTGTGGATCAAAGAGATTTTACAGTAGAGTAAATATTGTACATAATGCCCTTTTCAATTCAAAATAATGAACTTTGAGGCTCAAAAATGAGACAGTAAATATACTTGATACTGTGTGAGTCCACAGTCAGGATGGTCCTGAGATCAAGTGTACAAACCTTTGTCAGAAATTATGGATCTAAAATGAGATCATAACGTTTCAAGTACACAGATATGCATCTGATCTAAATTTCAGTTACAGTATATGATGATCCGTAGCCTGAGATGCCATCAATCGACTGATCATCAGAGATTTGATGTCATCTTAGGGGCGTGGTTTTGTCGAGAAATGCAGCAACGTAATCGTGACGTCGTTTTTTGTTTGACATATTTATTCCCTACAGTAAAAATGGATACGAGAACAAGAAATGTCCAAAAAAAGGGACACGTCTGTTTTCAGATCCGATGACACAAGCAACTACTGACATTGCTGGTGAGTCAAAATCACCAAAAATAACCTCAAACTCTTATCTAGGCTACCACTGTTGTAAGCAGACATAGTACCTCATATTGAGTCATGCACATTTACCTTCAGGTTGTATCGAATACCAATATTTTCATGTTTAAACTACTTACTAGCCTAGTATCCCAGTCTACATATCATATGTGATACTGATATTATATATCATATGCATACAACATCTTTTTTCTATTTACAGATTTATATTCATAGTATATTATTTATGGTCTGTATATCTTGTATAGTCAAGTATTTATTGTGCATGTATTGTACATATACAATGTGTCATATCATATCTGTGTATATATATATATCTAAAATGGGATTATAACCTTTGAAATGAAGACACTGTACCTTTCAAGTATACAGATATGCATCTGATCTAAAGTTCAGTTACAGTATATGATGATGCATAACCTGAGATGCCATCAAAGGGATTTTGCCATGCTGTTTGTGCTGCGGTAACTTCACCTTTAACAGCTCTGAATCTATTTGGCTGATATGATTTTTGCATCTGTGTGATTTGATTTGCAAAAGTACTTAATGTGCCTAATTTGCTAAACGTTAATGTTTCTTTTAGTCCTGCAATATCAGAATAATCTTTATTGGTCCAAATATACAAGCAACGAATTAGACCTTGGGTCCAAGTTGTACAATGAGAAAGAGAGGATGCATGGTTCTCTCTCCTGATCTGATAAATCTGTATCCAGTTTAACCATCCGGCCCCATTTTCTGTTTTGTAATTGACCTACATGAGACTCCACGCAAGGGTTTGTGTTTATACCGATATTTTGAATTCTTGTCTGTTGTTGATCAATTGTCCTGGGATGAGAAAACTAGCACACACACTCACTCTCCCTGTTTCTCTCTCTCCCTCTCACACACACACACACACACACACACACACACACACACACACACACACACACACACACACACACACACACACAAGGACAAAAATAAGGACAGGACAGCTGTAAAGTATTACAAATGACCTCATGGTGTTTTATTCACTCACAGCAGGACATGAAGGCGTTCTAACTCAAGATGTTTGGCACAGTATTTAGAGATTGTACACCAGATTGGATTGCTCTTCACAAAATGGTAGAAATACATACTGTACGCAGTTTTTTAAAGCAAAACTAGATGGTACTATGATTTAGCCGTGGGAAAAAAACTTCATCCGTTTACATTTTATTTTCCTGACTGGACACTTTCACTGGCTGCACATTTGGCAAAAAAAAACAAAAAAACAACAACAACAACAACAAAAAACTGCTGTTTCCGATCTGATTGTATTGCTGTATAGTTGCTGCCAGCATACAGACTGACAAACTCAATCACAGACAACCTTGAACAAAAACATAGCACAGTAAACTACTGTATATTAATAAATGTAGATTATCAGTACTTTTGGTTCAGTGCATCCTCGCAGAGGTTGACAAGGCATGTTATTCGCAGAGCCACAGTAGATTGGGCTTTAATTCAGTCATAACAGGACGTGTATATCATATTATGCGGCTGATTGAAAAATAACTATTTGACAATGAGTGATCTAAGGATTAGACATGGTTCATCATGGCTGTTAAATGTAGGCCATTTTATTTATTTAGCGTCTTGGATTCAGTCAGTGGTGCGAGTGAGTGCGGTAGGAGTATGAGTGCTGCGTCGTGGGGCTCATAATGTTTTCTGTGATATATGCCACCAGCAGACAAATGATGACCAGCATCACGCAAATAGCTCCCCCCACCGTTGTCATGGCAATCACAATATCCTGCATCCCAGACGGTGGCAGGGTGAACTCGACACAGTCCCGCTGGTCCGCTCTCTGAGCGGGCTCAGAGTGGGCCAGGGAGCGCAGGCAGATCCGGTAGGGGATGTTCTCGTGCAGCTCGGTCAGGAGAAAGTCCCTGCAGCCAGATCCGAGATGGACACCAGCACACTCGAACTGAGTGTAGCTTCCATTCCACCAGCAGCCCAACTCGTAGCCTCCCCGTCTGTGGCGTCGGACACCGAAAACAGTGTTGGAGCTCAGAGCGTGCTCCCTTGTTAAATTCGTCCCAGCATCCTCACTGTTCTTCTGACCAGCTGCAGCCTCTTTTGTCTTTACGTCTCGGCTGGCCTCGGTGGATTCTCCCTCATGGGTCCACTGTAACAGTACGCTGCCATTGATAAGAATATTTGCCACCAGATTCCCAAAAGACACCACTGTCCTGCAGTCTCCCTTGCGACACTTGTACCCAGCAGGCAGCGTGTGTCGAAAACACAGCTGCCCCCCGATGCCTCCCTCGATCACTCGGTAGGCACACAGCGGTGACACCCCTTCCTCTGGGCTCCAGCTCGGTGCCCTCGACCTCTCAGATATCACAGTAGAAATATTGCCTCTGCTGGTGTTGTGAGAGAAGCTGTTCGCTTGGCCTGATGCCTCTTTTAGCTTTGGTGACGGCCTACTTTCGAGGCTGTGATTGCCATAGTTAGTCTGTTTCAGCCAGTTTTGGGGCGTCCCCGGATGGATCCTGCCTCTCACCTCTGATGGGGATGTTGTTGATGATGCTGATGCTGAGCTGCTGCTTGACCCAGCAGCTGTCTGGTGTAATGTGCAGAGCAGGAGTGCCGACAAGGCGAGCAGTGATGGTCGCTGTTGGCTTTTCATCTCACTTACTCTCGTCGACTGATTTTCCCTCACAGTGGATCAGATGGGCGATGGTACAAGGCGTGCTGGTGTCTGCCATAAGATCAGCTCTGCCTCGGTGCACACACACGAAATCCGTGTGAAACAGGAGAGCGCGTCCATGGGCGAGAGAAGCGGGTATGCATCTGCGACAGAAATAACATTTAATCATGCGGGCATGCAGTCATGACAGATTCGAGTATGACCTTGCACAGGAAAAGCGTGCAGCATGAAGTTAGACGTCACCTCGGTGCAGCCCTTGACTCACGGGCATTTCTAAAATTAAAAAATAAAAACACTTACTTGTTTCGGTTGGACGTGAGGACCCGGCTATCGTGCCATCAGATGCGCTTTCTCCTTCCTGTCTGGCTTGACGTAAAAAGCTTTGATGCCCGCTGTGTGAGAAAGTGCACGTGGAGGAGTGCGCGCCGCGGAGTGCTTGGGCGCGTGGGTGCGTGCACAAAATATTTGTAGTCACCAGCTCTCGGTTTGTGAGTCATCATCCCACACAGTGCCTCAGGTGTCTGTCAATAACAAGAGTCCTGACAATACTGACGGATGGAGACCTGCACCCCACCCATGCAGGTTACCACATCCACGCATAGAGCAGGTCAGATCAGAGCTGATGATAGGGCCACCTGGATAAATAAAATATAAAAAAGTATATTCCTAAAGCTTTATTAGTATGACCTTCATGGTCCCAATGAGCCCGGTGTGTTTGAAGTAATATTGTTTTGATTTAGGGTATTTAAAAATGTCGATTACTATCATATCTATATATATAACAAACAATATCTATAATCTATAAACATTAATAAAAATGGGCAAGACAAGGTTCGTCTATGGACCTGAGGTGGGCTGAAAGACGCCTAGGTGCTCAAACAAACCAGTCAAAGCACATGAGCGCATTGTTATGCAAAACTTTAAGCCTTAATATAATTTCAAAGGATGAATTAAAAAGAAAATTCAGACTCAGTACAGTTGTCATGAACGGGGAAATTAGCTATAGAGACCAAAACCATTTTTTGTACCAGGCTGTAAACGTGTTTATTTCTGCTGTGAAGTTGGACATTTGAACATGGGGACTTATGGAGACTTAGCCAGCTTCAAGTGGTCGTTCGAGGAACTGCACTTTTTTGGCACTTCACGGAAAAAAAACAGTGTTTATTCAAATCAAAATGATCTTTTAACATATAAAACCTGGTCATCAATAAAAAATATGTTTAATCTTCTTCTCTACTTAAAGGCACAGTGTGTGATATTTAGTGACATCTAGTTGTTGTGGAGAAATTGCTGAAGTCAAAGGTCAATGGTGAGGTCAGGAGTTCAGAAAGTGTTCAGGAGCCTCTGATGTCTTATGCTGTATTATTTATTGACGCTTGATCAAGGAGAATTAGAGACACTGTCAAAGTTGATCAGAAGTGCCTGAGTCGGTCTCACACTCTGCCCAACTCATCCTGGTGGATCGACTTTAAACCCTAAGATAACAGCACAAATACTACACGCCCAGAATGAGTCACAGAGAATGTCTTTACCCATGGAGGTGTTACTGTCAGCATGTTCTAGTCTGGAGACACACATGTCTGTTTAAGCAGATTGGACCGTCAACAACAAGCTATCTATTATGTCTATGAAGGCAGCAACAGGTCTATGTGACCCTGGACACCACAGTGTTGAGATATGGTGGCACCTAGTCAAAGACAAACAATTAATACTGCCGAGGACCTCAAGGCTCACACGCGACCTCAAGTAACCTAAGGATAGAAAATTCCATAACACTAGTGGTGTAGTTGTTAATTGCAGCTACGATGGTCATGAAATGCATAAAAAAAGCTGAAGTCAGTGTTTAGTTTGTCCATTCTGGGTTACTGTAGAAACACCTTTCAAATGAATCTGGGCAGTGGTAAAGTTACACTGTGTGAACCGAAGAATACACCTTTGGTCTCTCTCTCTCTGCATAATGTGCCGTTGGTGGTCACATCTGGTGATTCTCTGTTCTCACATGGCGTTCAGTGATAACTTGCAGCAAGAGATACACCACACAGAGTGTTTGGCACTACAAAAACCTTTAACTATCTGCAGATTGTTTACATATCCAGTATATGAATGGTAACATATGTTTGTTTATGGACAAGTCAAATAATCCTTTTTTCACCACGGCAGTGCTGCTGATCTGCTTGAATTTATTTTAGTAAATGTGTTATTTATATAGAAGGCATGGGGATTTAAGTCGCACATGATATGATCACGTCAATCATTGTCATTTTCACATTTCTTGGTCTCCTAAAGGAAAAACAAACCTCATGACAAAATGTTATCTCATTCAAAAAAGAAGTAAGATCAATGTGCATCATCGTTTTTTCACAATACGTTTAATTAAGCAGTGCATGTTTGCGATCATTCCAAGCAATAATTGCCTCATCCCAAGAGAGAAACATGGAAACCCAGTAAACAATTAGTACCATGGGAGAGGCTGACTAATCGGTTAGGAAATGCTGCATCAGTGGGACTAACTTAGCTGCACGCGTCCCTCAGAGGTCAAATAGAATAATTAATTAAATCAGTGTGATCTGCAGTTGATGGTATATGTGATGGTCTGATTATAGATATTCATATTTAGCTGAGATCAAGAATAACTACTGAAAAATGGTTTTTCACAACATGCATTTCCATAGCAGAGTTAAGTGATGATTAGTACGAATGATTTAATGGGAACAGGCTGTTATGAACGCAACAAGTAATCGAGGGACGGCGTTGTGTTTGCACTTGGTCGGTGATGCGGAAGGAAAACGTGGAAAATGCTTGCCTTTGCGTGCAGACTCAAAGCATCAACATATTAGATTAAATTGACCTTGAGCCTGGTCAGCAAAGATAAACCGTCTGTGTGACAAATCAATTTGTTTGTCTGCATCTATATATACACATATATATAACAGCATGAAAACCAGCAGCAGTGGTAGTGGTTCATGTGAGGCGTCACAAAGAAAAAGCAAAGTATGTCGCCATGCAGAGGATGATGCCATGTCAGAGGTTCTGACCGTAGACGCTATTTTATTTGGACTTTTGGTCTTTTCTGGCATCCTGGGAAACATCTTGGTCATCCATGTGGTGAGATAATATAAAATGTTTGAGTTGTTTGATGGGTTGAATGTTTTGTCCTCACTCTGTCTTGCTTTTACTCTCAGGTGCTTCTGTCGGCTGTCGAGAGTCCGTCTCGGAGACTCGCTCCCTCTGACACCATTCTGGTGCACTTGTCACTCGCCAACCTTCTGACCTCACTTTTCCGCACGGTGCCCATCTTTGTGTCCGACCTGGGCCTGGATGTGACTCTGTCTCCGGGCTGGTGTCGAGTGTTCATGCTGCTGTGGGTGTGGTGGCGAGCTGTGGGCTGTTGGGTGACTCTTGCGCTCAGTCTCTTCCATTGCACTACGCTGAGGCGACAGCATGTGACATTTGGACCTCTCGCACAGCAGAGGGAGAGGCGGCGGGTTTGGATCACTCTGGCGGTGGTGTGGGGGGCAAACCTGGTCTTCTCAATACCAGCTCTGGTGTATAGCACTCATGTGCATGGCAACGCCACTGTGGAGCTGATGGTGATCAGCTGCACCACCAGGCCTCTGCTGGGCTGTATCTGGGAGTTCCCCACCATCGAGCAGGGTTCAGCATTTGCCTCGACCTCGCTGGCACTCAATGAGGTGTTGCCACTGGTGCTGATGGTTGGCACCAACCTGGCTACGCTTCATGCTCTGGCAAAACACATCCGAGCTGTTACCTCAGGCGGAGAGTCGGGGGGAACCCACGGGGAGCTGGACAAACACGTGTCCTCTGAACGGAAAGCAGCTCACGTAATCATGTCGCTAGTGTCTCTCTTCGTGGTCTGCTGGGCGCTACAGGTTGCTGCAGTGACATACTACAACCATGATGGGGGACACCACGCCGAAGGGCTGCTGACTGTGTCCCATTTCTCTGCGTCGTTGTTCGTGGGATTTAGTCCCATGGTGGTGGCCCTGGGACATGGCAAGCTAAGGAGGCGAATCATTAGTATGATACTAGCGTGGTATAAAATTCTTAAGTGTCACAAAAAAGATGCCCAAGAGGGGGGTAAATCCCCAAAGACTGAAGGAAAGAGGGGAAAACAAATGATATTTGTTGTTCAAAAAGATTGCAAAGTTATAAAAGTGGAGGAGAAAGTGCAAAGAAACAAATGATGATGAAAAGTGTGACTGCACAAAGATTTATACCAAGAGGTGCCACGCTGCATGTTTCCTCTGGGAAGAATTGTTGTCAAGTATTATTTGAGTTTCTTTCAAGATGTTTTAATGAAAGTCATAAAATGATTATAATGCATTTATGAAGGTGATTTGGTTTCTTTTATCTTATAATTATAATTTTATCCAATCAAATGTTTTTTGTTTTCTTTTTCTTTGGACTTTTTTGTTGTTTCTTTTTTAGATGAAATGTATTTTATCCTATCTTATGTTCGTGCTGTCAAGCTATTCGTATGAGTCAATCACACAAAACATGTCTCGATAGGCTTTACAATAACTCAAACTCAAAATCTCGAATATGGCAGGGAGAATAACTCCTCCGAAAAACGTAGCACACTGGGAAAGCAAAAGAAAACTTGAGAAGCAACTCAACAAGTTCTCTTTTGTGTGTATGAACAATTTATTGCAAGGGGTGATAAAATATGAAATGCTTAGGGGCCATTGTAATAATGGAAAAAGAAATTCACAGTAGCCTTCTATGTAACTTAGGGTCACATGAATTAGTTTCAATCCAGATTTGAAAAATATTGTCATTGAAGTTTTTGTAAACTTTCCTGATTTTGTGTTTGAATTGGAAATGCTTGGACATTTATTACACGGTTAATTTTTACAAACCAATCATAAAAACTCCCAAACAAAGCAAACCTCTCTGCTCGAACTCTCTCAGTCTGCCTCAAAAACCAAAACAGAAAGACTCATGACGACTTTGCTATGTTTAGTGTAATAAATAACTACAACTGCCTGAATTTAAGTTTCTCCTTTACCAATCTAAAAGTTTCATTCATTACCCATCCTTGGGTATTTTTTTTCACTGCTCCAACAATCACCCATAAATATTAAAGACAGCAACATAAAGTGGTGAGATATTCTAAATGTTGCTGTTCCCCGTCCACATTAGCACATTCCTTAGACTCGTGCTGGTACTCAGAAAGGAGCCGTCGATTCAAATGTGATCTGCAATGCTTACACAGTCACACCGTTTTCTAATAGTTTTATTTGCACTCACTTTTTTCTGTATGCTTAATGAGATCATACATGCATATTTAACATGTAAAGACTGTCTTCATTTCAAGCTGCATTTCAGCGAGCTATAATGAAACTGTAGAACTGTTTCAGAGGACAGCTTTTAAATCATATCCATTCTCTACTGAACCTAATGAAACGTATTATTATTATTATTATTTTATAATATATCTCATCTAAATTAACCAGTTCTGGATTTTTACTTCAGTTTTTTTCTTCACTAGTGCAGTCTGTAAAATAAAGACATCACATGACCTCTCCACCGTCCATCAGTCCAGCTCCAGAGAGAGAGAAACATCATATACATACCTAGAACCATGAACCTTGTTCTCTGAGGGAACTTGATGCAAATACTGTAATAGTTTATGCTTAGCAGTATTGTGTCATCGGTCAGTGAGCAAGCATAGACTTGATGAAAGAACGCAAACGCCGGTGTCCGATTGCCAGAACACCAGGTGACATAGCAATGAAGATGATGTTGGCAAAACGAGCAATGACCAGAAGAAACTCGGCCGAGGAGCCTTGGTTGTAGTTGAAGTAGTTGACAGAGATAATGCTGGTTCCCCAGGATATAATAAAGAGCATTATGAGAGCGAGAATCACCTGGAACACACACAATGCAAAGAATTTAAGTAAAACTGATCACATGTTGCTGTTTGACATCCATGTTTGTCTGTTTATAAATGGATTCTCAGGTCAGCTTCAGTCACCCTCACCTTGGCTGCTCGTTTCTCAGCTGGCACCCGTTTTATGACAGGCGCGTTCTGCACCGTAGTACTACTATGCACCCTGCCGTGGTTGTACAGCATGTAAAGTGAGCCCAGGTTGGTAAAGGCCATGAGGAATATGGGAAATGCTTCATGGATCACCATAGATGTGGTGGCATAGGCCAGGCCGCTGTAGCTGGAGGGAAAGTTCCACACACAGCCCAGCAGGGGGCGCGTTGTGCTGCTCACCAGCATCAGGGTCTGCAGAGGAGGAGGAGGAGGAGGAGGACGAGGAGGAGTAGATGAGCCAGAACATGGAGGAAAGAGGGTGGGGAAAATCTGGGACATCTACATCTGACACATTTCTCCAAACTTTATAGGACTATACCAGTGTTTTTGCAAGTTTTAACTACAATACAAGTTACAACTACAATATGAGTTGTCTAATTCATCTTTATGTCTTCAAACTCTCACCTCTGTTCTGTTCTTGTTCCCGTTAGTTGAAAATATATGAGCAGGAATGGAGTAAATGAAGTTGAGAAGCCATATGAGGCCCAGACTCAGGCATAGGGATGTAAGAGGGCTACGGCGTCCCTGAAGGTTCCCCATAGATGGAGCGACACGCCTCAACGTCTGGAGGTGGAACGCACTGAGGAACAGTGTTGACCAAACGTTGACGGATCGCAGCCACACCCAGACACCCATGAAGAACTGACACCACTCTTTGGATGAGTACAGCTGTAAGAGATGAAGACCAGTGCATGTTCATAAATTCGGAAGAAATATCCTGTACTTACACTTACATTAATCTACCATCTGTAATTCAGCTTGTGTCTGGTGATCTGTTCTCAGCTACTGTAGGTTTGTTGTGGCAAAATTTCCTAGACAAAATCTTTAAAACTATCTTAAAGTCAGTCAAAACCAATGAGAATTTTTTAAATGAACCACAAACCTCGAGTCCCATGTCTGAGATGACAAGCAGTGCGTTCCTCACCACAGACACCAGAAGGTTAGACACTGCCATGTTGATGATAATGATGTCCGAGTTGCGTCCTCGACCGCGATCGCTTGTCACGCTCTGACCAATGACCCCGATCACGATGGCATTACCCAGAATGCCCAGCAACACCAGGATCATGTAAAAGGCCGTTTGTACAGGGGAGACGGCGACACGAAGTCCCATCCCCACGAGCTCTGTGTCTCCATCGTCCTCCATATCTGCCACCGTCTCAACAACCATTTAGATGAAGCAGTTTCAAAAGCTGAAATGAAGTTTCTAAGCATGCTCCATCTTCAAGACGCTCCTTGTTGGGGCCAACTTAAGAAGTCGATGCTACCTGTGTCATCACGACAAAAACGATAGCAGAAGAGGTGTCTTTGTGGTTCGATCTGGTAATATGATCCCCGTTACGCCAGCAGAAAGCCAACAAGCAACACTATGTTTTAGGCCTTGGCCCTCGGGGAGCTTGAAGTGCATGTTAATGAAACACAGGAGATTAATCAGCTTCCCTGAATGAAATGTGCTTCCTTTGCAACTTTATTTGTCGTCCTCAGGGAAGTGGAAGCCTTTTTTGTTTGTGTGTGGTTCTTCATTGAACAACTGATAGCACTTTAATCTTATATTTTGACTTTACGATGTCTTTTATGTATTTATGTGAGGAACTGTACAGACTGTGGCAACACATTTCTTTGCAAAGGACAATAAAGAATCACATATAGTACAACAAATGACATCAGTGGCGCAATAATTCAGAGTAACTGCAGGTGTAAACGATGCAATCTTGCAAATCGTGGACTCAAGACCTTGGGGTGGTGATAGATGAAGCTACAGGGACAAGTATATGGCATTATTATAACATATCGATATGTAGCAGAGCAAAGGAATTACAATTCAAGATGCTGCTTCCCCTTCAGATTCAACTCAGACACAAGGTGCACCCAAAGAAGCATAGAAATGAAGCCGATAGTTATATACATACTGTATGGGCTATATGGGGGCTATCAGGCGGATGTGGTTTAGGAGGTAGGTAGAGTGGGTGATCAGAAAATGAGTCTGCATGTTCAAGGGTCCTTGGACAAAATAGTGAACCCCAAATGGCATCATCAAGGCTCCTACCATCAGTGTGCAGATATGTGTGAAATGTATTAGCTCCTCTCTGATGATATGAGTTAGCATGGTAGCCATCGGTGTATGAATGAGATGTGTATTATAAAAGCGCCTTAAGTGGTCAAAGTTGTCACACCGTGGTGAGGTCAAGCTGAGTTTTTGTTATGTCTTGTCATTTCCTGTTTTATTTTGAAAGATAACTCTCCTCTCGTTTCAGGTCACTTGCCCTTCCTCATGTGTCACCGGTCTGATTGTCTTCCCCGCCCTGATTGTTTCCACCTGTTCCCCATTTTCCTCATGTGTGTATATATAGTCTGTGTTTCCCCTTGTCCCGTGCCGAAGTGTCTTCGTACTTTCTGTCGTCGCACCCAAGCCTTTCCATTGACTCCAAGCCTGTCCCACGTTTTTGCTCTGTAAGTTTCACAGCCCTAAGTTAAGTATAGATAAGATTTTTGTAGCCTGTTTTCGTCCTGCGGGATCGTTTTTGTTTCTAGCCAGTTTAGGAAGATTAGGTCATAGATAGAGATAGTTCTGTTTCCTCCTCATTTTGAGTGAGTGTTTTTGTTTGATAAATTTTATTAGGTTATTCCTTCCCATTTTGGTGAAGCGCTTTTTCTTTCTAGTTTAGTGTTTGAGAGTAGCAGAGTTTTAGTTAGTTAGAGTTCTGGTCAGTGTAGCCATTTTTTTCGTTGTAATTTTTGTAGACCGTGTTCCAGCAGCTCGGAAACAAAGTTTCTTCCAACCTGCCAATTCCGCGTCTGAGTCTGCCGCTTTGTTCTGGGCCTGACAAAAGTTAAATTTGGTTGTTGTTGAATTGCTGGCACGTTCTCTCTGAGTACTGCAGCTTCCTCCCACAGTCCAAACACATGCAGGTTAACTGGTGACTTTAAATTGCCCGTAGGTGTTTGTCTCAATGTGTCAGCCTTCTCTCTTTCGAGCCTCTCACTCTAGGTCAGCTGGGATAGGCTCCAGCCACCCTTCACCCTGATGAGGAAGAAGAAAACGGATGGATGGATGAAGAACTGGACTCCATGCCTTGTGTCAGGAGTGCCACACACACACACAAATCAAAGAGACATACAGACAAAAATAGAGCGTAGATAAATGTCTGTATCTCTATATAACCTTTTGAATTTTTGTGCTGCAGTACTGATTTCATCCAGCTCAAATCAGCCATGTTCATAATGTTATGCAGCTATAAGCAAAGCTCACGTTGCCTTGAGTGTTGTTGCACTCAGACTCTGTGCCCTCGGTTTGACTGTCTGACCTACTTTGCAAAGAATAAAACATGCTTCTAAGTCTTTACTTCAGACCTCACAGATTAATCATTCCCACATACATACTGCATATAAATGAGACGTGATGCATAAATAATAGATTTTTTTTTTAATAAGAGCAAATGCAAGTTTGGTTATTGTAAGATCATCTAAAACATAACACAGCATCAAAAGTAATTTTCAGTCCTTTCTATTAACTTTAATGTTCCAGTTAGCATCCATGTTTTTAATTGGAAGAATGCTTCATTTATCGATTTGGGTATTGTCGAGTAATTAACTATATTTACGTCACATGAGAAATCAGATTAAAACATTCGAAATACAGTTTACTCCGTTATATCTGATTACAGCCAACTGCCACTAGATGGTCCCATAAACAACCAAATACAGGAAAACCAGTGAGGTTAACATTTTAATGGTGTTCTTAATATGTATTAATTATTTTCTAACATAAAATGTTTATTTTTATGTTCATGGACAGAAAAATATGCTGTGTATATATATATATATATATATATATATATATATATATATATATATATATATTGTTGCCAACATTGTACCAGACAAGTCTGGCAATAAATTCAGTAGCACATAAATACAAAAAACAAGTAAATTAACGATTTATATGTATTTATATATTCACAGTACATCTTTGATATATAAATTTAATACTTATTAGCATTGTACAGAAGTATGACGCTGATCCAGTGTGCAATTTATTCTGATCTGAAGCCAAAAACATAAAATACAACAAATGATCCGTTCTGTGTTTTATCACTGACACCAATTTTACTGTGTGCTGCCAGTGGGGTCAATGAAACCAAGAGAAAAAGAGAAAAATGGATGAAAATTGTCTGTTCAGGGGAAAAAAAAAAGTATTTTCCTGACTTATTCATGATCCAAAACATTTGAAACTCATCTTACATATAATGAATAATCCAGAATAGACACAAATTGCACATAACAAGCAGAACTTTGGTCATTATAGCTTATAAAAATGATGCAGTACCATGATGCAGCAGTTCACGATGATTTGTTGCCTACAGAAGCTAAAATGCATTTTGCATCGAGGCCGCTACTAATGAGAGAAAAACCTGAGAAAAACCTTTTACCTTACCTCACCTTTATCTTGGCATTCAACACTTAGTTTCAAATATCTGAAATTGATGCTCACATCACAATAATTTCTTTTAAACTATTTAATTTTCAGTCTGATTATCAGGCTACTGCACTCAAGCTTCTCTGGTCAAAGTTTATCAGGGGCTCTATATTTCTACTTGCAAAGTTTGAGCTCTATAAATTCTAATAAAAATGTTTTTTGTTTGTTTTTATGGTGCCTCGAGGACTGAAAATGTTTTTTTTCTCAAGCTTATATTATCTTATTTTAGGTGTCATAACCAAAACTCAAATATAATTCACAGATAATCTATTGACAGGTGATTTTGATGTGATTAGGATGGACAGACGGGATTACATCTGCTACATATTCAGGAACTTTACATATACTTGCAAGCAAAAGAGAACATTTTGATTTGCACTGATATCAGACTAATTGCACGCCGGGCAATTAGAATAGCATAAAATTTCAAGTAAATACACCTTATGTAACAGCACAATTTCCAAGCAGGCTGACATTACAGACTGTGAATCATAATAATAAATTATTATCCTCATTCATAAATTGTGAATATTGCCTATTTGCATACTATTTGAACAAATGTGCAACGCTGTGGCTGACGGCCTGATTATGATGGCTGGAGTTATGGGATAAAAAAATCAGTGTCATTTAAAAAGTTTAATATAAGAAAATATATTCACTCCGGCATAATGTATCTCGTGCAACCTCACCTAAAATGCTCGATTTCACCCTTCTTGTTTGGTTTTGCTCTGGCTGCCTGATTGCTGCAGACTCAGGAAATTACACTTCCGCTAATGAACCGATCCGGCTACATATGAACATAATTGCAGCAATTGAGAGAGAGAGAAAAAAGAAAAGAAGCAGATAATAATACTCAGTTCAGCCAACCTGTGTTCCTCTCTGCAGCGCAGCATATCCCTTTTCCTCGGCCAGAGCTGTAGACGGGAGAGATACACACTCGACTGCCTGGTGTGAGCCGCGTTGAATGAGAGTTTGGACGCAGGTAGACGGAGGAGGTGTATGAGTTTTGTCTTTCCCAGCTCAGCCAGTAGCCCATCAAGCCTTCTTGGTGGCCATACCAGTCTACCTGCGCATCCTGGTGTTGCATCTTGGTCAGCTGATACTCTACAAGGGCAGGCAAAGCTGCTGCAGGAAGAAAAACATGCAGAAAGGTCAAGTAAAAACTGTAAGTCCAAAGAATTTGAACCAAAGATAAATAAGCTACAAAGACATACACTACACAATCATCAAACCTAAGACGTACCCTCTTGAGTGCATGCCCTCACCGACATGGCTCTTTCTTTTCCATCCGCATGCACAGCACTGACTGTGACCAGGTACTGAGTGCCCGGCTTCAGGCCGGTCAGTAAAGTGGTGTTCTGCTGGCGCTGTAAGGTCAAAGACTGGACGCGTCCACTTGGAATAGCGCCGTACTCCACTACATATCTCTGGACCCGATTTGGCTGCAGGGGACCCCAGCTCACACGGATCTGATGAGGACTAGAGTCTGACACGGACACCACTGTCGGGCTTAATACATCTGAGAGGAGTCCAAGCAAAGGACAGGAAAGAAACAAATTATTAACTTTGGTCTCAAATATCTCAACAACAACTGAGAAATCATATATGCTATACAAGAGTGTAAAAATGATTAAAAACTCCACAACAGAAGTACGAAAACACGTGTTTGATAGGGAGAGTCCCCCTTTATAATCCTCTCACCGGGAAGTGTGGTGAAGTTAACAGAGAGTGTTTTAAACAGCCTCTGGTTGAATTCTGGACGGAGGGAAGCCGTGTAGGTGGTATCAGGGTGCAGGTTGGTCAGCTCTATCCTGCTGGATCCCCCTGGGAGATTGTGTCTGGCCTCAGGGTCCATTTTCCTCACAGAGTTATACGTGAGTGTATAGTAACCCCTGCCTGGTCTCAGAACAGGATGCCACTGCAGCACAGCACTGTGGGAAGTCAAGTGGACAACGTGCAGACACTCTACACAGACGATTTCTATAGATGAGACACAATGAGGGGAAAGAAGATAAATATACAGGCACTGAGTTCCTTCTTTCACTTCTATCGTGCTTAACCCTTGGAGGGTCTTCCCGTTATGTGTCCTGAATAGTTCCTAAGACAAAACGTGGCTCCTTCCTAAAAACTGCTATAAAAATAATATATAATAATAATTTTTCCACTTTAAACATGTCAGTCTTTTAGAACTACTTCAGCCTGAAATATAAATATCAAATATTATATTTTTTGGTTTTTAACCCTTTAAATGCCAGTATGTTTACATAACTCTGCTGGTTTTTAATTAAAAAAAACTAAAATAATTTCCATAAAATACATTTCAATGACTAATGGCTAACTATTGTTATTAGGCCTTAAGATGGGTCAATGATTGGCAGCAACATTGATTTTGATGCAGTGTCATATTTTTAAATAAACATCCATTTGTGTTCCTTAAAATAAATAATAATAAATACATAACTTCTTCCTAAAAACTGCTATAAAATAATATATATTAATATTTTTTTCCACTTTAAACACGTCAGTCTTTTAGAACTACTTCAGCCTGAAATATACTTCTATCGCAGAAAACAGTAAAAAGTGTGAAACTTTGCTGCACGTTTTGAATGGGTAAAATGGCGCCACGTGGTGGACAAATATAAAAACTACAAATTGAAAGCCAGTGGTCCAAAATGAAATCTTAACATAAAGGAATGCATTAATTTATGTTAGGATAAACGTGGGATCAAAAAAGTATTTTTTAATGGTTTTTAATGGGGCACGTTTTGCCGCTAGGAACTATTTAGGATGCATTTCTGTTGCTAAGCCATTTTAGGCTTAATAAAGTACTGAGATTTCTATTCTAAAAAAAATTAAAAATGAATATCTTTGACCAAATTTTAGCAATCTTCATTTAACACAGCCACATTTCTTAAAAAATAAAAAGCCACGAATGGTCCTAAGATGGCTCAAGGGTTAACCTCAGATTTCAAACACACATACTGATAATGGCCTCCCTCAGGTCCTCTGTGATGATATCAATGTTATCGATGTCCACATTGTAGAGGTGAGATTCCAGAGGTGGTGTCACAGCACGCTTTAACACCTGATAGTTGCCATGCACCGTAGACACAGCTAACACAGAAACTCCCTGCCTCTTCAGCTCAGACATTGGCTGGTCCACGTCTCCAGGCTGCACACCATCAGTCAGCCATAGCAGTATCCTTGGCACGTTTGCCTCTGTCTCTGTCAGAACACGCCGGGCCACCCTGAGCGCCTCTTCTGTGTTGGTGTCTCCCTTCAGCTGGCTGACACTCCGCATAGATTTCTGCAGGCTTTGCTGATTGCTGTGGACATCCAGGCCAAACTCCAGGTTAGGCTTTGTACCCACCTGCAGCAGCCCGACTCTTACGTGCCCGCGGCCTAATGTGAAGGGGCGAAGTATGTCGGCGGTGAAGAATAACATGCGTGAGAACTCGTAGTTTGACAAACTTCCTGAAGAGTCCAGCAGGATGAGTATATCTCCTTCACAGCAGTTCAGCACTGTGCACAACAGGAGGAAAAACAAGGTCATTTCACCTCATGGCATACAAATCCATGCCATCATACATCGTTTAAACCTGCAGTCACATATTTTTTAGTTTTAGCCACTTTAGCCTGGGTGCTCAAATAACACACATGCATCTGTAATGGCACCCATCTGTCAATCAAAGCGGCCACACTGTTAATTATAGAGACTCATTCTGTATCCAGTCTCAAGTGGCCATTTGGGGAACTGCAGTTTTTGGTACTTCACTTTACAGCCATTGTTCAGAAGGTCACCCACTCACCATTCAATGTGCATGCGGTCCTCATGGCAGCCTGGACCAATGACAGTTCGGTAATTAAGTCCCTTAATTGAAGAGACCTTTTACAGGCTCAGCTGCAGAGACACTGCTTCTTTTCGTTCTAGTTCTAGTTCAGTTGGATTTGCCACTCCCTTTCATATTCTTTCGACAGTGTTTTTTGTTTCCTTTTTTTATATAGTGTGTGCGTCCATAAGAAGTGAGTACTGTATTTATTTTGTTCATTTTATCACGTGTGGTGTTTCTATGTGTTCTATCACCTGTCTCACTTCGTCGTCATCAATGTAATTATTCGTACTTGTTTATTTCATATCATATTGTTTTTGTTTACGTAGGTTTCTTATTGTCTTTGTCCACACAAACCTACTGTTTCACTTCTTGAATAAACAATTTATAAGAACAGAGAGTGTCACCATCATATTAATGTCACACCGCGGTGAGGTCAAGCTGGGTTTTTGTTATGTCTTGTCATTTCCTGTTTTATTTTGAAAGATAACTCTCCTCTCGTTTCAGGTCACTTGCCCTTCCTCATGTGTCACCGGTCTGATTGTCTTCCCCGCCCTGATTGTTTCCACCTGTTCCCCATCACCCTGTGTATATATTGTCTGCGTCTCCATTTGTCCCGTGCCGAAGTGTTTCGTCTTTCGTAGCGTGCTCCAAAGCCTTTTTTCATAGCCCACAGTCACAGCGTCTTAGCTCTAGTGATCTTTTGTTTTTCTACCTCGTATGAGTGATTTTTTGTTGTACTTCCTAGTCTAGCCTTTTTGTTTCTTTGTATCTAGCCTAGTGTGTTTTCAGCCTCGTTTTTGAGCGTCTTAAGTTAAGGTTTCATAGCCTTTTGTTTTTCCTCGTTGTGAACGATTTTGATTTTGTTAATCTTCAATAAGAGTAGTTTAGTGTTTTTTCCATCTTTGGAGTGATTTTTTGTTTCCTCTAGTTTAGGCCATTTTCATAGCCTCAGTCGAGGATATTGTCGACCTAAATAAAACAGCTGTCTGCCAAACTCTGCATCTGAGTCCTAATTGAGTCCCGGCCTGACAATTAATCGTTCTCACCGGACAAACTGTGGAGGTGTACAGCCAGATAAATCATTCATTTTAACAGAGGTCTCAAGTTTGGGGATGATAAGCCAACACCTCTTTTATAGCCATGGACGTTGCCGCTTCTTATCAGCATTATGTTGATATGGCAACAGCAATTCAGAGTCCAATATTAACTTTATCTCTTAACTCTTTAGCTGCTAAATGCATCACTTTGTACACCACTAAGTTGTTAGCTGTGTCTGCTGTTTGTTGCCGCGCAACTGCCTACTCGAGGACGAGCTGAAGGGAACTGAGAGGAGAAGCTGCAGAACCAGGATTCAATTCTCTGTCACGGCGAGCGCTTACTTTTAACACACTTCAGTGTATGTGTACGTGAAAAGTTCATTTGAGCCATAAATATACTGGTAATAGCAACTTCAGAGTAGAGCTTCAATTTCCCTTTTTTAGACACTGCAATAAGGCACGTTTTTAATTAACAGCACGTAATTTTCATGACCTGTGGTGGCATTAGGTTCCCACACTACATCCTAGAAACTGTTGGCAGTGATGAATCATAACATCGTGACTACATTAATATCTAAGTCATATATATATAAAACAAAAAGGGACACTGATTTAATGTTTCTCAGGCAAGACTGATCTAATTAATGTCACAGATGCCATTACTGTCCTTAGGGAGGCATTAATATAAAGAAGGAAGGGCAATAACAGGTATATGAGGTGTCTTGTTTCATGCACAACATTGAAATCCTGACAACAATCTCACATTGTATCAAAACATGTCAGAGAAATATTGCACTGAGGATACATTTTAAATGGAGCTGCAGTGGAGGATTTATGATAGCGAGGTATGGGATGCCGTTTGTAAAGCGTCTCGCTCTGAAAATAACAGCAACATTTTGTCACATTTAGCTAAAAACAATGTTTAAAAAACTGGTTTGAATTTTTGAGAGTCACTTTTTTGCACATTTAGAACAATATTTGTGAACTTAGAGATATTTTAAATATTTAAATCTAAATGTTAAATGTAAAATCTAAATGCAAAATCTAAATCTAAATGTTAAATCTAAATCTAAATGTTGAAGCTAAATGTTAAATATAAATGTTAAATATAAATCTAAATCTAAATGTTGAAGCTATATGTTAAATATATATCTAAATGTTAAATATAAATCTAAATCACGATAATTCATGTCCAAGAGTCCATTTCCCCGGATAAGATGGGTTTTATTCGTTATTTACCACTATAAAGACGCTCTGACCTTCTCGAGCTTTTATTTTGGCACTTCCGGTTACCGTCATTTGAATTTGCATTTTAGCTAAATATTTAGTTTCAACATTTAGATATATATTTAACATTTAGCTTCAACATTTAGATTTGTATTTATATTTAACATTTAGATTTAGGTTTATATTTAACATTTAGATTTAGATTTAACATTTAGATTTTACATTTTAACATTTGGATTTAAATATTTAAAATATCTCTAAGTTCACAAATATTGTTCTAAATGTGCAAAAAAGTGACTCTCAAAAATTCAAACCAGTTTTTTAAACATCGTTTTTAGCTAAATGTGACAAAATGTTGCTGTTATTTTCAGAGCGAGACGCTTTACAAACGGCACCCCATAGCGAGGAATCAGGAGAATTGATCACAGGAGTCGATTTATCTCATGAAAGCAGAGTGAGATTTAACATTGGTGATCAAAAAAAAGCACATCCTGCATCTGGGGATCTCTCCAGTACAATGAACGCAGGGTTTGTGTTCTCCATTTTAACCTTTACTGGATCTCCCAGTTTGTCATCAAACAATTATAAGCAGAATAGCAGAATAATGTTCACCTAAAAGAATCAGTCCCATCCTGCACAATCAGATTTGTGTCCAGTACGTTTGGTGACTCGCTCATCTGTCCCACCTGGAAACCAGCGAGAGTTTTCTCTTAATCCTGCAAACTGCATGCAGCTTTTGTTACATGTGGGGCTTGTACTTATATAAAATATTGGTCTTACATCATCACCTATTACAAATAACACTGACATGAGCTTAATGCATGTGCTGTACATCAAACAGATTCATTCCTAATAGTCTCCTACATAATGTACGCGCGTTCTTTATTGCCTCATTTCTTCCATATCGTTTACACTTAAACTTGTTAGACTCTTTTCCGTTTGCAGCTCCTCCGCAGAACACACCCTTTTCCCTTTCATTGCAGCAATGGTCCATAATCATTAAACTTTTATAGGGAGGCAGAAAATAAGCAGCAGGAAAATAAACAGGCGCAGAGGAAATGAGGGAGAACAGTGCAATCAAACCAAGAGGAGTCAGCCAACATCTTTAATGAATTTCAGATAACTGACAAAGATTACAAGAGGAAGAAGAGATGCTACAAGGGGAGGCAGATGATTAAGCATGATGATTGGTTAAAAACTCCACAACAGATTGTTTTATCAACTATTTCTGTCTAGTTCTTCTCCTCAGTTTTCATGAATCAGACATGTTTTTATAAGTGCATTACAGAAGTACGAAAACATGTGTTCAATAGGGAGAGTCCCCTCTCACCGGGAAGTGTGGTGAAATTAACAGAGAGTGTTTTAAACAGCCTCTGGTTAAACTCTGGACGGAGGGAAGCCGTGTAGGTGGTATCAGGGTGCAGGTACTTCAGCTCTATCCTGCTGGATCCCCCTGGGAGATTGTGTCTGGCCTCTGGGTCCATTTTCCTCACAGAGTTATATGTGAGTGTATAGTAACCCCTGCCTGGCCTCAGAACAGGATGCCACCGCAGCACAGCACTGTGGGAAGTCAAGTGGACAACGTGCAGACATTCTAAAGAGATGATTTCTATAGATGAGACACAATGAGGGGAAAGAAAATTAATATACAGGCACTGAGTTACTTCTTTCACTTCTATCGTGCTTAACCTCAGATTTCAAACACACATACTGATAATGGCCTCCCTCAGGTCCTCTGTGATGATATCAATGTTATCGATGTCCACATTGTAGAGGTGAGATTCCAGAGGTGGTGTCACAGCACGCTTTAACACCTGATAGTTGCCATGCACCGTAGACACAGCTAACACAGAAACTCCCTGCCTCTTCAGCTCAGACATTGGCTGGTCCACGTCTCCAGGCTGCACACCATCAGTCAGCCATAGCAGTATCCTTGGCACGTTTGCCTCTGTCTCTGTCAGAACACGCCGGGCCACCCTGAGCGCCTCGTCTATGTTGGTGTCTCCCTTCAGCTGGCTGACACTCCGCATAGATTTCTGCAGGCTTTGCTGATTGCTGTGGACATCCAGGCCAAACTCCAGGTTAGGCTTTGTACCCACCTGCAGCAGCCCGACTCTTACATGCCCACGGCCTAATGAGAAGGGGCGAAGTATGTCGGCGGTGAAGAATAACATGCGTGAGAACTCGTAGTTTGACAAACTTCCTGAAGAGTCCAGCAGGATGAGTATATCTCCTTCACAGCAGTTCAGCACTGTGCACAACAGGAGGAAAAACAAGGTCATTTCACCTCATGGCATACAAATCCATGCCATCATACATCGTTTAAACCTGGATTCATATATTTTTTAGTTTTCGCCACTTGGGAAACGAGCTGACAATTATATTCGTACTTGTTTATTTCATATCATGTTGTTTTTGTTTACGTACTTTTCTTATTGTCTTTGTCCACACAAACCTACTGTTTCACTTCTTGAATAAACAATTTATAAGAACAGAGAGTGTCACCATCATATTAATCGTTCTCACCGGACAAACTGTGGAAATGTTTAGTAATAATAAGTGCCCTTTTTTATAGCCATGGACGTTGCCCCGCTTCCTATCACCATTTTGTTGATATGGCGACAGCAATTTAGAGTCTAATAAACATGTATATAAAAAATCCTCAAGCTCTACCAGAGGCCTGGGAGTTTGAGGGTTCTGCGCAGTATTTTCGATGTTCCTAGGACTGCACTCTTCTGGACTGAGGCTTCAGATGTTGTTCCTGGGATTTGCTGGAGCAACTCTCCCAGTTTGGGGGTTACTGCCCCAAGTGCCCCCACTACCACGGAGACCACGCAACCCTTGACGTTCCACATCCGTTCCAGTTGCTCTTTCAACCCTTGGTACTTCTCAGGTTTCTCATGTTCCTTCTTCCTGATGTTGGCGTCAGCTGGGATCGCCACATCTATCACCACTACCCTCTTCTGCTCTTAGTCCACCACCACTATGTCCATTTGGTTAGCCAGGACCTGTTTGTCAATCTGAAAGCTGAAGTCCCACAGCACCTTGGCCCTGTTGTTGTCAGCCACCTTCTGTGGTATGGCCCATCAGGATTTAGGTATTCGATACTGGTTGCAGATGTTCCTGTATACTATCCCAGCCACTTGGTTGTGCCCTTTCCAAGTACGCTGATCCAGCTAGCATCTTACACCCTGCTACTATGTGCTGGACTGTCTCAGGGGCTTCTTTACACAGTCTGCATCTTGGGTCCGGTCTACTCTGGTAGATCCTGGCCTCTATAGCTCTTGTGCGTATGGCCTGTTCTTGTGCTGCCATGATTAGTGCCTCTGTGCTGTCTGTCAGTCCTGCATTATCCAGCCACTGGTAGGATTTCTTGATTTCAGCCACTTCCTCTATCTGACGGTGGTACATGCCATGTAGGGGTTTGTCTCTCCAGGTTGTCTGTTCCTTCTCCTCTGCACCCTCCTCAGGGATGCTCACTAGTCCTCGGCCTCCCTCTTTCCGCTTAGTGTATAGTCTCAGGGTGCTGGACTTGGGGTGGAACCCTCCATGCATGGTGAGGAGCTTTCTAGTCTTGATATCTGTGGCTTCTATCTCCTCCTTTGGCCAGTTTATGATGCCAGCGGGGTATCTGATGGCTGGTAGTGCGTACATGTTGAGGCAAGGCTTGGACCTTGTTCTTACCATTCAACTGGCTTTTCAGGACCTGCCTTACTCTCTGGAGGTATTTGGCTGTGGTTGACTTCCTTGTGGTTTCCATTAGTCTGTGGGATGCCAAGGTACTTGTAGCTGTCTTGGATATCACCTATGTTGCCCTCTGGTAGGTCAATCCCCTCAGTGCCTCTCTTTAAGACCATCCGGCCACACTTGTCCAGTCCGAAAGACATCCCTATGTCATCGCTGTAAATCCTGGTGGTGTGGATCAGTGAGTCTATTTCTCGCTCATTCCTGGCATACAGCTTGATGTCATCCATGTAGAGCAGGTGGCTGATTGTTGCCCCACTACGGAACCGGTACCCGTACCTGCTCTTCGTAATGATCTGACTGAGGGGGTTCAGGCCTATGCAGAACAGCAGTGGTGATAGCGCATTTCCTTGGTATATGCCGCACTTATGTCTTCCACATTTCCATTGAGTTCTGGATGAAGGTCCTTAGGTTTCTGTTGATCTTATACAGTTCCAGACATTCCAGTATCCATGTGTGCGGCATTGAGTCGTAGGCTTTCTTGTAGTCGATCCAGGCAGTGCACAGGTTGGTCTGTCTTTTCTTACAGTCTCGGGCGACTGTTCTATTAACCAGTAGCTGGTGCTTGGCTCCCCTGGTGTTACTGCCAATTCCTTTCTGTGCCTCGCTCATGTATTGAGCCACATGCTTACTCATTTTTGCCGCAATGATACCTGACAGAGCCTTCCATGTTGTGCAGAGACAGGTGATTGGCCGGTAGTTGGATGGGATGGGTCCCTTTCCGGGGTCCTTCATAATTAGGACTGTCCTGCCTTGGGTTAGCCACTCTGGGTGTGTCCCATCCCTGAGCAGCTGGTTCATTTGTGCTGCTAGGCGTTCATGGAGTGCAGTTAGCTTCTTCTGCCAGTGCGTATGGATCATGTCGGGGCCTGGTGCTGTCCAGCTCTTCATCTTTGACACTCTTTCTTGGATGTCTGCCATTGAGATGGTTACTGGTTCTGGTTCTGGGAGGTTGCTGTGGTCAGCTCTTAGGTCCACTAACCATTGGGCATCGGTGTTGTGTGATGCCTCTCTTTCCCATATGGCCTTCCAGTATTTTTCCACCTCAGCTCTTGGCGGGTCTGACCGGTTGTTGTTTCCCTGCCACTGAGACTACACCTTGGCTGGTTTAGTGGAGAACAACTTGCTTATTCACCTGGCCTCTCCCTCCTTGGTGTATGTCTTCCACCGGGTGGCCAGAGCTGTTAGTCTGTTAGTTAGTATATATATATATATATATATATATATATATATATATATATATATGGTGGCAAAGTGGCAAAGGGGAGGAGCTAAAAGGGGAAACTGAGGCAGAAATCACAGAGAGAGAAACATGAGGAAGAGTTGGATTAAAGTTGCTGATGGAGATGTACAAGCTCCATCTTTGCATTCCTCACAGCAAACGTACATGTGGATATGTATATGCGTGAGAGAGAGATTTAAGCACGTCGTCTGTCATTTAACTGGTTTCAAGCCATATGCCATCCCGCAGAGCTGCACAGACGAATGAGAAATATGTTAATGCTTCCTGTGAAGTTTACTGAGTGCGCTATCAAAATGCGGCGACATCAAACAGACAGATGGCAGACTATCCAGTTTGTGTTGGATCAAAATCAACGTGGGCAACTTCTCTAGACTCTTAAAACATTTGACACATAAACTGTGTGAGGCTTTGCTGCCTCTTAAACGTTTACAGATTTCCTGCCTGAAAAGTGAAACCGCAAATTAATTAAAAATTCCACACATTCCATGTGGGATCTCTAACTTAGCCAATAAGTCAAAAATATTGACTTTTAATTAGCCTCAGGCACCTGTAAGTACCACAACTTTATGTCCAAGCCAGAATGAAGAACAAAGCTCCTGCTGTCCTTAAAAATACAGTAATGGACCGCTGCTGCTGCTGCTGCTGCTGGAGAAGAATCAAATATGAACAATAAACAGTTTACCTGCATTACCAAGGTTCAGCACTTCATGGACTGGCACCAGTTTATATCTCTGATCTCATCAGCCCCTATTCTACCTCCAGAAAGTGGTATCGATCTTCTCATCTAACACTCAGAAAGACAGCAAATGAAAGTGTTTGCCAACTTTAAGAGCTGCTTTTGTTTTTATTTTATTTTCTTATTCTTATCTTGTGAAAACATTACAAATGTCTTCTGAGGCTCTGCAGTAGAAACTTGTGTTGCACACATGGAGAAAGATGTGGGTGTAGGCAGGGAGGGTGCGTAGGATTCTTGCTTTTTTGGAGTTTGACCCAAATTATTATTATTACTAAAGGTTTTTCTCTTTTTTCTTGTTACTCTCTGAAACCAGCTGACTGGTGGACACGCTGTTTACCTTCACGTATTTCTTAAAAACTGTTGGCGGCGTTTGGCTGTAATGTGTCCAGTGGTGTCATAATTTGGAAAAGATGACGTTTTCCATTGCTTGTCACCAGTTAATACACCCTGATCTGTTTTTCCACAGCAAGTCACAAAAACAACTCCAGCCACCCAGCTTCTTTTCCAGTGTAAACCTATGAAGGAAACCTGCAGTGGTAACAATCTATTTTTAATAATCCAGAAGAAGTCCTAGTAAAAGTACATTTATGTACATTTGATATAAAAAAAAAGTACTCATAATGCAGAAAAATGTGTGTTAACTTCTAATTCATGTGCAAGTAGAACTGGAAATGAAGTACAACATTACTACATGTAGAGGAGAAGAAGTATGACGTAGATTTAAACTGCAAAGTTCAAGTAGTAAAACCTGAGTAGAAATAAATATATGATCCAATAAAGAGACATCAAATCATCTGCAGTCATCATCATTATTACCCATATATCCCATTATACTGTAAACGGATCATAAACTGTGAGCATATAAAAAGACACACCCATTATCTCCTGAATTAAAGTAATGAGTGTGATAACTTGTTTAAACCGGCCTGTCTGTGCAAATGATCCTGTTAATGTCAGTGATCCTTAAACCACCATGTGGCGTGCTGAGCTTTGACGCACCAAATATTTATTAGCAGCAATTATAAAATACTTTACCCCCTCTGCAGATGTAGATTTTGTGAGTTTATTTGCATAAATAGTTACTTTAAAAGCAGAAACATGATTTTTTTTTTCTTCGTTTGAAGCTTTCATACCAGACTCCATTTACAAAAAATATAATTTTCCTGATCTAAGCCCGGAGAAGCAGAAAACTGCAACCAAGCAACTTCACATCCGTGCGTCAGCTCTGTGCATGGTTCGTGTTTCATTCGGCTATAATCATGGACCTGCGATACTTCTTATCACCTTGCACATTGAGCTTTATGTTGTCAACTCACCTGTGGCAGGTACAGCAACTTGCATGTCGCTCCGCTGCAACATCGCCCAGATGAGAACAACACAGCAGCGAAGTGAAAAGCCTTCCATCCTGTCGGAGCCGCATTAAAAACAGGTGAAATAACCAACAGCAGATCTCCTGTCACCGGTTCCCATCGCACAGATCTCAGACACTAATGCTCCAGTCTGTCGCCTCCTCAGCAGACTCATCCAAACTTTTTTTTCTCCGGCGTACACCTGCGTCATGCGTACTCCTCATTTACAGTCATGTCCTTTAATGTAAGATTAGTCCGCTTCAAGTCCAGATTACTCCTCCTCCTCCTCTTTCTCTAGCTGCAGATCCAGGAAGGTGAATCATTCCCACCTTTTGCAGGAATTTGGTTTGAAGACTGATGTTTCCTTCTCTACTGTAATGTTCTCAGTCCAGGGGTCAACACACTTATTCCTGCAACATAACACCAATGTGAAAAGGCTGGGTCCTAGAGTCAGCAGGAAAATACCAGAATTAAATGTCTGCTGCTGCAGGAAGAATGATCTCATCTGTTTTTCCTGTATATTATCTTGTGCTGGAGGAAATACACTGAAACTGATCTGACTTTCATTTTCTCAGGGGACCACAATACTGGAGCCGGCTTTGGGAAACAGTAACAAGAGGGCAAGATTCCCATTTGGATCAAGACAGAGGCAAAGAAAAACCTTTTGCCCAATCCATTAGGCAGGATTATAGTAAATACCACAGCAGTAAGATAACTTGGATCAAGTGCAGGCGATTCACATGCATTTATCGCAGTTGCCTATGGGTGTGTGTATGTGTGTGTGTGTGTGTGTGTGTGTGTGTGTGTGTGTGTGTGTGTGTGTGTGTGTGTGTGTGTGTGTGTGTGTGTGTGTGCCACCAGATAAAGGGCTTAATAAATGGAGTGAATGTGCCCTCTTGAGATGAGAGCTGCCCTGCATGTCCCTATTGCAAAGACAGACTGTCTGTTACTTCACTGGAAATACGGATCAGTTTGACCGTACTGTATGTGGCAGCGTTCTTTATTTATTTTTTTCCCATACTGCCAGTATGGGAAAAAAGAAGGATAACACCGTTAGAGGGAATATTTTGATCCTGCTTGATGATGCATTATACAAAATACTTTTGCTTAGGTGGGTATGTCTGCAGACATAGACATTAGATAGACACACAGTCTGTTGGCAGGTCATGAATCGTGATCATTTTGAGATTTACATGCCGGATCCGGGTGTGAGGATAGTGGCATCAAACGGTGAAGTGCCAGATTGCAAAACATAGAAATTGACCCTTTATTATCCACATTGCCAACAGGTGTGTTCAGAAGCTGGGGTTGGTGAGCTGGCTGTGGACTGCATGGTTTGACTCTGGCATATGAATCTATAAGACATGGATACAGCGTTGGATGATGGGTCCACTCATTTTTAACGGAAGCTGCTCAGTGGCGCATGAAGCCAGAAAAATTCATTTTTCAGGCACACAAGTACCTGAAAATTCGAATTCATAGTGTGGCTCGTAGAGCAGGTTCAATAAATACGAGAAAGAATAAATCAAATCAAATCAGATTTTATTTGTATAGCCCAAAGTCACAAAGTCACATTTGCCTCAGAGGGCTTTACAATCTGTACAGGGAGTGACACCCTCTGTCCTTAGACCCTCGGTTCGAGTGAGGACGGACAGACGTGCAATGGATGTCATGTGTACAGGACAAATTAACACAAACATATTGTACAATTACAATAACTGACAAAATGACAAAAAAAACAGAATGAATGAAAAAATGACCACAGTAGCAGATATGGTAGTAATAATGACAGTAATAATAGTAGCGTAGTGGACGTCGTGCAGGATCACAGCAGCAGCCACGATGCACGAAAACCTGCTGGACGACAGAGAAGTTTGGTTAGTAACATGCATTAATGAGATAGATAGATAGATAGATAGATAGATAGATAGATAGATAGATAGATAGATAGATAGATAGATAGATAGATAGATAGATAGATAGATAGATAGATAGATAGATAGATAGATAGATAGATAGATAGATAGATAGATACACAAACCAGAGAACTGAATCAGGTTCAAGACAGTTCACAAAGGGAATGGTGCAGTGCAGATGGAGATCCAGTGAACAGGTGGCACAAATTCTATGGCAATAATTCTTTTACGATGTACAGTAAGCTTGTGTGGTCAGTGTGCATGACATGATATACGCCACTGCTGTCTGTTTGGCCACAAAGTCAAACTGACGACTTCAGAGCCTGGCGCTCTTCCTGCCGAGTTAGTCTGGCATTAGTTGCTTCATGGTGTGGACTGAGGGGGTGCAGGCTAGTTAGCATTATGGAGCCAATGATCCAAATAAAACATAACGGATGGCGACATTATCCTAAATGTCATGCCATTGTAATTTATTTTCCAGCGTTCAGTCTCGTTTATGAGACTTTTGCCCAATGATAATATTCACTCACTGAGCAACAGGATCCTGTCTGCAGTTCACTCAACACCCAAAGGTGTCTTTCATGAGACACTGTGTTCAAAGTTTAGCTTTCTACATTAACAGACCATCTTTCCTCATTTATGCTGTCATGAATAAGTAGTAAGTAAATAAAAATAATAATTAACCTCATTAATCCAGTGATCCACGCGGAATGTCCCAGCTGATGATCAGCTCAGCTGTTGCTGTGTTACTGTATTTGATTATCTCGGCTTCCCTCCACATAGTTAATGTTCAATATCTGAGTGTGTGACGCTGCTCATCCAACGTGACTCAACACTCTTGACACACACACACATAATTAAGTTGATAAATTTAGCACACTCGCACACGCACACACATGTACACACAGTGGCTTTTATTTACTTTTATCTATCTAATATGACATTGGCACATGTGATGTTTTGGTATCCTTCATCATCATTTAACACTTCTATTATGTTTTATCTAATCTGTATTTTTCAGTGTGTATTTATATTTAACTCGTAAAGTCTATGTGAAGTAAGAATAAATATGTGTTTTGAGTTTGTCAGACCAAAAAAGAAAGTGTGATGAATCATCCAGCCAAATGTAAATGATTAAAAATATTGACAAGCTTACAGCAGCTATTCCGAGCTCCAGGACTGAGGGGGGGGGTCAAGCGGGCATTTTGAAGCAGCCGAAACGTGTCAGATGAGTCCAGAAAACGACGTGACAAACTATGAAACACTCTGAGCGAGACGAGTTCATCTCTGTCTCTTTGCTCGGGGTGGCCTCAGCGTGTCATCGAGCCACCCTTTAAGGACCGCCCACAAAATCCTGAGACTGAAAACCGGTGAAAAAACTGTTTTAACCTGTATACAATATATCGTTCAAGTATATAAAACATATTGAATATATTTTAAAAGAAAACATATATATACACTCATATACTACACATATACTCAGGCGAAGCAGTTATGGTTTCATATTTGTAGCCACTTTAGCAGCACTGTTGTTGTTGATCTTATACTAACTGCTAAAGCCGTATACATTGGCAATTAGTATGTAGTACTGGGAAAGATTTTGTTATTATAAAGTCATTTTCTTGCTTTTTTCCAGCTCTATACTGAGAAAAAAAGAAAGAAAAACACTTCTGGTACAGCAGCTCAGTCACGAGGCCACACACTGCTTCCCATTTTTCACTTCGGCTGTACGTGTGTTATGTGTTTTCCATCCAGGTGCAGTTTGCTGCTTTAAGTCACAGCATGCAGCTTTTACCTCCACTTGAAGTACATTTATTTCTATTTCTATAATTATGTGTTAAGTGAGACATTAACGCAGACACAGCAAACCTAATTGATCGGAAGAAGCTACGTTTTTAAAAATCCTTCTGTGCATGAATAAATTCCTGATTAACAAACCGGCCTCACTTCATTCTTCGTGGTCTAAAAAAATCACGGCCTGGTTGTAAAGGAGCTGTGCTATTAAAAAGCCATTTTATTAACACCATGTTGATGAGCTCTGCTTCTGCTGAGGAGTCCTGCTGATTAACTCCCAGATTAATGTGCTGTCAGGCCTCTGCCTCGGCTGCACATATTAACACGATTTGTTATCACAACAGCACAGTGATACGATAATATTGACCGCACAGGACCGGAATTAAGTGGGAACCTATTTCCCTTTCAAGAATGAATGCTTTTATAAGGGACATTTGAGCTTTGTCTTTGTTTTTGAGGTCGAACGTTGGTGGCAGAGAAACCCCCCAACCAAAAGTCCCTTCTCTTGTAAAAGCATGGAAAACCTAATGTACAGAGCACTTACAGGTATTGATTAGAGGCGCTGACTCAAAGGACAGATTAATAAGGATGGAGCCTTCCTTTTCTTCCGTCTCCAAACTCATCCGCTGTCTGGTGCATGTCCGGGCCTGCAGCAGCATCTTCCTGTAAAATGGGAAACTGGAATTTCCCCTGAAGAAGAAAGTTTGGCAAAGGCAGCTTTCTCTTCATGTTTGTGTGGGCAAACATGCAAATGATCGTGATGTGTCCATGTTTGTGATTCTGAGCATGTGCCGTAAAACGGATATACAGCTCGTTCCACGGGGTGCAGCATATATGTGATACACAGCCTGTAATCCTGAGACATTTATGGGTTTCTTTTAAGAAGCATTCATTTTTTCATCACATTTCTAATTACTGTTGACAGATAAATAAAATACACCTTCCTCTCCAGAGTCATAATTTGGGTAAGTATATAGCTCAAAGTGGCTTTATAGCTCATGCCAGCTCGCTCCTGAACTCTAGAAGAATCTAGTTGTTTGTGCAGTGAGTGTGTTTACTATGTGCTATGTGTAGTTGTTGTTGTTTTGGTTTGATGTATTGAATATGCGTGCCTTGTTTCGTGTATGCATATCACTGCTGCATAGCCAACTGTGCCACTGGGCATGAATAAAGTGAATTATTGATTCACCTGTTTTTATTACAATGAATTATAAAGGAAAAAATCTGTCCCAGTCTGTCCAAAATATATATCTCTTTATTTAGCATACTGTATTATTTAGTACGCCCACTGTCTGCCTTGAAGCGCGCCGTTCAGTCCAACCATTTCTTTTCCGCTTCTTATCCGGGGTTAGCTGGGTGTCCCCAGCAACACTTTCCACCTCCTCCTTTCAGATCCCAAGGTGTTCCTGGCCAAATGAGCTATACAGCCCCTTCAGTAGGTTCTGGGTCTGCTCCAAAGGCTCCTCTCGGTTGGAGAGGAGTCCCAGAACAACCCCCTTTTCCAAGTCCACAAAGCACACAATGACAATACATGCTGACATGTAATGGATATAATGTTTACAGTCTTAATTGACTGTATATGCATGCAAACGTTTGCTCAGGCTGAACATCATCATAGTTTTGCAGTAATGCAGTCATAAGTTGAGGTACTGGACGAATTCAAACGTTGCTCTGATGACGGCAGAAGATGGACCCGACGATGGCAAAAGTTATCGCCTCTAAAAGTGAGAATCAAAAAAAGAAAATAATTGTATGACTTTTGCAACTTTTTCTCAGTGGATTAATGTGTTCATCAAATTATAACTGACAGATAATCGCAGTGTTGTGGGCGGAGGAGAAAGCCCCACAGCACACAAACAAAACACAACTTATCTCCAATTTAAAGTGTGAAATGACTTCACTCCTCGATAACAGCGTTTGTGTGTTTTCTTTGTGTGCATTAGAAGACTGGCACACACTAAAAATCACCGGTTTCAGAGGTCTGCGAGGAGATGAGTCCACTTGGAATAAATAAAACTCTTTATCGTCAGTCTAGAGAGGACAAACTTTCCCCTGCCTCATAAAACATGGAGGAGCACTGCATGAATGCAGTCTTGGCTGTACGAAAAAGCTGTGGGCATTTCACCAATTAGTTATGTCAGGCCGGGACTCAAGGAGGATTCAGATGCAGAGTAGAGCAGAGAGCTGTTTTATTCAGATCTACGAACACCCTCGAAAGAGTGAGGCTATGAAACAAGGCCTAAACTAGGTGAAACAAAAAAATCACTCCAAGGAGAAAAAAAAACTCAAAACTATTCTTATCAAAGATTAACAAAATCAAAATCGCTCACAATGAGGAAAAACAAAAGGCTATAAAACACAATGAGGCTGAAAATACACTAGGCTAAAGACAACGAAACCAAAAGACTAGACTACAAAGTACAACAAAAAAATCACTCTTTCGAGGAAGGAAAACAAAAGACACAAGAGCTATAATGCTATGACTATGGGCTACGAAAAAGGCTTTGGTGAACGCTGCATGAGACGAAACACTTCGGCACGGCACAAAGGGAGACACAGACAATATATACACAGGGTGATGGGGAACAGGTGGAAACAATCAGACCGGTGACACATGAGGAAAGGCAAGTGACCTGAAACGAGAGGACAGGTAAATATCAAAATAAAACAGGAAATGACGAGACAGGACAAAAACCCAACTTGTGACATAATTCTTCCTCTAACAGCTCATTGAACAGATCAGTGAGCTCTGTTTTATTCTGTCAATGTTATTTTTCAGACGCTCCTTGTAAAGTGCCACCACAGATGATCATTCGTTTCCATCTCGCTCACAAACCAGACCATGCTCAAACCCGTCATGGAGATCTGATGATCCGATTTGTTTTGGCGGAAGTGTTTAACACCTGATGCCATTCTCACCATGCGACCAGCAAATATAAATGCACTGGTTTGTGCCTCTCCAGTGGCTCT
>CM014082.1:34705878-34923378 GCA_004119915.2 Collichthys lucidus | reverse complement strand
TCCAGTCAGGACTAATGTCACAGCTGAGACACGAGCTGACTCTGATCAGCTGTGACTGAAGAGCAGGAAGAGCACTGAGAGGAACAGCTGATCATTTTAAGTGTCACTCTCACATAAGTAACTCTTTTAAAAAGGGCCGTAACTCATGGCTTTATGGAAAATAATTCCTTCACTAATGTTTTGTATGTCAGTTAAAAGCCGTTAGTAAGCTCATGATTCGGGCTGTGAAACATCATTAATAAAGTGTTCTTAAAATAACCCGAGCATGCAGCTGTAACATTGAATAATAACTTCATAAATAGATGGTGGTCTCGTTTCTAAAACGATGTTTGAAGTAGTTGAAGGACCCGACAGTTAAAGTCATTTATCTTTTGTTCATGTTTAAATCGTTCTGAAAACTGGAGATGTTTGACAAAACGTGAGAAATGCTCATATTATATTCCACTCGAAGGGGATTCTTCACAAGCTGGCAACCCAAGAAATGTTTATTTATAACTGATCTATAAAGAAACATTTATTATAACTTAAAAACGATCTAAATAAAACAAACTTGTGATCCCTGCAGTAAACTCCTAACCTTACTGTTATCTTCTCAGCGATTGTTTTGTTTTTGTATGTGTTTTTGTTGATTTATAGGAGTGGGGTGATAAGGGTAATATTTTCCAAGCTCAACCCTTAATGGACACACACACACACACACACACATATATATATATATGCAGCGCTCACATGGGCTGTGCTGCAGAGGCAGGTAAAGGACGATGAAAAATGTTCAGTCACTGAGACTCCTGAAATACAAGCCTGCAGGATGAAGACGCACTAAGGGGAGTGAACAGTGTGTGTGCGTGTAAGTGTGTGTGTGTGTGGGGATCAGGACATGCCTCTGCACGTTAATGTGTTTCTAGTTTTAAATGAACGACTTGACGAATTTGATTACTAGTCAAATCATGCCGAGCGCCAAACCAAAGCCATAATTATCCTGTGACTTTAAAAAAAATGTTTTTCTGCACCTCCAGCAAAAAAGTGAAAGTCCAGTTCATAAAAAACTAAAAATATTGGAATATTAAAGATTAGAATTCAAATGATGGCATTAGAGGAAAGGTTAAGAGATCACAAAAGTAATCTGGATCCATCCTGAGGGGGAACACGAGTGTTTGCACCAAATGTCATGGTAATCCATCCGATAATTGTTAAAACATTTCACTTAAGACCTCGTGTGTGTGTGTGTGTGTGTGTGTGTGTGTGTGTGTGTGTGTGTGTGTGTGTGTGTGTGTGTGTGTGTGTGCTGAATGAAAATATTTTTGTAGTATGCTGATGGGGATGATTGGAGTGATTCAAGCCAAGATGGTGCAGCCATAGTTTGGACAACCAGCACTTCCTCATCCTCCTCCTCTCCCAACCAGCCACACGTCCTTTTGTAAAGTCCTTTGTTCTAGATTGGAAGTAGTTTTTGTTTGAATAGTAGGTGACTTGATCTTGTTTTAGGAAGGTAAAGTGAGGTCAGTGATTTATTTTCCAGAGAGAATTGTTTTGGTTCTTGTTGTTTTGGCCGTGGTCCACCCTGAAGCTGATACCTTAGTTATAGTTGTTTGAGTTTTTTGAAAATATAAATCATTTTCTTTTCATTAAAAATATAAAACTTGTTGTACGTGGCTACTTGGGACTCGGGGAAGATGGGGCCCTGTCTAGTTATGCTCTAGGCTCCCCTAGACTGGGGCGTAACATGAGTTAGGGGCTAGTCTGTTGTAATTGTTTTTCTGGTTGGCAGTACATTTTGGTGTGTGTGTGTGTGTGTGTGGGATTGTGGAGTTTGCACTCAATGATTTCATGGTCAGTCCATCTCTGGATAAAATACAAAAATGGCAAAAAAATAATAGACCTAATTGATTTTGGCCAATTGCTATAATCTGCAGGTGCCTTACAGTGCCAGGAAGGCAGAAATTAAGCAGTTGCTGTGTGCAGAGTTGGTGGTGCAGGGCATCTTTCCAAACCCAGCTGCTGAGGCTGCTGCGGGTGACAAGGCGAGTGACGCTGAGGTGAAAGCAGCAGCGCTCACTGCTGGTGTGGAGCTTGAGCCAGTCACAGATCCAGTCATGGGAAACAACAACAGCTGCTGCCTGAGTTGGCCTAAAGAGTTCTGGTCACTTCTCCTCCAGTGCAAACGAGTAGTGCAAGCTCAGGAAATCTGTGCCAGTCTATCTTTTGAGGATAGCTTGATTATAACATCTTAAAGAAAACCGTGTTGTAGGCCTACGAGCTGGTTTCCGAAGAATATAGACAGAAATTCACCAAAGTGATTTGTCATCTGGAAACCACGAAGGCACGCCGCACAAAATTTCATCTAAATCCAATATTTGATGAAAAATGTGAGACTCGACCAAAGTGGTGGACCTACTGACTGACAGTGTATTCAATATAATAAAGTGTAATTATAATATTTTACTTAAAAGCCACTTTCTACATTACCTTTCATAAAACATGCAGCCTAAAATTTTTCAAAGGCAAAAAGTTAAAACAGAATTCGACAACGACGAATATAATTTTATGCAAATATACTTAAAATATAAGAATAAGAAAGAAGAAGAAAGAAAGAATAAAAAGTTAAAGTATGAATAAACACAGAGGTTAAAAATATATATCAGAGGATGATCGAGGCTTAAAAGCTCAGCAGTGAATGATGAAGCACTTTAAATAAAAGCTGGGTTAGAAAGATGTCTCGAGGTTTTCTCTTTTTTATGTCTACAGAGGTGGAGTCCTTCAGATCCACGGGCAAACACATTAAATATATTCACATGGCTTCTTTCGTTTTGTTCTTGGTGCTTAACAGGAAGAAGTGGTGGACTATATATTGTGTACAGAAAGTCATGAAACGATTACAAACTCTGGATAATACTAAAATTATGTGAGTATAACTACTGCAAACCTTTTACTATTTAACTTTTTTTTCCCGTGCTGGCTATTAAGGAGCTTAGTCAGGGTTTACACCCTAGAGGCACTTCATTCGTCATGTCGTCCTGCACATTAAGCCACCCAGGAGGACAATTCATCATGTTTTATCAGCCATAAAGACGCCCAAGAGGACGCTTTTGCAGGATTTATTCAAACATGGGAGCACCAGTGTACCAGTGCTGGTGGCTTGTAGCTGCTTGCCAGCTGTTGTGTTTCCTCTGCCCTTCTTGTTCTGCGTTTGTGTATCTTGTTTCACTGTCTGTGCAGCGTCGGCGTGGCTGACCTGATTTCTCCTGCCACTCTTCCATTCATCCACACCTTCATTCACCTGATAACCACCTCCCCTCCGCTGCAGTGTATATATATAATATATAATAATCTTTATAGAGTAGTTTAGAGTTTTCCTCCTTTGGAGTGTTTTTGTTTTCCCTAGTCTAGGCCGTTTTCATAGCCTCACTCTGTCGAGGGATTTTTGTTGTTCTGAATAAAACAGCTCTCTGCCACCTCTGCGTCTGCTTTTCATCCTCCACTCACGTTCGTTGACTCACTTTTTGGACGCCTGTGTTGACGTCCACCTTTTTGTTTTTTCCTCCAGCACAGCCAGTCCTTTTTGTGCTCACCTTTCCTGGATCACCTACCTGGACCTCACTGTCACTCCCATCCCCCCCAGCCGTGTTACTGGTCACACTTTTTATAATAACCCCATTTGTACTCGCCTTGTGTCAGCTAACGCGCAACAAACCTTGGTCTTGGTCCCATCTTTGTCTCAATACACTCTAATATATTATACATTATTCTAGATATAATACACTACAATATTAATATTTAAACAGCCGTGTGTTGTTGGGGGTTTTTTTTCACCCTGAGCGGAGGTAAACACTTTTGGATTTTGGCAATATGTCTGTCTTGGATCTCAGACAGCAGCTGACACAACATGAGCCAAAGGATCTTTCATCCACCGTCTGTTCTCCACCTTCTCCTCCTGGTGTAAACACACAGATGACTGACAGTTTTCCAGGAGGAAGAAGCGATGAAATGAAACCTTTTTAAAACAATGTGCAATCAAGTAATCCAGTTCAATTCAAACGCTGCTGTAAAATCACTCGAATTAACTTTAATATTCTAATTCCTAAGAATATACGTAACAAGTCTATAATGTCATTGTCTTCTTACGTAAGTGGAAAGATTCATGTCATTTCTTGTCATCAGTTACATTCCAGTCACAGTAATGCACTCTCCATTAGCAGCCGATTACTAACCCTTGTTCTGTAGCAGCTTCAGAGGCTCCGACCAGGAACAGACAGGAAAATTATCCCACAGGTAGCTAATCTCACAGCAGCAGCTCTGTTCCTCTGTCAGTGCAGGAATGTGCAGGCAAGTCTCAATGTGAAACCAAACAAAGAAACCACGGCCTCTGAGAGATTGCAATCCGCTGTCAATCACACCGGTGTCCTGTGAATGTGACTGGAAAGAGATGAGACTGTGATGCAGCGATATCAGCTCATCTCTCAACATCTTCAAATAAGAAGACATGATCTGAATACGTCAAACAAACATTGTCACACTCATGCTTACTGTACTAATATAACCTGGCCTGGCTACCTAACTTACAACACAACCAGGAATATGTGCCGACAGGATGGAATAAATAATAAAACTGCACAAACTAGATTTATGCTTGGCCAGTTATCACAATATTAAATAAACACACAGGAACAGCTGTCAGACTTTAAAACCATCCACCATCTTGTTAAAGTGCAGAGCTCTAACCACCCTCAACCACCAGGGATGTTTTGTTCTTTGGATGTTAAACGCTCTCTACACTTTTGTTATGTATGCAGTTCACGGCACATCCTGATCCCTCCACGTGTTCAGCATTCATTCATTCATTCATTCATCACGACGTCGCTTGGAAACTGTAGAACGAGAGAAACAAGGAAAACGTTAACGCAGCACATCACTGCCACAGGTGGCAAAATCAACAAACGCGACACAAGTCATTTTTTCTGTTGTTATCGACTGACAGCAATTTAGCCTCTGGTGGCAACGGACAAGAGGCAACGCATCCGTGGCTGTGAAGTGAAGCCGATGCAGAAGTGCCAAAAAACTGCAGTTCTTCGAACGTCCACTTGAGCACTGGCTGCAGAATGAGTCAATCTTTATAAGCCCCCATGTTGAAATGTTTTGGAGCTTCCAGTGTAGCCAGTGAATACAGTCGTCCCTCGCTATATCGGTTTACTTTTCCTGGACTCTGTGTTTCGCAGATTTTTTTTTACGGGGTACTGTACAGTATGAACGTGCATTGTGTTCTGCGTCCTAAATTGGGTAAGGGAGAACCGCACATGTGTTCTGCGTCCTGTTTAAGGGAGTACTGTACAAAATGTGTGTAAAAAGGTGTATAAAAGTGTGTGGTTAGGGGTTTTACAGCCTTAAAACATGTATAATAATTGTAAAACTTGTTATTGCGGGTTATTTTTAGAACGTATCCCCCGCGATAAACAAGGAACCACTGTATATAAAAAACAGATATCCAGAGTTCCTTTGCAGTGCAATTAGCAATTGGACATATTTCTACTTATCTCCACGAACATATATCTATACATTAATAGAGATACATTTGTAAATAAGTCAATAAAAAGCTAAATCACTGACAGACGGTAGCCTGTTGGTGTTCTGCCTCTGTTGCTGATGTTTACCTGCATGCAACAAAACAAAAACCAGAGTTTAAGTCTCTTGTCTCTGCAGTCATATGCAAATATCTGTTTATAGAGATTAGCTAGGTTTTAATAATTCTCACTAGACATTCAGTCAACACAACAAATTGATATAAAAATGCTTTATTGTGGGTTACATTAGACTCCTGCAGCTCCTACACGCCTGATTTGAAGGTTTTAATCCTTATTAAATGAAACAATTGTCACACCGCAGTGAGGTCAAGTTGGGTTTTTGTTATGTCTTGTCATTTCCTGTTTTATTTTGAAATCTACCTGTCCTCTCGTTTCAGGTCACTTGCCCTTCCTCATGTGTCACCGGTCTGATTGTTTCCACCTGTTCCCCATCACCCTGTGTATATATTGTCTGCGTCTCCCTTTGTCCCGTGCCAAAGTGTTTCGTCTTTCATAGCGATCACCTAAGCCTTGTTTCCTCGTCCACAGTCATAGCGTTATAGCTCAAGTGTTCTTTTGTTTATTTTTCCTTGTATGAGTGATTTTTTGTTGTAACTTCTTAGTCTAGCCCTTTTGTTTCATAGTGCATAGCTTAGTGTTTTCCAGCCTCGTTGGAGCGCCCTCAATTAAAGTTTTGCAGCCTGTTGTTTTTCCTCCTTGTGAGTGATTTTGATTTTGATCATCTTTATAGAGTAGATTAGAGTTTTCCTCCTTTGGAGTGTTTTTGTTTTCCCTAGTTTAGGCCGTTTTCATAGCCTCACTCTGTCGAGGGATTTTTGTTGTTCTGAATAAAACAGCTCTCTGCCACCTCTGCGTCTGAGTCCGGCCTGACAACAATCATTAAATTAATCTGTACAGCGACACTTAGGTTATGTGATATTATTATGGCTACCTGATCGCACCAATTACACAGTATCTGCTCATCAACCTTCATTAGGTTGGTCTAACTAGATCAGTTATCTAAATGAACATCAAGAGTCTTCACCTCAAGAGAGGAACAATACAGGAAAGCACTTCAGACCTCTTAACACACACATACCAACCAAGTTTGTGAAATTAATTTTATATTGCTTTATTAAAACATTACAAGCTTATTTATTTAACCTTGGCTTATTGCCTGCTTGGAGATATAAAGAAGAAGAATCAGACATATCAGACAACATACTCAAGAAACCAGTGCAAAACACTGGATTACCCACTGCTGTCATTTAAACCCAGAAATCTAATTTCCCACCTCCGTGATATGGTCTGAGTGACCCCATGAGGTGTAGTGAAATCCCCTCCTCACTGCTGCCGGTCTCTTGCAGAGGATGGTGTTGGCACTGATTCCTCTTTTCATCCTGCAGCCACAGGGGATGTCAAACAAGCTGTAATGAGACTACAGCAGGACAACGATGGAAACTGGATTTAAATTTTCAGAGAATAGGAAGAGGACAGCGGTGCTCGGTGAAGACGCAAAGTATTAAGTCAGTAAACTAAAAGGAGGCGAGTGATGATAATAATAAGAGAGTAGAGGCAAAATATAATGTGTAATAGTGGGCGCAGGCAGGGGGTAATGACGGACTAAAGGTTAACAACACTCGGAGGAGGATTGGAAAGCTTACAGTCATGGTGGGGTTTGTTTGCTTACAATGAGACTCTGAACAGTTATTAGTTTCAAGAACTGGACCACAATGTTTTTATTGTTCTCGTTCACCCGTTACATTTATTATTTCCGTTTCTTTTTCCTTTGTAGAGTATTTCTCTACAATGTAGCAACAGACCAAAGAAGTACAAGAATACAGGCTTCACTCACAATCTTTTTGTTGTAAAGATTTGGGACTTTTATTTCGAGAATAAGGCAAGCATGGAATATAATATTCATAACAATGTATTCAGGCATGTATAATCGCCTGAAAATAAGTTTTTTTTTTTTTTATTGTTGCTTGAAAATTTTGCTTTTATATCTGCAGTGTGTCAGGCCGGGACTTAATGAGGACAGATGCAGAGTTTGGCAGACAGCTGTTTTATTTAGGCCGACAATATCCTCGACTGAGTGAGGCTATGAAAATGGCCTAAACTAGAGGAAACAAAAAATCACTCCAAAGGAGGAAAAAAAAACACTGAACTACGCTTATTAAAGATTAACAAAATCAAAATCACTCACAAGGAGGAAAAACAAAAGGCTATGAAATAATAACTTAAGACGCTCAAAAACGAGGCTGAAAACACACTAGGCTAAATACAAAGAAACGGCTAGACTAGGAAGTACAACAAAAAATCACTCATACGAGGTAGAAAAACAAAAGATCACTAGAGCTAAGATGCTGTGACTGTGGGCTATGGAAATAAGGCTTTGGTGCACGCTACAGGAGACGAAACACTTCGGCACGGGACAAAGGGAGACGCAGACAATATATACACAGGGTGATGGGGAACAGGTGGAAACAATCAGGGCGGGGAAGACAATCAGACCGGTGACACATGAGGAAGAACAAGTGACCTGAAACAAGAGGAGAGTTATCTTTCAAAATAAAACAGGAAATGACAAGACATAACAAAAACCCAGCTTGACCTCACCGCGGTCTGACACAGTGGTAGCGGGTCCTCTTTCATGGAGACTGCCATGTTGAAACACTGTATTTCTACAGTAGCCCAGAAGAGACAAACTAAATACTGACTCTAGACAGCGCCTTTCAAGCATTGTCCTTCACACTGGATCTTTAATAAATCATGTAAGCTCATTGATGGTGACAGTGAAAAGGCGTTTTGTGTTTGAGCAGCTACCGTAGGTTCTCCTTGACACGTTGATGTTGTTTAGCCGGTATAATGTCATATCAGCCTTAGTTTTAAAGGTATTTAGTGATGGCAAGATATTTCAGCTTCAGATTTCAGATTAAGGTTGGTGAGTGAAAGAAACCAATCTGTGCAAGAGGCAACAACCAGGAAACAAAAAAAAACAAGAAAAGTAGAGCGAGGTAGAAACAGAGTGTGAAGGTCAGAGAAGTATAGATTAATATAGAGATGGCGAATCGGGTGTTAAATACTAGGAGCGCTGTAATTTTCTGCTGCAGGGAAAGTAAGAGCAGAAAGTCTAAGTGTGTGTCTCTGTGTGACAGATGGGGAGGAGTACAAGAGTGGAAAATGGACTAAGAGAGCCTGATGTAGATGCCTCATAGCGCAGATTCATTTCCACCAGAGTGCTTTAGAAAGCTGCAGAGAAAGAGACAAGGAGGCACATTTGTGTTTGTTTTTATATCACCTTCGATTGTGTTATCATATTAAATCTAAATGTAAAATGTAAAAAGCCATGTTTTTTGCAGACAGTTCGATCCTCACACAGCAGACAGAGCTGCAGAGGAATATCACACCCTCCGTCTGTCGTGATTGCCGGTGATTGTGAGCACAATCTGTGTTATAGAATACACTGATTCACCGAGCACAGAGCGTGATTAGCCGTGATTAGCCTACCTCTGTAACCTAAAAATGGATGATACGGCTCTGTCATTACAACCAGTGGGAAGAGCACAGCTTGTATTCTAGAAAAGCAGCTGCTAAAAAAATCCAACGGGCTCGGTGTCAGGAACAAGAAAGACATTTTTGTTCTTGCCTCGTGTTTTCGTCTTTTTCTCTGTGGTGTCCTGAAAAACACTTTGGATCAAATGTCTTGTGTGTAAAGTGATATTCAAAGATTCAGCTCTGTACAAAGACCGTGCTGTAGCGGCCCAAAGGTTTGAATCTGTCGTGCGGTCCCTTACTGCATCTCTCTCTTTCCTCTCTTTAACAAAACCTGCAGCGATTCACTGCAACACCTGTTTTGCTCTGAGTACAGCCAGTGTGCTAACATTTGCCAATTAATTAATTATTAGGATATAATATTATTAATAAGTATTTTCTACCCCTAGCACACAAAAGTGAGTCGTTATTTAGCTTCTTTGTTCACAATGGTGATAAGTTGATCAAATGTCCATGTATTGAGAATATGCACCTTTTAATCATGACGTCAATTGAACAATTAAAGTATCAATACGTCACATTAGCACAGACAATCTGGAGCCACATGATAATAATCCAGTTTTGCACCAAACTCACTAATTAACACATGTATAGTAACGAAGTGGAACTACTTAAGTACTGTACTTAAGTACTAAAATGCAGTATCTGTACCTTTTTGGAGTATTATTTTTTTCCACAACTTCCACTTTTACTCCACTACATATTTTTGATGAATTTAATACTTTTACTCGGATACATTTTTCATGTGCTGAGTCGTTACTCGTTACTATTGTAGCGTCCAGCCGGACACGTGATGAATGACGAGGCGATATTGAACAAACTGCGTTTATTGCTGAACGGTTTGGTTCCAGGACTCGGTGACTGTCGGCCGGAACCACGCCAAAAAAAACCAACTGAACAGTCCCGGTCTCACATCAACCTCGCTCGTGCGCCGTACGTCATACACCTGACTCACCCAGGTGCGCTCTCTCACCTGCTGCCCCGCCCCCTCGCTCTCGCATTCATTCAGACGCATTCACAGACCATGGGAAATCACATAACTCTACCATGAACATTGTAACACTGTAACATTAGAAGTTGTGCTTTAATCAATATATTTGAACTAATATAAACAACAGTACTTGTACTTTTACTTGTACTATTACTTTCAGTACTTGAGTAGCAATTTTTTTACATACTTCTACTTGCAATACTTAAGTACAAAACATTTTGAATACTTTAGTACTTTTACTTAAGTATGGTGTTTAAAGAACACTTCAACTTCTACTCAAGTCAGTTTTTTTGATATAGCACTTGTACTTCTACTCCACTCCTTTACTGCAGTACTTTATACATCTCTACTAATTAATCCGTCATATCTTGTTTGTTTCTTCCCTGCATAGATCGAGTCATTAGTGAGAAGTAATACAAAAGTGCTGCCAGCCTTCTCATCTAAATCTCAGCAAGGAAGTGAAATGAGCTACCTTTAAACAATTATATACTGTTTTACTACTTCATGTTTCTTCTTCTTATCTTTAATTAGTGTACTATCTTGACGATATAGGACCTATTACACCAGCTGCAAGAAACCTTTCCGGCTCACTGAGCTTCATTGCCACTGCCTCCAGCTCTTGACACGTCCTCCTACGGAGATGCAGCAGAGCAGTGAGTGGGAAATCAGTTCCCTTAGAATGCAAAAGGTCTGACACAGTGTCGGTGTCAACGTGTTTGGCGCCGAAGCTGAAGATGTCAAGCAGCTTTTTGGTTAGGGCTCTCCGCTGCAAGGAGTGCCAGACGCTGCCAGCCGGGCCCGGGTCACAACAACACCAGGCTCTGACAACACAGCTTCAACAAGATCACAGTGACGATCTGTCGCCCATGGCTCTGGGACTTTCATACCTCCTGCATGTCAGCAGCAGCTAATTGGATGAATGTGTATAAATTAGCCTCTATGACAAAAGTTTCATTACTCCAATTAAAAAGCCTTCACCTGCCCATGCCCCTGCACCGCCCTGGAAGTGGTGTCAGCCCACTGCCTGTTGGTAATTACCCCTCTGTATTCCTGTGCTTTATCACCAGCAGGATGCGCAGAGAGAAAACGAGGGATCTGAATTTGTTTGCCTGTTCGTGAACATCTGTGAACCACCACAGTGGTTATTTGCTTGGCCACTCGTGCCCGGAACAGAGGCACACAGTGGGAACAGCTCCAACACACACACACACACACACAGTAATCATATTATAATGCATACACAGTGTACACATACATCACTCTGATGCAAGGACACCACCTATTAAAACTCATTAAACAAACACATCTGCTGCCATGGAGACAGATTAATTCTGCAGCCGCTTGCACGACATTTTAATAAAAACGTTTTATCTTCTGCCTCCTAAAAACAAAGGCGGTGATAGTTTACTAAAAAGTAGCATGGATCATTTTTTTTAAAAACCAGGGGGTGCACAAACAAACTCACTGCTGCATCGACCTGAACACAAACCACTTCTTCCTCGTCATCTAATCCTGCTGTGTGTTTGAGATAACGCAGTGTTTAGTCTTTCTGCAACAGTGTTTTGACTTTACTAATCCCACAGATTAATTTGTTGACAGCATGTCATTTTGTTTGTCTTGGACTGAATTCAGAAAGCCACTTTTCACGTTTGTGTTTTCAGTAATGTGGTGAAGTGGTTTGTCATCTGATTACATCTATCTGTGGATTGATACAAAGAGACACAGGGATGTGTCTTTCACTGTTTTGGCTCCGTACTCTGAAATAAATGAAACAGTGACTATGAGGTCATAAACACGGAAGCTCAAAAAGGCCATACGTACATGCATTTTATTCCACTTGTTTTCCTGTGATAACAAGATCATTTCCTCTGTTTTCCCGTGATAACGAGATAATTAATTCGAGATCTTGAGAAAACAAAATGATAGTCTAGTGTATTAAATCAAATGCAAGTGCAAGTGAAAATTGAGGAAAATTATTTCGTTATCACGGGAAAACGGGTGGAATAAAATGTATGTATGTATGGCCTTTTAGGGCTTCCGTACATAACACTGTCAACGTTCCTTTGTTTGCCTTGGACTGAATTCAGAAAGCCACTTTTCACGTTGGTGTTTTCGGTAATGTGGTGAAGTGGTTTGTCATCTGATTACGTCTATCTGTGGATTGATGCAAAGAGACACAGTGACGTGTCTTTCACTGTTTTGGGTCCGTACTCTGAAATAAATGAAGGTCATGAGGTCATAACCACAGAAGCTCTAAAAGGCCATACGTACATGCATTTTATTCCACTTGTTTTCCTGTGATAACAAGATCATTTCCTCTGTTTTCCTGTGATAACGAGATAATTAATTCGAGATCTTGAGAAAACAAAACGATAGTCTAGTGTATTAAATCAAATGCAAGTGCAAGTGAAAATTAAGGAAAATTATCTCGTTATCACGGGAAAACGGGTGGAATAAAATGTATGTATGTATGGCCTTTTAGGGCTTCCGTACATAACACTGTCAACGTTCCTTTGTTTGCCTTGGACTGAATTCAGAAAGCCACTTTTCACGTTGGTGTTTTCGGTAATGTGGTGAAGTGGTTTGTCATCTGATTACATCTATCTGTGGATTGATGCAAAGAGACACAGTGATGTGTCTTTCACTGTTTTGGCTCCGTACTCTGAAATAAATGAAGGTCATAAACACGGAAGCTCTAAAAGGCCATACATACATACATGCATTTTATTCCACTTGTTTTCCCGTGATAACAAGATCATTTCCTCTGTTTTTCTGTGATAACGAGATAATTAATTCGAGATCTTGAGAAAACAAAACGATAGTCTAGTGTATTAAATCAAGTGAAAACGGAAAATTATCTCGTTATCACGGGAAAACGGGTGGAAGAAAATGCATGTATGTATGGCCTTTTAGGGCTTCCGTACATAACAATGACTAAAAAGAAAAAGTTCAATGTTTTGTCCCTTATTTTAAGAGTTTGAAGAGAAATCTGCCTGTACCTGCATCTCTAACTAAATTACATGTTAAATCTCAACAATTAATCTCCAACAATTTGAGAAACAGGAGCAATAGGCCTTCTTACACATTAAAGATGTGTAGAAAGTGATTTCATAATAAATAATAAGACATAGTAGCCAGCTAATGTTACTTACTGGCTCAAGAGCAAGAAGTCCAGCTTGGCGTCTGTCTTTCAGCCTTTCATGTCACGAAGCTGTCACCAACGACTTAAAGGTCAGTCCCAGATTTACTCTTGTCTTCTCACTCTGTCCTTTTCTCTCCATCAACGTCACCTTCGCCTCTTCTTGCCTCTGTTATAATGTCCATAGAGGCTGTTGAATCAAGTTACATTGTTTCTTGAACGACAAGATCAGCATCAGATCTCCTCATCTGCATTTTCCCCTGAAAACCTCCTCCTTTCCTGGAGGTGTCCCAAAACACCTGTGGTTATTTTATTGTAGAAAAGTTACACGATATTGTTTTAATTAAGCAATTCATTTAGGAAAACCTTCATAAAAGTCTTAACCAGGAAACAAAAGTTCAACTTAATTCCAGTTCTTTGTAGTTTTAGTGTTCATGTGGTACAATAACCTACTGAAACATCATTTTGGCATAAAGCCTATTGTGCTGCACTCATCTTTAGTTTAAGAACTTTCCAGGACTTCAGTCTGTGCTGAGAGTTGTATTATCAGGTGTGATTTGATGTTAAGATTTCACTGTTTGGCCTCTATACTGAGCATAACAATCTACATAAACACAGTGTATGGTTTGGCCATTAATAACTCCTTGCTTGTTTTACAATCCATATCCTTGTTGTTGTCTGAAAATAGCCTCACTGTTAACCCAAATGTTCACTCCTCCAACACCCTCAAAGCCGAGTCTTTGTTTGCGAATCCTTTGTGCCGGAGTACAGAAGTAAAACAATACACTCCACTGTCATGAGGTAATACTTCATGGCTGGACCAAATACAATGAATATTACCTGCAGTGCTGTTTCATTTTATGATCAGTTGATGTGTAATTTTTCACTAAGGCTTTCTTAAAGGTTTGGTCCTCTTTGCTCCAGGAAGCTTTTGCATGAAATAGTTTGAAACCAAGAGCAAAGACACACACAAGTTAATGAAAAATATTAACACTCAGTTTTTCATGTGACTGTGTGGGGGTCCGTCTTCCTCCCACAGTTGAAAGACTTGCAGGTTACATTAATTGGTGACTTTAAATAATTACCTATATGTGTGAGTGTCTCAGGCCTATGATGATCTGGTGTCGTCCATGTCTTGCTTCAAAGGATAAGTGGTTACAGATATTTGATGTGTTTCTAATTCGGTTGCCATGGAAAATACATGGGAAATCCAAGTTGTCATGGAGACAAATCAGCACGTTCTGTGTAAAAAATTTAATTAAAACACACATTACCGTAATAATCATCACCCGGGGGTTATCACCTCTCAGTCAGATCACAGTCAATACTCATTCACTCATTCATTACACTATACAACCACAGGACATAAACCTGTACAACCTGTAATCTGTGTTTCATTGTGTTTATGGGAATTATATCGGTTTGTCGTTTGAACTCAAATGTTTCAGCTAATAGTTGAAAATCGGTTCTCGTCAGCACTTTACATGCTTTGAAATAACACTGTCTGTTTTTAAAAGCAGGCAGATGGAAGCATCCATTACCGAATCCACTCTGAGACCGAACGACCTAAAAAAAAACAACATTTTCATCGCTCTGATGGAAAAATCTGTGGTGGCCGGGGCAGCTGGAAGGACTCTTACACTGATGGATTCAAATATAAAGAGTAGGTAAGTATTGAAAGCCTTTATATTTGGATAGAGTTGGGTCAGATCAGCAGCGTTTGCCCTTCTCTTAATTGTCATAAGAAGGTATTCATCTCCATCTTCCTCCATTTCCTCTAGCGCCACCATGAGGCCAAAACTCTAACACATTCCCTTCAGCTTCATGAATACTGATGTTAGCATTTATATCATCAGTCACCCATTGGTTTGTGGACCACTGTTTTGGCATTATGGCCATCTTGGAGTTTTGTTTTTTGGAGCCAGAAGTGATTATGTTTGGAAGTCAGGGAGGTAGCCATGATAGCCAACTTGTCAATCACACGGTAGTCGTGCTCTGTTTTGTTGCATATTTTATCTAAATAGTAAATGAGACCATAATTTACTGAATTAACCTCATGGTGTCTGGAAGAAAACTGATGTTTGACACCATAAAATCATCAGGAAAACCTTCACAAATCAAGACTTCCATACAAATCGAGCAAGCACTGTGAAGTGAAGTGTGAAGAGGAATCCTTGAACGACCACTTGAGTCAGTCTCCATAAGTCCCCATGTTCAAATGTTCAACTTCACAGCAGAAATAAACATGTTTACAGCCTGGTAAAAAAAACTGTTTTGGTCTCTGTAGCTAATTTCCTCAACAGCTGTAGTGAGGGTGGATTTCGAATTAACTCAGCTTTTCAAATAATACTGTATTAAATTTATTAGCGTGGCTGCTTTCATTGACAGGTAACCGTTACAGACGGCTTGTATTGTTATTTTTTTCTAAACATTACACATTGTAACGACGGGCTCACCGTTCCCCCCATAGGCATGCACATATTGCAAGAAGGACGCATAGGAGATGTGTTAAAGTATATTGTGGATTGAGCTAGGGCGTAACAAAGGTAAACTTACCACAACCTGCTGCTCTGTCTGCACATGGGGTCACGTCCAAACAGGTCCCCGGGGAACGTGGCCCTTATGTATGGTTCTGGAGGACAGCAGCAAGTGGGAAGTGGGAGTAGGGGAGTTTGTGTGGGGTTATGTAAATAGGTTCATGCTTATATATTCATGTGTATGTATTTGTTGGTGTTTAATAATGGTATATGGGTTTGTAAATAGGTGTTTATATTGTATATATTGTATTTATGTAAATATTTAGGGTTTATTGATATATGTGTAAATATGTAAAAACCCCTATCAATGGTTTGAACCAATTAGTCAGGTGATTAAGGGGAAATAGATAAAAGGGACGGAGAAATGTTTGTTGGGGTAGCGAGTTGTGGAGTCGGTATGGGAAGAAGATTGGAGAAGTGGATTGTCGTGGATTGTCGTGGATTGTCGTGGATTGTCGTGGATTGTCGTGGATTGTCGTGGATTGTCGTGGATTGTCGTGGATTGTCGTGGATTGTCGTGGATTGTCGTGGATTGTCGTGGATTGTCGTGGATTGTCGTGGATTGTCGTGGATTGTCGTGGATTGTCGTGGATTGTCGTCAAAGTGTTTAATTTTGTATGTGTGGAATAAACACACATACATTACCAGCTGGAGAATCATTCTCTTGTGTTTTGCCTCCGGACCGCTCGGGCAAGTTGACACGCATCTACCAATGTCCTAATGTCACATGGTTTCAGTAAAATGTTTTAATTTTCTTGGTTGTTTTGTTTTGTTTCATGCTTATTTCTTTTTTTACACTGACAATGAGAAGAAGTGGAAATATTTCAAGGTTGAAATGCTGAGTATTAAACTGAATGACTCTTTTTTCTTTCTTTCCAGTGTGAAGGGAACTAATGCATAATGGTGAGCTGGCAACAGTAATGAAAAGGAACATTTGGAACATTTTCAAGGGGGTGATACAAGGATTTTATAATCTGTAATTATAGTTTAAAGAGGCGTCATCATAATGTGGCTTTGAAGGGCGTCAGTACCAATGACCCAGTGCTCACTCCTCCACTTGCTGAACTTGCTTTCATAACTCATTGTCTGGTTCATCTTCCTGCAATTTCCTTCCCTTATACTCTGCATATATTGTAACTGTCAGCCACTTAACAACAAAGAACTGAAATGACTGACCCACATCTTGGTTTCACTCTCTCCGCTTCGGGGGATCACACTTCAGCTCAACCACATTTTCTGGTACGTATGAGTCACCCAGACACGACAAAGTGAGATGATGCTGACCAGTCTGGTAAACTGGTATTTCTGCTCCAGCTGCTCAGTTCCACTAAACTGAGATTGTTGGATCATGTATTGAATTGAATTGAAGCTGAATTATGATTATGATGACACCAAGCGCAGATAATAAGGGCTGTTATGTGCGATAACAGGAGGCTTAGAGCTTTGTTCAAACACTGCAGGACTAAGAAGTATAATGAGACTGATTCTCGGCTATCTCAGACTTCCACAACCGATGGAGTCGCCAATTGTTTCCAAGGTCAGGAATGATCTTTCTCTGCTTTATTTGGTAGTGACAGCTGGAGAGATAGACGTGAAAATCAGGGGAGAGAGATGAGACGGCTTGCAGAGAATCAAACCCAGGTCACTGCAGTAAGGACGCAGACTTTTTATGACAACAAGAAACCGTTTAAGTGCACAGAACATCGGTAACTCCATGACAACTGAGCAAACAATTACAAGCTCCAGTGAGCAGGCATGTGAGCGTCAACATGATTTTTTATAGATTTTCCTGCCCTGTGTAAAAGCAATTCTGAGCTTTCTTTCAAAATACATTAAATATATTGGAAAATGGATGCTGGGTTACTGAAATGTGTCCAGGAAGGTGGCTCGATGACACGCTGAGGCCACCCTGAGCAAACCCCGAGCAGAGAGACAGAATTCATCTTGTGTCTTCAACAGAGTTGTTCTCTGTTCTTTAGTTTATGACCAAATACCTGCAAAATTATTTTTATTCTCATCAGCCTCAGTTGTCCTTTGTCACTGTGAGCATGTTTGCACGATAGTATTTAGCAGAGATGTATAGTAACGAAGTGGAACTACTGTAGTACTGTACTTAAGTACTAAAACGCAGTATCTGTACTTTTTTGGAGTATTATTTTTTCCACAACTTCCACTTTTACTGCACTACATATTTTTGATGAATTTAATACTTTTACTCCGATACATTTTTCATGTGTTGAGTCGTTACTCGGCCGGAACCACGACAAAAAAAAAACAACTGAACAGTCCCGGTCTCACATCAACCTCGCTCGTGCGCCGTACGTCATACACCTGACTCACCCAGGTGCGCTCTCTCACCTGCTGCCCCGCCCCCTCGCTCTCGCATTCATTCAGACGCATTCACAGACCATGGGAAATCACATAACTCTACCATGAACATTGTAACACTGTAACATTAGAAGTTGTGCCTTAATAAATATTTGAAATAATATAAACAACAGTACTTCTACTTTTACTTTTACTTGTACTTTTACTTTCAGTACTTGAGTAGCAATTTTTTTACATACTTTTACTTGCAATACTTAAGTACAAAACATTTTTATTAGATTACTTTAGTACTTTTACTTAAGTATGGTGTTTAAAGAACACTTTATAGCACTTGTACTTCTACTCCACTCCGTTACTCCAGGACTTTATACATCTCTGGTATTTAGCTTGTACTCGGTATAGAGCATCATAGCTGTATCCTTTTAGTTTTGTTTTAACAGTGAAGCCAAATGTCTCACATGGCTGCATACATGTTTTTTTTTCTTCAGTAAAAAGGTTTTGAGATTTGATACTGATATTTCTAACCCTCTGCCTTTGTGTGTCACCAGGCAGGCAGAAACAAATGCGTTTGACAAGCCACACATTGTGAACAATTGAAACAAATTGCTAGGTAAACACAGCCATCCCACTGCGGGCTGATACTGAGACACATGTCAACACATGCAGGCTCTCTGAAGAAGAATGATGCATCAGTCAATATGAACACAACTGAACTGAACCAGATCAATAGACCGCATACATCATCGGGACAGACTGGACAAACGCGTCATCAGAGGCAACATTTAACTTTAATTTGCTTATTATTTGCTTTTGCACTCTTTTGTAACAGAAGGTGAAGCGAGGGTGAGAAGGGTCGACAGCTGGGTCGCATCAGAGACCTCCTGAGGTCATAGTGTGTCTCTATGTGTGCAGAGATAAATGTAAAGTCCAAACCTTTATAAACTCATCACAAAAAAGCCTAAAAAAGAAGTCCTCTTTTTATTGATGAAGGGTCTGAACATGAACAAGCATTGCTGTTTCGCTGATATCACTAAAATGAAAAGCTGTGCACAAAAAAAACACGATTTGCTGCCATAATTATGTGATATTTACCGGTGTGCAGTGAAAATAAATTCAAATGTATTATTTTTTCATGTACAGTTCTCTAAAATACTATCATTGTAAACAACAGATTTACATACAGTGACGGATCGATAACATACACAGACGAAGCACGCTGAAAAATATAAGTTTAAATAGAAAACAATACATGATGACAATGGCACAGGACAAGAAATAAACTACTCCTCGTAAAAATACGATTTCAGGCTTTCGTCTGAGAAATGAAGCCTCGAATGTGAACACTTAATCAGTGAGCGGTGGCACGCAGATAAACAGGATATGCAGTGTGTGTGTGTGTCATTGATGAATTTAAATGACCATGATGAAAATGCTCTCACTAAATATCCGTTACTTTGTCATACTGTCAGCTTCTGTTGTTTTTTATAATGAAGGGTTGTTTGCTTTGGCACTTAAAGGACCAGTGTGTAGGATTTAGTGGCATGTTGTTTCTAACTTGCAACCTCCTCGCCTCACTCGCCTTCTAGTGTGAAGGAGAAACCTACAAAAAAAAAAACTCTATTAATTGTGTTTTGGTTTGTCTGTTATGAAAACATGGGCTGTGTCTGAAATCACTCCCTAACCACGATATAGTGACCACGCCATTGTAGTGTTGTCCGAATGTTTAGTGTCCACTATATAGTGCACTGAATGTATCCTACAATTCACCGTGAACATCCGATGGTCACTAACCCAAGCAAAATATCCCATCATGCATTGCCAGAAGTTCTCTGGGCGCGGAAATGAACATAAATATGGCAGATGGACGGGAGTCAGCAGGGGGTGTAGTTTGACGGAGGATGGTTTATTGAATTAATTAAAGAAAGTGATATCTACTCTAATTAAAAAGGCGCTAAATAGTAGGCTATCACTCACAATTTGACGACGTCTTGCAGCGCATCTTCTCCTTTCTCTCCCTCTCTCTCTATTCTAGTTCTCCTGATCATCAATAACTGAAAATTGATAAAACACAAACAGCCAGTCTGACAGTAGACGGCATTTCTATAGCGCTACGGGAGTTTTCTAGAATAACGTGCTTAAATAGGAAATAAAATAGGAAAATAAAACGTACAGGACAGTAATCAAAAGACTGTAATTTAATAAAAATGCAGTAGTAAATTGACAAGTATTACGTGAGACGACATTAATGTGGTACGTTTTAATTGCGCGATGACGTAATTACCGGCGCCAAGAGAAATGTCCGAAAGTGTCCGAACATTTTTTCTGTTAAGCTCACTATACAGTCCACTACATTTAGTGATTTCGGACACAGCCATGGTGGTTTAAGATGTCAGACCCCGCCCTTTAATCTCACACACCGGACCTTTAAAGGTTTTATATACTGCTCTCCATCCCACAAGACGTGACTGCTAATGCTGCTACATCAGATTAACTTCAAGTACAAACATCATAGTCCAATTAATTCACCTCACAGATATTAAAGTCTTTGTATGCTATACATAATTTATTCACCCTGTTTTTTCATGGTGTTCGAAGGCCTCAAGCCCACCAACTCAAATATAAAGTTATATTTATATTATATATGTGCAACCACGAATAACTAACAGTCATATATTTCTGATACATGTCAAGATAGTCGGCAAACAGGCATTACAAAATCACAAAAATATTAGTTTTACTCTAACTGAACACTACCATAATAAACCACGTTGCGATGTGTTACCCCCTTTGTCAAAAGCAAGTAACACTTCTTTTGCTTCCAGGGGAAAATCTTACACCCTACCTCCATTTTACAAAAATGATTTTAACATTTTTTTCTGGCCTGTTCAAAGATGCATTTTGTTTCCTCAAATTCAAATGAGAGCAGATGACGATCTGTGATCTTTAAGTACAGAGACATCACTTCATGTATCACTGGAAATTATTCTTTCTTTCTAAAGAAATGACAAATAAAAGGTCAAAATTTGCTACAATGAAGTTAAGCACAATCCCATGTTCTTGTTCTCGACACAAACACAAAATGACCTGTGGGTGAACGGGCGGAGGGTAGACAAAATAATGGAGACATCTTTCAAGAGGCAATCCAGTGCAAAATGTAGCATTGAAGGAATAGTTGGATATTTTTAGAAAAAGTCCAATTTTCCTTCTTTCTACGTGTTTGATGAGAAAAGTAATTTATGCTTAAAGACTGGAAACAGTTCCTGGTTCTGTCCAGAGGTAACAATCTGCCTACATCTAAAGTTCACTAATTTGTTAACTCTGTACAAAAACTAAGGTGTAAAGAGAAAAGCCATGTGGTTTTACTGGGAAGCTAAATCCGAAAACCATTTCCTGGCAACACCACTGACCAGGAGTCGACGCTGTGAAGTTGCGAGGCAACGAGTGGAGCCTCCAGGAGCCAAAGAACTGTCTGTAAAACCCCATGGAAGTATCAAGAGAGCTGGAAACAAAATGTTCCAGACCACCATTATAAAAGAGACGTTGACAGGACACCTCAGACTATAAACAAAGTCAATTATAACTTACGCTATTTTGTAATTTTAATCCAATGATGGTTTTACATCTGTCAAACTACAACAGAGCTAAGAAGAAAGGGGTTATCTGTTTACATCAGGGATGGACTGGGACAAAAAAATCGGCCCTGGCATTTTGGACCATAGCAGCCCACAACCCCCCTTTTAGACTTTTACTTTTAGAGGTGCTGTTAGGCCGATTTCTTTTGCTTTTGGTCTTTGTGCTAAGCTAAGCTCATTAGCTTTATTTTGAGTGTCCTGACATGGCGGCGATATTCTCATCTAACTCTCACAAGAAAGTAAATAAGCGTATTCCCCAATACGGCAAACTATTTCATTAAAACATAGCAGCTAGTTAAGTCAACATCTCTCCGAAACAAGAAAGGTCATAATCACTCTGAGGTGTTTCTATTATTATGTCTACCCCCCTGTATCGATGTGGTTGATTTTACACGAATCTAACTTTCTGATCCGCCATCCAAAACCCGATCAGACCCAGGCGTGGACGCTTCCCGCCCAGTCTAGCAACCGTCCTCGGTACCAGGCACGCGCGATCGGCTGGATGAAAAGCAGCAGTCGAAACCTCCGGAGCAGCCCGCAGAAGATGGCGGCCGCCACGACCACTAGCGGCGACATCATCACAAAACCCAGGATGATGAGGGCGGAGCAGCTGTTGTCGTCAAGGTAACGGCAGATGGCAGAGGGCGCGTCAAGGACCTAGGAGGACAAACAAAGAGGGATCACAGGAGTAAACAGAAGGGCTCCAGAGGATGAGATGAACATATTGGCAACAGCAGCCTCTATCAGAAAGCAAATAGGCAGGATTTGTCAGTGTGAGCATCTGTGCAGAAGGGACAGTGTGGGTGAACTGTTTTCCCCAAGGTCCCTCCACAGTTCATATACAGGGTTCCCACACCTTTATCATGAACAAATTCAAGCACTTTTCAAGCACCTTCAAGCACCAGTTTTTCCATTTTTCCAGCACCTTTAAATAGGTAGCCTACTAGTTGTGTTTGCCATGATGGTCATGGGAAGCGCAGCGGTGCCACTGTATGGCATAATAATATGGGTCTAATTAGCATTATTTCATATGGTGGTAGATTGACTGTTTTGATTTTTAACTAATTGTGAATTGGCTTGTATTCTCAGCTTGTGAGCGGTGTATTGTGTAACTACCATAGCGCAATAACAGTGACCAACAGGTGTGGATAGTAGTCTACTGTTATTTCTCTGCAGAACACCAAGCGAGTATGATAACTGAGTTCTGCATGTAAAGGCATCGGATCAAGCGCGTAGCCGCTTAGGAAACATTTTTGTTTTCTCTTGGTTTATTGAGATAGACATCACACAAATTTCAAGCATTTTCAAGCACTTCACAAAAAATTCAAGCATTTTCACAACCTTGAAAACACTGAATTGAAATTCAAGCATTTTCAAGGAATTAAAGCACCCGTGGGAACCCTGCATATAAGAAGAGGTCAGTCACCTTCAACCTGTGACTGAGGCCAGATGGACAGTTGGAAACTACAAAAACAAATGTTAAAGAGGCGGGAAAAGAACAAAACAACAAATAAGGCAAGGCAAGGATGATGTGAAGTCACAAACGGACATCCTTCATACAACACACGCGTAACACAAAGACACATGAAGCACGAGCGCGTCATCTCCCTCTCTCTGTCAGAGTCAGACGCACTCAGAATGATTTGCTTTCGTCTGAAGCCTGTTTTTCTCTCGATGGTTTCCTATAGCGAGCTTTGTCAGAAGGAACTTTGCCTCCTACAAATGTACCCTAGCAACAGCAGTGTTTAACACTCACACATGAGCACACACAGAGACGCACCTCTGTCAAGTGCACACTGTGCTTTCACAGAGTACATTTCCCTCCTCGCTCTGCTGTCTGTGCACAGCTGGTGCAAATCAGAACAGCCTTCACAGCGGGTCCCCTCTCGCCATGTTCAGCTCTCTGACTGACATTGTCTGTAATTCTTTGCTCTGAGCTGACATTTGTTTCTGGCCTTATCACCATTAGACTCTCGTTGCACACGCAGACTTTGCAAGTTCTTAATTTGTCTCAGAAATCATTCGTAACTGAGACAACCAGGGCAAAAAGGAGCAGCTGATGAAAAGATAGGATGTGATGTTATGACCTGTCGGGAGTGCCAAGGACAGAACTGTAGATCTTCACAGCATGATTTGGCTCCATGCCTGGACTCACTATATTTTACTCATGACCTCTGGGCCCCTCACAGTATACAAGCCGCACCCTTTTCCTCACCTCACTGCAGGAAACACTGACAGGCTCCAACATTCGACTTCAGTCATCTGTTTTTTATTGTTGTTGTTGTTTTTTAAAGCTTTTTTTGTTCACAATAAAATAAACAACAAAGTACAAACATGAAGAAAAATAATGGACACCCCTGTGGAGAAGGTGTCAGGAATCAAGGTTAGTTAAAGGAAACATACTGTCATGTCAGTTGCCACAGAGCAACAAGCTGTTAACACATCATTGACACAACATCACTTTTTAAGTTGCTATGGCAAACTATTTGGAGTGTTTGTGTCCATTTGATGAATGTCAGCATGATGTTCACGCTCCCTTTAGCCCTGTTGTGCCATGTCCACCAGTTCACCACTAATAATTGTCTGTCTGTCCTGGTGATGTGGCTGTAAACAGTGAGAATTAACCATAACGGTGAAGTTGTGGGTCATACAACCAAAACAACGAGCTGAAAGCTGCTAAAACGCTCTGAGGACTCTACAGCTGAGGGCAACTGATAATTATCTGTAGTCATTTGATCTACCGCTTCTGTAAAAAAACTTAAATATCGCAGGTTTAATAATCCAGAGAGGAGCTCAAACGCAAGCAGCAACGCCCATGGTTTCCCATCTCTGGTCTACTGGTGTTTAACTATGCTTTAGATCAAGAGGAAGAAGAGGCAGGACTGCCAACATGGTGGCAGCCATAGCCCCAGATTCTGATCTATAAAACAGCTCTTCAGAAAACCTGTGGGTAACGTCACGGATACGCCATCCATTCTTTATACTGACAGGGCTCAAAGCTTCCTGCAGAACCTTGGGTATCTTTTAACAGCTGATTTTTCTGGAACTTGGAAGAAACATGAGAGAAACTTATAGACAACAAGTTTTAATCAGCAGAGCAGAATGTCAGAATGTCAGTTGTAAATGCTGAGACCACCCCTCCAACAGGAAGGATTTCTGGCCAAACTGTATTTCCAATCATTGAACCAAAATCACTGGGAGCATCTTGAGCCCTTCCTGAACGTCTACATAGTTATTTTGTGTTGATAAAGTGGAGAAATGTGACCTTTAGAGCGATTCAAAGAAACGTTACTTCTGCTTTCCTCCAGAAATGTTCCCGCCTTTTTAACATGGCAGTCTATGGGGCTGTGGATGGGTGTTGGTGGCGCATCTTTGTGTGTTACGCCAAAACTATAAGGCTGACAGCTTTAGCAGACGAATGTGAGTGAGAAGACAAATTTTCCTACGTTTCTATGTATAAATCATGTCTGTAGTGGGGCATTTGAGGCCACGGCAGTCGAATATGTTTTATTTTTTCACTGATTTTTCTCTCTGCTCCTCACTCTAGCTGATGATGTCATCCACTGTAGCTCAAACATTCCGCCACATACACACCCATTATGAACCCAGAAATCTGAGTAAAAACCTGCTCAACTTTAAGCCTTGATAGTTTAAAAACGGTAAAAGCTGTCGATGAGTGAAGTGAATCCCTGAAGAGAAGGCAAGAGTACATACATTTTAAAGTTTAAATGAAGTCTCTCTGTGAAAGTATGCCAGAGCAGTTCATTGTTGAAAATGTCACCCGATTTATTTTTTTTCCCGGCTTTCCCATTCATTCATATGTGAAATTTTTCACGAATATCTTACAAAAGTAAAAGCACGGGATTCGGGATTAAAACGCACGTTTTGATATATAATTTGTTGGGGTCCTCTCACCGCTGTGGGCTGCATTAATGTTCGAAAAAGGGTGGAAAATGAATGATAAAACTAAGAAGAAACACGCAGAAGAACAATAGTTGACTCATGTCGTGGGCATTCATCACTAACTAGCCACTCCCTGAGTAACAGGTGATTGTTACCAACAATGACCCACTTGCCGTACACTATCTCGCTCATTACATACAACCATACCTACATTTTAAAGTTTAAATGAAGTCTCTCTGTGGAAATAATGCCAGAGCAGTTCATTGGTGAAAATGTCTCCCGAACTTTTATTTTTTGGGGGGCTTTCCCATTTCTATGTAAAATTTTTTGCAGTTTTTCGCGAATAAATTTGCCATAACAGAAGAATGTGCAGAAGGTTAATAGTTGCCTACAACTGAAGTTGTTGCAGTTACATGCTGACTGCAATCTAGGCAGTGACAAGGCTTTAATGGATGGTGATTACTTGTTTACATTGTTGCCATTGGCAACCAAATCTTAATAGGGAATTACCAATGTAAGGAAAGTATACTACTATATATAAATGCAACTTTACAACCTGAATTTTGCAGCTCAATTCACACCAGCTGTCGGCTTGAATAATAGTTAACGTTCGCTCTCAGCTTGTCCTTGCTACAGAGGGAATTAAAAAAAAGCAGATACATTTCCCTTAACTTAAGACCACAGTGCTGCAGACAACTCACCCTGGAATGGCAGAGGAAACCAACATACAACAGCAGCAATGCAGGCAGCAGCACCACAGAGAAGACCACAGCCAGGAGCAGAGTGCTGGCTAAGACCACACACAGGTTCCAGAGGATGAGAGCTGCCCCGCAGGCCACGCAGCCACACCTGCCTCTGCGGCTGCCCCACGCGCTGCCACCGCTGTGGGCCACGGGAGGGGGCAGCATCTTCACCCCCTCCCCGATCCAGAGCTCCTCCTCTTTCTCCTCTTCGCCTGAACCTTCATCGTCCAGATCCACGTCCATACCACACATCCTGAGAGAGAAGGGGAGACACACTGTGTGTCTTTAGCAAGCTTGAAAAACATCAATGTGCATGAAAAAAAATAAAGGAAAATAAAGTTATTGATAATATTTTCACATATAAACAAAATACACCTGAGGTGCAGCTTCCCTCTGCAGGCTGGATGCTGTTGGACTCAGCTGCATCTCATTTTTGCTTGCATGTTGAATTTTAAAACTTTAAATCAGAGATGTCCCCTCACTGTTCTCTTCTTCTTTTCCTATCCAGGCAGCCAATAACTCATTACACTATGTAAATGAGCGAAAGGCTGTGACTTCAGTCGATGTCATTGATCATGGCTTTGTCACTAGAGTGCGGACTGTGTGTCGATACGACCCATTTTAAAGGATGAGTCCGAAATCTTTTACAGATGTTCAGCTACTCTCAGAGAATAACTGAATAAATTGAGTCGCTGTTGTTTTACCTTCATTTCCCTTTTTTGTTTAAGTTTCTGTCTACAAACTAAATCACAGTGTCACAAACGTGCATGCATGTCAAAGCGTCGTCTTTAAACAACAACAACAACAACACGCTATAAATAAGAATTATGTTTCCTACCTCCAAGTACAAATCTCGTTAGTCCCCCTGGTACGTATTTTGGATTCTTGTCCCGGAGCTCTTAATTCACCTCGCAATCAAACACTCATTTGTTTGAGAAGCAGCACCTGTGAGTTGAACCCAGTGGTGCTGAGGAGGTGATGATGATGTGAGATGTATACCTCCGCGCGTCTGTGGGAGTGAGAGACACTCCAGGACGCGCGCCCTAGTGCGCGCTCACGAGGACGCATGTTGGGTACATCTCCAATGTAAACATACAAGAAAAGACACTGACACACAAAACAAAGAGCACACATGGCTGTCATGCTTATAAATAATGGCATGATTACATCAGTTATACATTCATAATAACAACTCAAAATCCCAACTTATTAAAAGTTATTAAGTATTCATACCTGCAGAATTGAGGGATTTATTTATACTACGCACACGTAGTGCCTAAATGTTCAAATCAAATACATAGAATAAACACCCAAAAGGTGATTTTTCTTTGAACCTGGCAACCAAAAACTTATTCCTGTTATTGGTTTATAACTGATATGAAGAAGCAGTAGATGCTGAGTCTTTATGCCTAATTAGAGGATTATAATGCTATTTTAAAGTTTTATTTTATTTTTAAGTCCTTGAAATAACCTTGTGTTTTTTTTGCGATTTAATGTCCCCAGTTTCAGAGTGCAGTACTCTACCACTGTCGTAAATATGTACATATGTATGTATGTGTCTGTATTTGTTAAGACTATTACTTATGGTCAAAAACTAATGAGCTGACAGCCAAACATCAAGCAACATATGACATATCAGCCAGTTAATATTACTCAATTAGTTTGACAGCAAGAAGCCCAGCCGAGCGTCAGCCTTTCTCAGAACAGTCCCAGATTTACTCTTTTCTGGTGGCACACTCTCTTTTTATCTTCCTTGCTTCCACGACTTCCTCTTGGGTCTTGCTTGCGTGCCCAGCTCCAGCTCCAGTTCTGGCACGACACCAGCATCAGATAAATAAAGATGAATATTTGGGTCAAGTACTTTTTTAGTCTATTGGTAATGGACGTATTGTTAATAATAATAATAATACATTGGATTTATATAGCTTTTCAAAGACTCAAAGACGCTGTACACAGTAAGGAAAAATCAATAAATGAATAAATAATTTGAAATAGCATTTGAAAAACTTTTGCTGACCTCCAACTTCTTATTGCACCACAGTGATGTAGAAGTGTAGTCCACGGTGTGATCAGTACACTGTGACATCACTGTTTAAAGACAGTGAAATGCTGCGTTCCAGCCTGGTATTGAGTCACTATCAAACTATTACCTGATTCTATTGAGTGAAAAAAAGACATAGCATAGACCTGGACACACATACTGCAAAGAATGCACACAGATCAAAACTATATCAAAATCAAATCAGAAAACATGTTTTATAAGGAAAGAAAGGGAGTGTTTTGTATCAGGTGGAAGATGCCTGTGTGAGAACAAAACACAGTAAAAGTTCATACTAAATCAAGGCTCGATAAACAAGTTAATATATGACAATAAGCTGCGATATGTTCAGAAATGTCCATCTGAGTTTCTCCCTTTGTCTCAGAGCATTGTCAGCCGTGCAGCCTGGAGATAAGGGTATGATCGATTTGTTTTGCAGCACAGACAGACAGTCAACCTTTCGCTGTGCAAATTTAATTACGCAGAACAAGAGAGAAAAGATGGGAGGATATGGAACAGAGCTGACGAGAAATGAACGAAAAGATACTGCCCGGATGAAGATTGAGGGGACGAGTGATGACGGGTGTTGTTGTTTGGTTTTGAGAAGTTAAGAGACGTACAGTAAATAAAACCAATCTGGACTCTATCTGCAACATCTGCTGACATCTGCTGGACTGTGTGTGAACTAAATACAACGCAGACAAGTATATTTGTTGGCAGCCACTTCAGTAATGTCCTCCAGCCTTTCTTTATTAACTGCACTCTGTTTGTTTAGTGTGAAGTTTAGTTTGCATAACCCTGCAGACCACGAGCTTCAACATCTCCTCATCCCCGCCAGGAGCTGTGGAGCAACTCTGATTCTGCTGCTGCCGGCCTGCAGCCGTGCACGAGGTCACTTATTTAAGCACTATCCAGCATCCAGCAGGTTGCCATGGTGATTCATTTTGGTCCAGTAACATTTTCAGGTCAACAAGAAGCAAATAAACACCAACTATGAACCCTGTTCAAATGGGATGATTAATCCGTCTGTCTGATATAAATAGATGTAATGTGGTTATAATTTGTTTGGCACGATGACAGCGCTTTCACAACCTGCTATCAAGTAATTATGTGGTGTAATGTTATTAATGGTCATATTATTTATTACTGTAATGGGTTACATCATGTCAGTATTTCCCAGTCAGGGTATTATTAAAGCCCAGATTGCAGTGTGATTGGATTTAGAAGCAGTCATGTAGACGACTATGTAATTAAACACTAAATCGAGGGGGAATAAATAAGGACTCCCTGAGGTGAAACAAAGCTTGTTTTAAGAGCCAGAAAAAAACAATAACTTAATAATAATTAATTTATTATTCACTCATTAGAAACTTTATGTTTTTACATGTTTGGCTAACCTGCTGCTCACTGATTAGAAAGCTCTCTTTGTAAACTCTGAATTAAAGGACCAGTGTGTATGTAGGTATGTGCATCTGTGTGGCTGCTGATTGCAACCCCTCAATTCACCCTCTCCTTTTCTTAACATGAATGAGAAACTGCGGTGCTATGTAGAGTCAGTTTTTAGTTCTGGGCTACTGTACGAACTTATCATGGTGCACTGATTAAAAAGTCTTGTTCTAAGTTAACAAAAAATATTATATATATCATAAAAGTATTATTTTCAGGTGATTATACACTGATGAAAAGGGTTGTGCATATTATTCTACATTTCAGCCATAGTCTATAGACAAAGCTCCCTACATCTGACAACCTGGACGTGATCAAGACGTGTGGCTGGTCGTTTGTCTCTTTGCATCAGCCCTGTGATGACCTGGCAGCTTGTCCAGGGTGTACTCAGCCTCTCACTCAATGTTAGCCATGATACTCAACGCGACCCTGATAAGCGGTTACAAAAAATGGATGAATGAACGTTACATTTTAATGTTTAGAAGAAGTAGATATACTTCATTAATCCCTCGATGGGGAAATTCTTTTTTCACTCTATTTTTATTTACATGCATTTTAACCCCGGACACAGCGGCATAGAAATGCAAATGTGGAGAGAGATGGTGGAGTGATGGGCAGCCAGCCAGACCAGCACCCAGTGAGCAGCTGGGTGGTCCGTGCCTTGCTCAAGGGCACCTCTCCAGCTACTAGTCCACCTTCCATATTTTTGGTCCATGTGGGACTTGAACCAGCCACCATCCGTTTTCCAAGCCAAGTCCCAATGGACTGAACTACTGCCGCCCCCCAAGTGTATAGAGCAAAGCTTAAAAAAAGGTACTTATTTTTTTCTTTTTTTTCAGCCAATTATTGTCCCACCTGAACCCTAATTAAGAGAACTTAAATGTCTTAAATCCTCCTCCTGCTGGACTCTATAGCATCCTTTTTCCATTCACATTGTACCTCAGGGGGTCGGTTCATATCTCCATTGAAAGAGTTACAGTATTGGTTATTCCTCTCCATGCCAGCTGTAAAGAGACTCCAGCAGTCTGAGTTGGACGCTTGTCGTGCAGTTTCCTGCAGTTCGCCAAACAAACAGAGAATTTAGTGACTGGATAAACGAGTGAACATATCAGGGTAAAACCTCCTCCGTGTCTTTTTGGCACATTAAGTTAAGATCGAGGCCAATGAAGCAGCAAACTTCAGACTCTTTACCCATCATACCCAGCAGCTCTTCTATGCTCTAGTAAGCGGCACCAGCATCTAATAAATGTTTTCCCATGACTGGAGTTTTGTTGATCAAAGAAAACAACACCACGCGCCACAACTCAAACCCACACAGCAGCGGACGAAAATAAAAGGGACAGCATCATTCTTCATTTTTAGAAAGAGTGAAAGGAAGCTGTGGGTTATTTATTTGGTTCAACACAAAGACGCTGCTCGCTGCAACAGAAAAGCCTGAGAGACCTGACTGGAACTTTTATGGATACGACAAAAGACAGAAGGGCAGTTATCACAACAATAGAATTTATTGCATTAAAGCAGATTAAAAGTAATGAGACTGCAGCTTATTAACAGACTGCAGTCGTGTCTGGATGCACACATATGCGTGTTTAATCAGCAAACAGAAAGAGTGCAGAGGCTGGTGTGTGTTTATATACAATAGAGTGTAATCTGATAGCATGACGTTGTGAGTGTGTTTGCCTTTAGAGAAGTGAAGCCGTGTTTTCAAAGTGCCTTTACAATACTACAGATTGGTACAAAGGGATGTGGCGTGGAGGAGAGCGGAGAGGGCGGAGGAGATGAGCAAGGAGCCAGATGACGGGGGCCTACCCTCCGTCTGATGTATGTGGTAGTGTGTGATGGTCTGTGTGTGGGCGAGCATGCTTGTTGGAGTGTGTGTCTGAAGGGGGCAGCGGGTGAGACTGAGCACCGCTGAGGGTGTCGGATAAAGATGGAGCATCCACCACGTTGTCTGCTGGGTACAGCTGCATCACCGCCCCCTCCTGGCCACCTTCCTTACTGCAGGACTGGCAGCTACAGTGGAAGATCCTTTCCACCAGCTTATCCACATGAGGAGACTCTTCACTGCCCGGGCACTCCAGAGTCACCTGTTCACACACACACACACAAAGCTGATGTACTCTCAGTGAACTTGTGCACACCTGCCTTTAATCCTAACAGGAACTGAGCTTTATTTGGCTTTATCTGGCTTTGCTCTTAAAACTACCCCTTTGTTATTATACTGAATAGTAATAGTGTTTCTATTGTGGGCTCAGTTTTCGTCTGAGAACTAAATTTCCTTTAGGATAAGGTGAACTCGCAGCTTTCTTTTATAATCATTCTATAATGAAAGCAGGATTATCTCCTTTATAAAGTAGATAATTAAAAATGTTATAAAGTGGCGCTATAACTGAGGGACAAAAGATAGTATTTCAGTTCTTTGATTATTATATTTCTACAGGTTATTTACTTTATTTATATTTATTTGCTTCTGTTAAATTCACTTTTACAATATGTACAAACTACTCTATGTGGATGGATGTTTACATGTGTGTTCATGGAAGATAGTTTCATTTTTTTTTACTTTGAGAAAAAACATAATATATATATACAGTATATATAAACAATTTTTAAAAATCCAGTCTTGCTCTAAACCTCAGTGTTGCACAAACTCCTCCACTTCTCCAGACCTCATGCAATTTCCCCACAGTGTTACCAACTGAAACTGATCATTCAGCTATTTTATCTAAATCTACCACAAGTGCCAAACCAGCACGGAGCAGTATCTTCTTTCATGGGAGCTGACTGTGTGTTGTTTCAAATTGAATTTTGTGTTTTAAAGTCTTGCAACAACAAGCTTAACCACAGACATAAACATTTAGTTCCAGATAATTAAGAAGCAGGGTCAGACCGTGGATGCACTTTCCTTTACCCTGGCCTTTCTCGTGCAACAAAAAAATAGTGAGAAAATTAATGAATCTATCAGGTAGCAGCAGTGAACTCCATAAGATACAATATTTTCCACTGAAACATGAGGCGACCTCACCTGTGGTCCCACCCGGCGAGCCTACCTGGCAGCATTCCAAACTATATACACCTCACTACAAAGCCTTTGTTGTCGCAAGGCTGGATTCCTTCTGGCTAAACGGGACAATGAACTTCAGAGGAATATAAAATACAGGCTTAAAGTTCATAGGGAACCGCAGAAATTGTGACAGATATCTGTTCAAAATCCTCCTCCAGTTTTTGTTTCTGCTCCGAGTTCAACAGCGATTGCCATCTTTTCATCTCGGAAACTTGTGGTCTGCGTGTGAGTTTGACGAGTCGGTGTTGGTGTGTGTTGCCTGTTACATGAGCTAATGTGCAACTTACCACTTCCCACTGCGTCTGGGCAGGCATGCAGGAGTCACAGTGCACCAGAGACTCGGTGGACTGTGGGAACGTGTTGGGGACGCTGTAACTGAAACACTGGCCCAGACAAGCTCTGCAAAGAGGAGAGAGTGTATTGTTTTCATTGTGTCTGCAGACACGGCATGCTGCAGCTGTGTGGTAGCCTCGGGCCAAACATACAATCGCAAAACAGAGATTTGTTATTCAGAAATGTCAGGTAGTCAATTATAAATCACGATTAAGATGATGAGAACGTGTCCTTCTGCAGATACTATTGGGAAGCAGTGTGTGTTTGTATGTCGTGTCCACTGCCGACAGATCAGCAACATCAATAAATGTTTTATTGTGAACAAATACCATTAAAAGAACAAAACAAACAATAAAGTAATCCGTCTAAAAAATATTTTCTGTGTCGCCCAAAGCCTGAAACAGCTTATTCCCCCATTGTTCTCCGAAAAACTATTAAAAACACATCACGGAGACGTATTGTTGCACGGGGTGACACGTTCTTTCATTAACATGAACACAGGCAGTTTATTTTCAGTCCCACAGGCAACGTCCTGCTGCAGTTAATACTCCCCAAAGCAACAAATCATCAGCGGAGTTTAGTTCCACAATAAATGCACTATTTATCCCTGTTTGAGTAAAAACAGGGTTCCCACACCTTTTTCATGAACAAATTCAAGCACTTTTCAAGCACCTTCAAGCACCAGTTTTTCCATTTTTCCAGCACCTTTAAATAGGTAGCCTACTAGTTGTGTTTGCCATGATGGTCATGGGAAGCGCAGCGGTGCCACTGTATGGCATAATAATATGGGTCTAATTAGCATTATTTCATATGGTGGTAGATTGACTGTTTTGATTTTTAACTAATTGTGAAATTTCAAGCATTTTCAAGCACTTCACATAAAATTCAAGCATTTTCACAACCTTGAAAACACTGAATTGAAATTCAAGCATTTTCAAGGAATTCAAGCACCCGTGGGAACCCTGTAAAAAGTGTGTTGTTGCTTTCATGGCGCTTTCGTTTGAAATAAAGCTACGGACAGGTTAGTAAAGTCAAAAAAAAGTCATGCAAGACAGACTGACACATTGTTGGTTTTGCTCTTCGTGGGATTTGTTGAAACATGTAAATCATTCTCTTTTAATATCGATGCCTGCAGTTAAATTTAGATTTTTAAAATTCAATTTTCCCAGCCATGGAAGCAAACATTGATTTACATTAATTTCATGCTTTAAGTCGATTTCCATACTGAATTTAATAGAAAGCAATATCCTCCTGTAAGACAGAAAAATATAAACATACTTGTGTATGTTTCAAATCATGGCAACAGTAACAACATGAAACATATTTAATATTTGACTTTTTAGTAAACTGATGCAAACATACTTTAAAATGTGGAACTTTAGGTTGAAGTCAGAAGATGTCAATCAGTGCTAACCTCAATATGCCCGACTAACTTAATAAGGCATAACTCTTATTAACATCTCGACATTTCCGGGTTATTCACTTTTTTTCCAGCTGTACTGAGAGATTGTCACTCAGACAGAGGAAGGGAGGGAGAGAGACAGCGAGACAGAGAGGGCCTTCATCCTGACCTGTTTTGAATAGAGCGAGGCTGACATCCCGTGTGCCCGACTATCTGTGTGATGTTCTTGGCCTCGCACCAGGCGCTCTTGTCAGGGAACAGCGCCAGCCGGTTGATGTGTGCAGGCGGTGCCGCTGAATACAGTGCAAACAGTGCGCAGCAAATCTGAATCCTCTGCCACATGACTGCACCTAGAGGGGCAGAAAAACCACAGCGTGTTACTGCTGCTTTCACCTCGTTCCAGGCGAAAACCACACACTCAGAAGAGTAGTCACAGAATCTCTTGATGTTTTTGGACGCCTCCTGGTCAGATATTGATGGCTTTTGCAGTTAATATGAAACCTGAAATATGAACTTTGCAGATGTGCATTTAGCAGCTTCCTGTTGATTAGCAACGTGGAACCCAGAGATCATGCTTGGCTCATTTTAAATAATTAAAAGAGGCAACTCTTGAATTATCTGAATCACCAGCTTCACATACACACATTATACTGGATTCATGTTGTTCCCTAAAAGAGGCAACACGAATAGAAACGTCTGCTCCACACCACCTGACTCTAACACCGAGTCTGTCCTCTGCTCTTTAAAAATGCCTCAACCAGTCACGTCATTTACAACCTACTAAATGGTTTTCTCCTGCTGCTTATAAAAAAGTGTCCGGCGGTCACCCACCACGTCGACTCTCGACTCCTTTTACACTTTTCAACACTTACCACATGTTTTGACACAAGCAGCAGAGAAAGCAGAGCTCCTTAAGAGCTATATATATATATATATATATATATATATATATATATATATATATATATTACAAATAAAGGTGCTGCCGGGATGCACTGTTAGACCTCATGTGTACATTCTACTCTCTTGTACCCTGTAGTAACGTGTTAAAGTAATTAGTTACTGTTTCAAACACAGTAACGCCTTTAAAACTTCTAGTTTTTTTGAATTTTAAAGAGTTAAAATGATTAAATGTGAGGTTACATTGTGTGTCATCACCCCAGTCTCCAATAACGTGTCAGTTTACAGTAACGTAATGTAGAAAGTAACGCACGCCAACGTTAGTTACGTTACTTTTCCTCTAATAATGGCTAAAGAGAGGTCAGTAAATCTTACTTTCCCACTGTCCTCTTCACTTTAACTCTTTTCCATGCTTTTGTTTTTCACCGGCTGAGGTCATGGGGTTTTTCTCCAGAAGTTGCAGCCGTCATTTTTAACAAGACTGCACGCAGGAAAAAAAAGTTCTCTTGGGTGATTAACTTTACATCCAAGAGTACTGATAACGTTACTTTTCAAACTAGTAGTAATGAAGTAATTTCCAACAGCGGTCGTGGTTTGACATACTTACCAGCGCTCACCGACCCCGGGGAACAGCCAGTTGGGCACTGCGCAACGTCCCGCTGAGCTGAGCTGAGCAACCTCACCGAAACCTGGACGCGCAGAGGATGCGGGTTTGCAGTCGGATGATTGAAGGGAAATATATTTTTTTGTGAGCAGTGAGGATAGATCCGAGTCCAGTCTGTCATAAAACAGTTACATTATCTGCAAAAGGGAGTGTATAATAAAAGAAGAACCGGTCCCGTCCGACAGGGAAGGATGGGGAGATGGGGTTAGGTTCAGAGCGCTATCTCATCTCCGCGTCCATCAGCTCAGACCGTCCCTCCCCTTTGTTCTGTTCCCGTCCAGTGTTAAATTCCCACTGAAAAAACACTTTCCAAGTTGTTGCCTTTTGTTGTAAAACTCTGTAGCGGGGCTAAGGCGCGGCTGAGCCCTCAGACAGGGGTCCTGCTGTGCCGTTTCTGGACGAAAGAAAACAGGGAGGGAGGGAGGGAGGGAAACTGTTGGGAAGGTTTCAAATGTTTCCCTAAGTAGGAGCGAGGCGAGAGCTCAGATCAGATTTACAGGACAAAAAAAAATGCAAATACAACAAGATTACACAAACAGGGGGACATTTACAGCCATGCGTTAAACTGCGCAGATACATCTGGCATCACTTTAAATAAAAAAAAAAATGAAACACTATAATGCAATACAAGTGGAAAACAGATGTGAGTCAACGCTCTGATCCCTTTCCTTAAACACATTAAAAGAAGTTGTGCAGGTTACTTAACCATAAGCTCATGACAACTTGATCTAATTAAGGGTCCTGGATGTGTTTGCAGTGGAGCCACTGACACACTCAGGAGAAACCCAAATGTTGCAATCTTCTGCTGACCTGTGTGTGAGTTCATTTATAAATGATAAATATATAAGCTCTATCATTTGGGGTTTGGAATATGATGCCTTATGACAGCTACTGGTAAATGTCAAGTGTCTTTTCTGGGTCAAAACTACTGACTGACACACACCACGGTGTTAAATTATACTCACATTTACATGAGAAGTCCAAAAGTATTAAAAGCAAAGAATAGTTGAAGTCATAATAAGCATTAGACAGACTGCCCCTGAGTACAACTTTAAGATACTTTACTTTATTTGAATTGTACTACTTGATACTGTTGCTACATTTAGGGATAAATATTGTATTTTACTCAATTGATTTGATTTGTTATACTTTTTAAAAAATTAGGATTAGCTCCACCTTGACCGTGCACAGCTCTTATAATACATAAGAGCATTGGTAACATTGCATACTTTGATTGCAACACAGTTTTTTTTAGTTGGTAATAATCATTTTAAATAGCTCTGCTGGACTTTTACATGCATTACAAGGTCCAGGGTATTGGGATTTAGAGCAACTATTGGCAGAACACGGCAGAAATTAAATATATAATATGTATGAGCATGGTTTACACCAATACAATAATAATAAGTGTGCTAGATTAAGCCTGTTATAACTTCTTCTGCATACTTGAGAGCTTGCCAGTAAATCCTACACAGTGGACTGCAGTAAAATATCTGAATTATTTCCCCACCCTCTATTGATGGATAGTTTAAACTAAGCGATGCATCATATTTCAGGAGATATTCATGTGCAATCTTTATTTGCCCCCCAAAAAAAAGTAATCACTACTGTTTTAAGTTGCACGAAATTAAATTAAAAAAAGTACATGTGCCTTCAAGTTGTCCTCGAGTCCTTTGTTAAATCAGTTTCCAGGCTTGTTAATTTTTACAGAAGCAGCAGCAGCAGCTCTGAGCTGCAGTCATGCAGCTGCACACATGGCATGTCTGGTCTTATATTTCATGCCAGACATTCACCAACCCTGACTGAACAATTTCGAGCCATTAGATGAACAAATGTGATGAAGTAGTTTCATTAGTCTAGCACTTATGATTAATCACAGAGAGGTTTTCAGACATGCACAGACAGGTTTGGATTTCGACTGTCCCAGCACACCTCAGCTGTGTCACAGGTCCCCCTCACCCTCCCACACACATCTCATTCCTGCACTTTCATCCTACCACTGCTGCCTTGCTTACAGGTGTTCAACCTGGCCTGTGTCCATAAGCACCCCTATCTGTTTCATGCTTCAGCTGCAAACAAATATTTTAATGGACAAGGGACGAGTGACATGGCTTAATTTCATGACATGAGAAAACAGTTACCGTGATGGAGAGGGAAAAATGTGCACGTGCAGTGCAGAGAGCATGCATGCGCCAATGTTTGCTTTGATGTGAAAGTGTAAACCATGTGTTATGTTCCGAGTGCAAAGTGCAGAACTCACCTGTTTGTAATAAGACCAAGCTCCAGTCCAGAAATGGCATTCCTCTGCATTCCACGGATTCTGCTTCACCAGGGGGCTGGATAAATGTGTGCGCGTGCACACGCTCACACAAACAATCCCTCTCTCTCTCTTTTCCTTGTAAAGGCCCATGCAAACCACACATAAGTGATCAATCACACTCGAAACAATCTCGCCAAACAGACACGCGGCCAACGAATACACAAGACGTAAGAGATTCCTTTTGATATGGAGACGTGTGCTTTTTCCCCAACAGTCGCGGTTGAGGCGAACGCACCAACGCACGCAACTTAAAGCAGGACTGCAGAGTGTGAAATGCTGCGAATGCTTCGTCCAGCATGAGTGAAGATACTTTCCTGTCTACAGAAAGGAATCCAGCCGTTCATGGTGTTCAGAAGAAAGCTGGTTGTTGATACCGTTTATATAACAAATGTATGCAAACTTTCTCTCAGAGTCTCTTTCAACACTGTCATTAGTCTTCCACCAAGTGTATTTTCTTTATTCCATCATTCTGTGCAACTTTTCTTCCTCCCACTCTAACAGGGCTGCAGATGCTGAACCTGGCCCTCATTCCAAAACAGCAGGAGTTCGAGTCTCCCAGCTCATTAACACACAAAATTACCTCCCACCCCCAAAACCACATTTCATTCTTCTCAAAACACGCACGCAGAAAAACAGAAATGGAGTTTTCCATAATCACTTTATTAAATATACACCAACTGCCCTTTGATGAAACACAATGTGGGCACCCTGTGAGTGCCAGGGACAGAAATGAGCAGCAATATAACAAAGGACAACACAAGAAACAGAAACTTCATGGGTTCCTCATTTTGAGTCTCTCACTACTGGTCCTGTAAAAACACACAAAAATGAAGTAGCATGATGTGTTAGTGTGTGACACACCTCGAAGAATGAGTACCTGTCATCCTCTGGTACTCACCTTAACTGTGCGGCCATGAATCAGATACGGTGACCTGAGGTCATGCTGGCAGTTGGAGTATCCCATGCCCAGTCCCATCCCTGAACCCAGCGCGACAGGCCATGTGCGCCCTGCAGGGAAAAAACGTTTTAGAGCAGTGGTTCTTGACCTGGGTTCGATTGAACCCTAGGGGTTTTTATACCATTTGTTACAACATATCTTTGTGAGCAATCGTTTTTTGAGGATGCTGGACATAAAAAACAAGAAAAGGAACAGACTTAGCTGTGAAAATGACATGAGATATCGCATATCTGAACTGGTCTCTCAAAGGCAACAGCAGAAGTCACACTAAGTTGTTGTGAGTTCATGCACTGTGTTGGTTTTGTTATTTGAACAAGATGATGTTAATGCATGGTTCATTTTGTGCACCAGTAAAAAAAAATCATATTTTATTTTTTACTAAAGAAGGGTTCGGTGAATGAGCATATGAAACTGGTGGGGTTCGGTACGTCCAACAAGGTTAAGAACCACTGTTTTAAAGTATGTGCGCACACAACAAAAAAGTGCACTTACGTTTAAAGAAAAGGACGGAGAACACAACGCCCACAGCGAGGCCAGTCACTGCAAAGAGAAGAGAAAGAAAAACAAAAGTGTGAGTGACGTGAATAAACTACACGTTCAAAGTGCTGAGGTAATGTGATCATGTCTGATCCGGTATGAAAAAAACTAGCTGGCACATGATGTAGATCTTGTTGTAATGAGGTCAGCGGGGGTGCCGCTATTATGTTGGTAAATAGCGCGAGTTAGCAAGACACTACTCATTAGGAAAAGAGACGGAGAGAAAAAACAGCAAAGAGCAGAAAAATTTCCAAGACAGAAAGAAAAAACAGAAAAAGAGGGGGTGCAAGAGAGGGGGAGTCGATAGCATCCAGGAGGCCAAGGGCAGGGAAGGGGACGGGTCAAAGAGCCAACCGTGTGCGGGTATGGTCACCCGGTATGGTCTAGCCAAACAGTCAAAAGTTCGGTGAGTTGTTCGAAGTGCACAGACCAGAGTCGGATCCAGAGGAAGAATGTGTTTGTGCGCTTAACTTCACCTCGCTGCAGGCCACACCACACCCAACAGCAGGCGCAGCCAGCACAGAAAACACATTAAAAAAAAAAAAAAAACAGCCATTTGGGCCCCTCCGACTCTTAATTGGATTCAGGGAGCTATGCAGCATGACCGATTTGCCTGAACCAGAACCATCAGACTGTTCTCTATTACACAACTTACAAATGTCATACAAGACCACAAAAGATCCCGAACACTCTCATTATCAATGCAACAAATCATTGTCCTCCGCATCCATTTCAAGCAAAGACTTAAGCTAAATTTAAGGTTCCCAGCCGAAGGTCTTTCTTTGCTCTTCAGCCAGAGCTTTTTTTTTAAGCCTCTGATTTTCCGCTGACAGTAATACAGTAAAAGCATTGGCAAAATATGAGGGCAGATCAACATCTCGTTTTGGCATCCGTTCTCTTTGTCCGGACATCTCCAAGGGGGGATGGATTATAACAAAAACATTTGTGCTGGAGTAGAATGAAATATACGACTCGCAGGCCAGAAAATACGCAGGAGCTTCTGCCAGAAAAAGTTCAGAGCTGGTAAGTGTATCGTTTATTAATGTGTTTATTATTTCAAGTGTTTTTCTGGAGATGGCATCATTATTTTTTTCTCATTTGGCAAATTTAGTCAAACATATAACTTGTATGACTCTGGCACTTGTTCTTTTCAATTCATTGCGTGTTTAAAATGATTGTGACAGCACATTTCTTTGTAGAATTAATGATGTTTCTGTGTGTTGGAGAGGAGACTGTTTGGGATTTGAACAGCTTGAAGGAAAGAAATAATCTTCCCTAACATGACTCGGTGACAGTAATTGCTGTTAAGTAATATAAATTGTCTTTTGGTTGTGCAACTCTGCCTCATTTCCAGTTTTTAGCCGTGTTGGGGACACAGTTCTAGGAATGGCCACGTCAGTCTGTCCATTAATCCAGCACTTGACTGAAATGTCTCGACATCTCTTGAATGGACTGCCAGGACATTTTGTACAAACATTCATAGTCTCCAGAGGATGAATCCTACTGGCGTTGGCGACCCCCGGACTTTTCCTCTAGTGCAGAGGTCTTCAACTATTAAAGAGAACAGGGACGCCCACATGTTTCACATTTCAAGCCTGGCCTATAGTAACTTTAAATTCCCTTTATTCAACTTTTATTTCACCGTATTAACCTATTTATATGCTGGATTATTAGCCTATATAAAAAAGTTCATGCATAATTATCTCCTCCCCTGTAAGTCACTTTGGATAAAAGCTCCTGCTAAATGTAATGGTATGTAATGTAATGTATTATTGGTTATTAAATGCTGTGCATGTTTGGACAGGTCCACTGATTCATTCATCTGGAGTGCAAACGCCTCCACTGTTTGTAGGTTCTTAATTATTTGCACCCTCACATTCACCATTAGGGATGTAACGATGCATCGTGACACGATTAAAATTGGTACAAATGCGTGACGACTCGCATCGGCTGACAGAAAAAATGAATCGCGATTCTTGGCGAATGCGAGAGAAGTAGGATATGTTCTTTTTCGTCTTTTTTACCGTAAATGACACCATGACACAGACCCTCCAGGAATTCACGATGTTGTGATTTGTAACTTCAACGCAACTTCAGTGAATCCCCGTGAATTCAGGGCGGTGTTGCAATTTTAACTAACCGTCGCAACTTCTCCACAACTTCCGCGCAGTCTGCACGGGGGGGGTGCGCTGCGACCGGCTCTGCGTTTACAGCGCCCGGACCTCGCCGTTTCCCGGAGCCGTGGACTCTCATTAAAGGGTTAATGAGCTATCATCTTAATTGTTTTTATTTTCAGTTAGCTCATACTTCAAGCTGAAAGGTGATGGTCAGATCAGCTGCTTGCTGGCAGCCCTAATAAGAACACAAACTGTTTGAGAGTTTCTGTAAAGAGAGATTTTTTTTTCCTACAAATAAAAAGATAATTTTATTTGGTCAGAATTTGTCTGTAGCTCATTTTGATTTAAAAAAATCGTATCGTGAACAAAAAACCGTGACTCAAATCGAGTCGTGAGTTGAGTGTATCGTTACATCCCTTCTTGTTATGTTTACTGAACAAACAAATTCTGAACATGCAACCATTTTTAACATCAGTACAAAAACAATTGAGAGTGAAGACTGTTACTGGTCTAATATTGTTTACCAGTTCCTCATATTAGACATTATGCTCCTGCTTGTTCCCTCTTATGAAGATCGTCTTCCTCCCTAATAAACGAAAATGCAACTGGTTTCTGTTTCCTTTCCCACTTTAATCATGGTAGCTCTTACCACATGATCTAAACCTGTGGCACTCCATATAAAATGTATGTGCGGTGTGGGTACCAGAGGATATCCAACTTTTCATGTGGTGGCTCAGAATTAATGATTTTTTTTTCATATTAAAATGCCAAAAGTCGTAAACACACTTACACAAAATAGAAAATGCATGGCCATAGAGAGTTAGTTAGAAAGTTTTAAAGAACACCCTGAGGAGAACATATGCTGCAGAGTTTCTCTGGCTACCAGAGACAGCATGGCACAGCTGGCAGTTCGCTACACGCATCGAGCTCAAAGAAATGCCACAATGCAGATGTTTTTCCTCCCAGCAAGAAACATATTTTATTGTGCCGAAGCTGACGTCATTAAGTGTCTGTTGGGACAGATTGTTTTTCCAGTCTAAGTAGCTGAATGCTGGACCAACACGGCTTTGAATATGTTCATATTATATTATATATATATTCATATATGTACTGTGTCATCAGCTTTGACTGGTCCAATGAAGGCCAGAGTTGATGGAGGAAACCAAATCAAGTAAAACACCACGTGGGACTAATACATTTAATGCACCGTTCCTCTCGACGCTGAGGGATGAGAAGTATCCAAGGACCGAGCTGTCTCGTTTTCACGTTTCACAAGTGTAGTCGCACGAAAATGTGGGCAAAACTCCAACCATGCATTGAGCAAGTTTGTTGCAAGTTTTCGAAAAAGCAAAAGGCAGCTCTTTCACAATACGCACACACACAAAAAGTTTATGAAAAACACCAAAAGAAGAGCCAAAAGCATCTCCAGTGTGCACGGCGTCGAAGAGTCGAAGCCACTAATAAATACAACAATTGGCATAAAAAATTGACTTCATGCAAGTTGATTTCTAAACCAATAAAACTGAACCGTGTTATAACCGGAAACTGAGGACTCGTCGCATCACACTAAATTAACAAAAGGAGGAAAAATAGTTGAACAAATAGAAACACTGGTCACGACAAAATCTCCAACACTGGCTTAAAATATATTTGATGAATGTACATCTACACTAAGCTGGAAAAAGCATCTTGTTCTTATTGTTTCATTCAGAGTGTAAAACTCAGAGAAGACTGACTTGGTATAACCTGTGACACTTATTAAAACTTTATGAATTAATCTGTCAATGTAGCTGATCACAGCAGTCTTTACAACAATACATACTGCAATATGTACAAGACATACAGAGAATTGAAATTACGTTTCTCTCTGTCCAAACAGTGTGAAGATGTATAAATATATATCAAATAAAATATGAAATAAAAATAAAATAAAAATATATATACACACACACAATATATACAAGCTAAAAGACATCCGGGAATAGAAAAGTCTGGAGATATAAATAGTATGAACCGTATAAGCAGAATTATCAATATAAATATAAGTATGGCAGTATGATATAAATATAAATATAAATAAAGCAGTATGGTGAATTATAAATACTGCATAAGCTGCAAAAAACAAGAGCGATACGTACATGAGAACAACTACAACATGCATCTGTCCTTATAAAACAAAATGTAGTATTATTATTATTATTATTAAAAACACAGGACACACAGAAAGTGATGAGCTGAGACTTAATCATGCAGCTCTTCACACTTTAAATGTTCAATCTGCAGCTCTGACATTTGCAAAGTGACTTTTTAAGACATGTTTTGGTGTTAGCGGGCTGGAAAATGATGAATAATTATGAGTGTTTAACTGTAAAACACTGATTTGGACAGAGAGGACATGAGACTTGAAGTAAACAGACTGACTCTTTGTTTACTAACTCTGGAGCTCGTGTCTAAACGGTTTGTGGTTGTCTTCACTCAAACCGGCTAACGTTCATTCACACTTTGACCTCAGTCGACTGTCCCGCAGAAAAGGAGCTCGGCCCCGCAGCCGTGACTTCATCTACCAGGTGTAACATACCGCGGCATGCGTCATGACGACGTCAGGTGATTAAATCGACACGTATGAAGAGACATCGACACGTATGAAGAGACATTGACCTGTTTTCACGGCGGTGTCAGCGAGACAGCGGTCCCATTTCCGTCCGTGCTCGTCCGCCATGTTTCCAACTGCCAGAGGAGGAGACACGAGACTTCAGGCGAAATAACGCGAGAGGAGTGTGACGTCACATGACCCCCCCCCCACACACACACACTACGCTTATTCACTGTTTACACATATTTATGATATTTGTTACATTTATTATATTATATTATATTTTAATATATTATATTTTATTATGATATTTGTTACATTTATTATATTATATTATATTTTAATATATTATATTTTATTAAGATATTTGTTACATTTATTATATTATATTTTATTATGTTATGATATTTGTTACATTTATTATATTATATTTTATTATGTTATGATATTTGTTACATTTATTATATTATATTATATTATATTATGACATTTGTTTATTTGTTCTCAGTTTTTTTGTCTTTCTGTATATTTATTTTTTAACTTATATTTCATTCATTCAAGTCCCCAAAGTGCTATTTCTTTTCACTTTTATTCATTTATTTGTCTATGTCTATATCAGATCAGATCAGAAATACTTTGTTGCAGCAGCTCCCAAACGGTAAGTTAGATAGTAAGTAATAGCAGTGAGGGATCAGGTACTTGTCCTGATCAACTGGTTTACTGCCAACAGATGAAATCAAAGTTTGTCCTGAACAATGACAGTATTAGGAATGGACAGGGCATGTGTGACGTCACCCACAGGTTTTTGAAGCACTGTTTTGAAGCTCACAATATATGGCTCTGGCCACTGTCGTGTTTGTGTAACCCTGCTTCTTCTGTCTTCTGGAGCCCGGGTGCTCAAACAAGCCATCTGCAACGGCTACCACCTGTCAATGAAAGTGTCTGCGCTGCTAATAGGTCTTAATATAATTTGAACGTGTTGGACGTGTTAGAAATTCAGACTCAGAACAGTTGTCATGAACGAGGAATCAAAACCAGCCTCAAGTGGTTGTTTGAGGAACTGCAGTTTTGGGCACTTCCACTGTGGCTTCACTTCACAGTCACGGAGGTTGACGCTTGGTGGAAGCGTACAGCCCTGCCATATATATGGGAACTGATGATTCATGCACAAAGTCAACTAGCAGTTCCTCTTTAGCCTTTCCCTATATAGCAGTATTTCTCAAAGGAGGCAGGTTTATTACTAATAGAAATATTGTTTGTTGTTGCCTTGAAATCAGTTCAAGAACCAGAGCTAATTTGTTGGAAAGCGGTACTCCTGATCCACAACCCTATTCCTGATTTTTCCAGCTTGGAGCCACAGTTTCAGAGTTTTTAACTCCTTATTTCCTCTGCTTACTATCTTTTTGTCACATCTAAGCACATGTATGCGTGCAATGGGCAAGAACTTGCCTATGTAGCAGGATATTAAAACCAAACATTTTTCAAAACTTGATTTAAATTACATTCCAGTGGTGCCAAAGTTTATTTTCATTAAAACCTTGTAGTATTTTCAGAGATTCCTCCAGGTACCACTACAGGGAGATCATGTACCACCAGTGGTACCCGTATCACAGTGCTATATAGTAACAGTACTATTAAACAACACTAACTTTTCTTTCTAGGATATGTTTTGGTTGGAATATAATCTAAACATGGCATTGTTGGGAAGGAAAATGAGCCTCACCTTAAGCGAAGCCATATTTTTGAAAAACACTCAGTATGTTCATGGTAACATGAATCATTTTCGAATTGCAGCAGGATTTCTTCTCCTTTTATGAACCTCCAACAGATGAAACTTAAGTACTGCCTCCCATAAACAGTCAATAATATTCAGATGTTGGTGAGGTTTTACAGGCAAGTTTCCCATTTACAAACAAATCAGGATGCCCCCTCATCTTTAGGACAGAGAGCACATGTATACAATGTCATGATAGCTTTGATATGTTGAGAATTAAATTAGAAATATTTCCATATAATACGAAACTAAATACATACACAAAACAATACATAAGCACAGGCCTCTTGCCGAAACCTCTTTATGACATAATTTACAATAGTTAACCCCTGAGAAATGTTGGCTACATATAAACTATTGAACGTGGGGAGATCTTACCTAGAGGGAAGGGTTTATTCATATGTATGTTAAAAATGATTAACCTTCCCTCTATTTGTCATTTTATTGCCAGAAAAGTCATATTAGTTATGCATTTACCATCCAACATCAGGAGTCTGCAGCTCTATAAAACCAGAATGAAAAATGAAGTGGTAAAAAATTATTCATACTTCAAAAATCGTATTAATGAACCACCGGTCACCACAGCTGTAACCAACCAACAAACATGATAAAGGATCATCAATATACACAATGATTTATTATACATTTTTTTAAAACTTTGCATTGCATTATTCTTGCACCACTTACAAAGGAGGAGACATTAATATTCCATTCAACTGAGCGAAAAGCTCCCCAAAATAAAGTGCATTGTCAATATTGAGTACAGTAAAACACCTTCTTATATAATTTTTTTTCTTTATTTTTGTTATTATTTTATGCATTGTACAGTACAAGTAGGCTCAAAGATGTAGTAAATGTATAGTGACTGGTGGTTAATTAATGCAGTTTGTGAAGAATGAGTCCCTGTAATGTAAAATGATGTTTATACCGTCGATCGCCGTTGATAATCATCACACAAGCCTTTCACCTGTCTCTCAGCTAACTGTTATCACTTCATACTGAATGATACAGGGGCGGCAGTAGCTCAGTCTGTAGGGACTTGGCTCGGGAACCTGTCACTGCAAGAACTGATATTTGTAGAGGTGCTAGTTCACCTCCTGGGTACTGAACCCCTTAGGGCAGCCCATCATGCCGACATCTCTCTACATGTCATTGTCTATAAGCCCTTTGAATGTGTGTAGTTGTAGTTTTGGGACTATATGTGTAAACTTGAATGAAAATTTTCATTTCCCTATTGTGAGATCAATAAAGTGTGTCAGTGTATGTGTGTCAGTCTTTATTCTGGTCAATATAGTTGCAGACTCATGACTTTGGATGGTGAAACAATGACTAGTATGACTTTTCAGTGAATAAAATGACAAACAGAGAGAGAAGATTTCCTTTTTAACAGTTTGCACGTTACATACTTCCCCACTTTAAATAGTTTCACTTTGACTATAGCTGACATTTTGTATTGTGAATTGTGTGATAAAGAGATATGGGCAAGAGGTCCATGTCTGTATGTATGTATGCAGTTTCTTGTTGACTGACAAAATATTATTGTAATGGCACTCCAATAGCTCTTCTTTCTTTACTGTACCACTTCTAGACTCAGTCGAAAAACACTCTTTTTCTACACGAGCGACGAGACATGACAACTTCCTTTGTCTTTTTAAATGTTTACTCGAAAACAAAGTAAATTACAAGGTCTGACGCACCGTCAAAAGACTGTGTTGCTTCCACCATGTTCTGACTTGAAACTTAAAGTATACACAGTTACTATAGTTACCACTATATAGTGACATCACACTTTAGAGCATAGAAACTTTTTTAACCTTTTACACATTACTAATTGTGTGTTTTAAACATAAACATACTCTAAGCCGTATATGAATTATAATGAAGTTATCATCAATAATTTTTAAATTGTTTTAACTTAAATTACTATTGCTTAACTGGCCCTTATTGGCCCTTACATTACAATCATTTTAAAATCATAAATAAAAATGCTGTTAGCACATTTTTACGGTGGCTTTTAATCTTGCATCAAATAGTGAACTGCACTGCATACTGTATGCAGACTTGCATGCGTGTACAAATCACCAGCAGTAAATATTGTGCTAGTACACAAAACAGTTGCAAGCGTTTAATTAGAGTTATGTAAAGTATAAACTAAAAATATAAACAACAGTACTTGTACTTTTACTTGTACTTTTACTTTCAGTACTTGAGTAGCAATTTTTTTACATACTTCCACTTGCAATACTTAAGTCCAAAACATTTTGAATACTTTAGTACTTTTACTTAAGTATGGTGTTTAAAGAACACTTCAACTTCTACTCAAGTCAGTTTTTTTAATAAAGCACTTGTACTTCTACTCCACTCCTTTACTGCAGTACTTTATACATCTCTGGGTCCTATAGATGTGTTTTGTTTTTGTTTTTTTGTCATGAGGCCCTAAAATTCCTGGTTGCAACCCTGCTTGTACTGCATATGTGTTGGTTCTGGGTTAAAATGCATGTAAAATAAAATAGAATTTCCCTGTAAAGGGAATAATAAAGTATCTCTTCTTCTTCTTCTAGATGTATGTATCAGTCTCTGTCATTACAGAAGCAGCAGATGAGTCTCTCACCATCCTCAGCGTGCTCGCTGCCCTCTCTGGCTGCATATTTGCTGCACCACTCCTCTCTTTCCATACTTGGCAATGCCTTTCTCGCTCCTTCGCTATTGGCTGCTGCAGAGAAAGCCCAGAGTGACCCGGACATGCAAGCGGGGCCTGTTTTCTCACTGCAGCCTCCTTCCTGTAAGCCCGGTTGAGGAAGTGAATTTCGCTGACAGGGCTGGGTTCAGTGAGGGAGAGGCGAACAAAACATCTTAACTCACCGACAAAAACAAGAAAATAAACACAGAAACAACAAGCGACGAGGAGAAGAAGAAGAGGAAGAAGCTAAAGTCTAACCATCATCGGTGAAATCGTTCTCCCCACTGCCTCGCTGAGACCGCCGCAGACATGGTAAGGGCCCCGCCGGAGCGAGAGAGACGGGGACGGGGGGTATTTTGGTGGGGCTGGCTCGGGAGTTAAGCTAAGCTAATGCTAGCTCTGGGGGGTGTTAGGTGGGTAACCTGAGAGCAGGAGGTGCAGCAGCAGGAGAAGCAGGAGGAACAGGAGGAGGAGGGGGGCCTAGGAGGATAAATCATCGATCTAACTTGCAATGTTTGCGAAAACTTCTGCGTACCGGATATAAAATGAATTAGCATCGGCGGCTAGGCTAGCAGCTAACAGGCTAGCTCGTTAGCCGTGTTAGCTCCCCTCCTCCCTCCTCCTCTTCCTCCTCCTCCGTATGCACACAAAGTTAGTTACAGGATGTTTTGGATTTGACACAAGTTCGTGAATAGTATGAGTGACCACTCCTAATATAACACACACACACACAGAGAGAGTCGTGCACCACACACACACACACACGCACGCACACTCTTGGCTAAAATAGTCAAGCGCCCTGTTTAGCCTGTAGCTAAATTAAGACTTGCCTGCTCCTCCTTTTCCCAACCATGACAAGCTGTCAGCCTCCTCTGCAAACTGTTTTCCTGCCTTCAGAGTTCAGATCAAGACTTCTTCTTATTGTCTACTTTATTACAGCTCACATTAATGCATAAAATCCAATATTTGACTTGTGTAATATAGTGCTTTCAGATTGTTTATATATGAAAAAGTGTGTTTTGTAGTACTTCCACATGACCTGAGTTGGTGGAGGTGGGAGGAGGAGGAGGGGAAGAAGGAGCAGCTGGTTTCTCTCCACAGTCGCCCCACACTCTCCTCGGGCCACACCTCATCCATCCTGCTGGCTCGAGCCTCACTCGCTCGCTCTTGACCCCATCGGGTTGTTGGTTCTGGAGCGAGTGTTTACACGGAGACAGGAGCGCCGGTTAAACACATTGTCAAAGGAGCGCAGGTGTCTTGATGGAGCGGACTGATTCATCTGCTAGGAGAGAGGAGCCTCTTTAGAAATCTCTTGTTATGTTCAGACCGGGGTCACCCCTTAAGAAAAATGTTTATAAAGAGAGGGTCTCCATGTTATAACATGTCGCTGCATAAGTATAATCAGCACTTAGGAGGAGTTGCGTCATAGATAAGGTATGGAATCAGTAAAACAAACAAGTAATGTAAAGATAATGCTGCAAGCTGCATTCCTTTATTCTTCGTAAGCACTTTTCTGTTTTATTAGTACGGGTAAACGTTGCAGTCATCATGCCGGAGTAGAGATTTCATACCAGCAGTGATGTTATGCTGAGAGTGATCCGAATGTGAGTTATATAACACTGACGTCAGAGTAACTTCAGGTACTGTAGCAGAAATCCTGATGAAATACGTCGTGGTCGGGTGTCGCAGGTCGATGTAAAGTTACTGTTTCGAATAACGTCCGGCACAGCCGGCGAGGGTGAGCTGAGAAACTGGTTTTCTCCCTCTGCGATTATCCACACATTCACGTCTTCCCACACATTCCCCAGAGTTTCATGTTGTGGCTGGTCCGTCCTCCACGTACTCGCTAGTATCCTGGTGCATATTTGAAGGGGGGGGAGAAGGCTCTGCAGTCCTGCTGTTCTGTGTCTCCTACAGCTCTCATTATAAATAAGTTTGTCATTTAGTCTTGGATTGATTAAGGATATGAATATTTTACGTTTTATTCATCCGGTCTTACAATTAATGGTTTGAGTTAAGTGGTTCTTCAGAGATTGATCCCATTTATTGTCAAGTTCTTGCAGAATTTACTGTAAATAGTATCTGAGTTCATTCAAGGTGCAGTGTTGTAATAATTTTTAATCAAAATATTCATTTTTAATGCATTACGGATTTCTAAAAAAGTAGTTTTTGACTTTAAAATTAGAAACGACAACACAACAAGTAACAAGTCAGTCGATAAAGTTAAAGTCAAACTGTCCTTTTGTTGGTTTTTATCAAAACCATGTCGCTGCAAAGAACCAGCAATAACTGAAAAAATGAATATTAGACATAAAAGGTTTAAAAAGTTCTGCAATTGTGACTTTTTTTAAAAAGTAAAACATGTTCTTAAGAATAAAAATGTTCTCCAGATCTTTTGACCAAGAACCAGTTTTTCTTAGAGCGTTTAAGCGTAAAATTCAGTGTTTTGTTTACCTAATGGATGCAACTTACAGGAATGTTCATCTGCAGGAGTTTAAGACGCTTCACAAACTGGAGTTTATTGGGTACATGGACCACATTATCAAACATGTTGAGTGACTGAGTAAATAACAAAACAAGCCTCGGTAAACAGTAAAAACATGTGACCAAAAAAGGGATTGTTCCAGCCGGTCTCGGGCTGTATTGAATACTCTGAATTGACTTTTGGGTCTTGCGGGTGTGTTTGTTGCAAAACACACATGCGTTATTTTACAGCATTCATAACAACCTGCCCTTAGTTCCTGCATTGATTTATTCTCGCTGCTGTTGTGTGAGTTTCCTCTTCTTACCTGCAATAAAGACACCCAACATCTAGTACGCTGGTATGTGTCGAGATCCGTTTGATTGTGCTCGGCAGGTTTGTTGATTTGATCAGTCGTATGTTTCTATGGGAAGTTTTTACAAGTTGGGCGATGCACAATCGGACACAGATCGATGCCGGTGTTAGAAAACGCTGCACTGCAGATCTGATAATCACAATTTTTACCAATTTTTAGATCTCACACCTTCCGAGCAGAGATTTAATTTGTGTAACAGGCTCTGAATCTTTCAGCTTGTTCTTGCGCTGACGGTGGGAAGGCAGTGAGGGATGTGGGTCAGACATTTCAGGGGAGCTCCTGCCTGCAGACATAAGTCGGTCGAAACACTTGGTGATGTCAGTGCAGATGTTTTGCTTCTTGGCGTCTGATGCAGACGACGAAGTTTCCATGCGAATGAAACGGGTTGTGTTTTTTAAGAGCACAGTCTTGGAAACAAAATCTTTTGTCGTGGCTGAATCCAAGTGCACTTTACTGCCAAAAGTTAAAATCTATCCACAGATAAAATCAACGTTTGTCCTTAATGATAGCTGTGTTGTGACATTTACCTGTTTGTAGTTTATGAATGCCACCCTGTGTGTTCCTGCCTGATCAGCTGATGGCAGATCAGCGTCATCCATCCGAATGAAACGCATCCTTTGACAACCGATAAACGATATCTGCACTGACATCTCTGATTTAAATTTGCTCAGAATATTTAGTGTCGGGTTACTGTTTCGTTTTTTTGCTTTGCAAATTCCCACATGACAAATCATGTGAGCTCTGTTCAGTCTGCCGTGCTGGGAATGATCTCAAAATGTTGTGTCTGTAATCTCACAGTGAGTGAGCAGCGATCGCCTGCAAGGGTGTGAAGATTTCCTGCACGGCAACTCCTCTCATACCTTCATACAGAATGTGGCAGGATTTTATGATGCCGTGGTTTTCCAGTGTACTGATCCAGTATTTACATATATTTTCCATTTTGAAAGAAGCTGCAGGCTGCACTTTGAAGTGAGTCAGCTTTAAAACTAGTGAGTTTTTACATTTTTGTAAATAACCTCTTTTATAAGCAGAGCAGGGCTTTTTTCTTTAAAGGATTTAAGTGGGGTTGGTCAGTTTTGGCTGAGGCGGTGCGGGCCACAGGGGTGTCCATCAAAAAATAAAACATCGTGACCTGCAGCCAGATCCAACTTTTGGACGTTTTAACATAGAGGGCTTATTGAGACTGACTTGTTCTGTAACCAGTCCCAAGTGGCCGTTTGAGAAACTGCTGTTTTTGGCGCTTCAGCATCGGCTTCATTTCGCTGAGGTTGACGTTTGGGTACCACAACCACAGTGTTTGTTCTGTGTAGAAATATGTTTCCTGTTTATGTGACGATGATGTGAAGCTTCAGCAGCACTCAGACGGTCGAATCGACTCGGTGCTTTGCAGGTGTGATCCTGGACAGGTATCAGTAGATGGATGGGATAGAGGAATCACTCGACAGTCGGACTTCTAGAGACTCAATATGTTCATTTTAAAAACTTTAGGATTCCCCATGAATAGAAAAGTGTTGACTTAAACCAAATTGTCTCTCAGCATGAATGTATTTACTCCAGCTCAAAAGAACTTGTCAGTCACGGCACTAATTCAAAGATGTGGTAAAGGCATGGTGAAATTAAACAAAACTATATTAAATAAATTTTGCTTACTGCTCAATGGAGCACGGATAAAATACTGTTGGTACTGAACCAATAATATTAAAGAGACTGAATTGTTCTTTAAACAGCCTCAAGTTTTTGGCACTGGCTTCATTTCCCAGGTCACAGAGGTTTGTCGCTTGATTGTGAAGCTTTTAACTGATGCGTTTGATCGTCATTTGAACAGTCCAGTGTGATGATTGTTGTCTCTGCTTGGTTGTGTGTTTCAGAGTGATCAGCAGCTGGACTGTGCCCTGGACTTGATGAGGCGTCTGCCTCCTCAGCAGATCGAGAAGAACCTCAGCGACCTCATCGACCTGGTGAGTTTCTGCAGACACCGAGTGTAGACCATGCGCTCTTCAGACAACTATTAAAAAAATAGTCTTATCTAGTTAGAAATATGGAAAAGAGACTTAAAATTGTCTCCTCACTCTATGCACTGTGGACAGTGGACTGTGTGAACGCTGCAGACCTGGAGGTGTTTTAAATAACACATGAAATTCGTCAGTAACACATTTTTAAAGAAGATAGTACCTGAAAAATTGCTAGTCCATCGTATAGTAAATAAAATCAGGGCTGCCCAAACTGTTCCACAGAGGGCCGGTGTGGCTGCAGGTTTTCCTTCCAACCATACAGCAGCACACCAGACTTGACTCATTTAATAAACTGATCTCTGAGTTGATTGGTCAAACTGTGTGCTCTTGGTTGGTTAGAAAGAAAACCTGCAGCCACACCGGCCCTTTGTGGATCAGTTTGGGCACCCCTGGTCTAAATTCTAGCGAGCACAGATGCAATATGTTCTGTGTGCGACACGGCCGGCCGAACTAATCACAACCATTCCAGTCAACGTCAAAGTCCTTTTCAGAAGCGGCTCCCCGTCCAGCTCCACCGAGGAGCCTGAAGTCAGACACAGAAACACAGTGTAGAGAATCCAGAAGATTTTCAAAGTAAAAGCCCCCCTGTGCAAACTTCTGATCGTAAAACCAACCCAAAGGAAAACAGGTTAACTATGTCGCATATTTACATATTTAGAAACACATAATCTGAGCAAGTTAACAAAGTCTGTCAGGAAAAACGATCTGCGCTCTGCTCCTGGTGGAAGTCGAGTGGAGGCCGGGCCAAAACAGCATCACAGCCGTGACATCCCTCTGTGAGGTTTCGCCGTAACAGCCTTTATAGATAACTAAGCGCTCTAGTCACTACTCATAGTGAAACCTGCTCTCAAAATTTCCCAAAAAAGAAAAAAAACTTTAATAATCCCAGGGGTAAATCATTAATAAATGACAGTAGAGACACAGCTGTAGACAGTATTTATCTGAGCTCAATCATTCTTGATCAAATTGGGGTTAATCTTTTGTTAAATGCAAGAGAAACATCAAGTCATGGAACCTAATTCTGCTTAAACTGCAATACACTTCTTTCTCTGTGCCCTGCTTTCTGTTCTTCAGCAGATCTACAGGGGGTTTGTTGGCATCAGGAGTGAGTGCATGTGGGTGCTTTCTGTGGGTTTTCTCTCCGGTGTTTAATGCAGTGCAAATATGAAAGTTGCTGCACAGCAGTGTGTCCTGTCTTTACAGTGGAACGCTGATGTTTTTGTTCACAGAGTGAAAGTAAAGCTTTATTTTGTTTCTGAATTCTCCGTGCAACACTTGGATGATTAATTAATTAATTACAGGCAGCTTTAAGTTGTTAAAATGTCTTTTCTTCTTCTTCAACGGAGCAGTGCCAGCTCAGCAAAATCAGACACAAATCAAATCACACTTTGACCAGTGTTTCCACCTTGTTTCGTGGGTATATGTATTTTGTCTTCCAGCCAGACCCCCACCTGCTCACCTTCCTCTGCCCTCACCTTTAACCCCTCTCTCCCCAGGCATCGGCTCTCTCCTCACCCGTTTCACTATGTCCGGTTGTTAGTGATTATTATCGCAGCTGTCAGTCACCTCCACTGCCAGGCACTTTTTTGGCTCGACCACCTCTGCTCAGATTCTCCCTGCCAATTCAGATGTAACTGAAATCACCCACCGTCCTTTCCTGTTTGTCCCACGTCTCACCCGCCGTCTCCTTCCTCTCTGTTCTCCGTTTTCTCTCCCCCACCACCTTTGTCTCACCCGGTCGGAGCTGCCAGGTGTGTGTGATTTCAGGGGTGTGGGGGGCTTTTTCAGGAAAACAGGACCTCCTTTGTGGACATGGAGAGGGGCGTCCATGTCAGTCTGTGAGAAGTAATTTGTACCCCCTTATCCTCTAGATATTATGTTTCCCACTGATATTTTATTCCAGCTCCGCTCAGCAACCTCTGCTTATTGAGTGAAGCTGAAATGTGAGATGGGAACTTAAGGTTCATTTTTTTTTTAAACCTAAAATAGGACTATCACATACAAGGCTACTTTTGTGTTTGCCAGTTTGTCCAGTAGCAAACGCTGGCATCTGTTACAGGATTTCTAGATCGACAAAAACGGCTTGTTCTCGTATCTCCTGCTCACCCTCAAAACAAACAAAACACTTTTCAATACGGTGTCTTGAGGAGCAGTATCTGTGTGTGTGTGTTTCATGTCTTATTTCTCTCTTCATATTTGCGTCCAGGTGCCCTCTCTGTGCGAGGACCTCCTCTCTTCTGTGGACCAGCCCCTGAAGATTTCCCGGGACAAGGTTGTGGGGAAAGACTATCTGCTCTGTGACTACAACCGAGATGGCGACTCCTACAGGTCAAGTTCATAACTGTACACTCGTGGACAAAGAACATTGATCAGCTCAGATCAAGGCCAACTCACACCGGACGCGGAACGGAAGCGGAATGGTACCGCCGCGGTCACCGTAGCAAATAGAAGCCAGTCTAGTCAATGAGAGCACTCACACCGGCTGCGGCTCAGAAGCGTCCCGAGCCGCGGCTGAACCTCGTAAATTTCAACAGAGCACTGCGCACCAGACAGGAAATCCGACACAGAATCAACATAATAAACTTCCGCCCCCTTTCAAAATAAAACACAATACGCAGTTCATGTAGCTTTTTACAACTTCACATCAACGTTACGTCATGACCGGTGGCACCAGATGATCAAAGATCGATCAAAGGGTCTCAACATGGACGATGAGAGACTGATTGTTGAAGTGGAACAACACACAATCATTTATGACACAACAGATGCTTTTTATAATCTCCTCCACGTCGGAGAAGCAAAGTCAGCTGTTTGTTGTTGTTGTTTTCTTTATACACTGTTTGTCGCGGGGTCTCGCGTACGTCCAGGATTCTCTCATGATCTCGCGTGAAAACGGCCGGCTCGCTCCGCTGCCGTTCCGCGCCGCGGCTGAAAAGCGTCCGGTGTGAGTTGACGCCGGGCAAAGAACCGCGGCACTACCGTTCTGCTGACGTTCCGCCTCCTGTGTGGGTCCCGTGTTAGACTACCGACAGTGACTCTAACTAATGTTTTTATCCGATTTTACATTAATTGAAGTTTACAGTGTTGCTTTCTTTACACTTCCAAACATTTACTCTTTAACACTGACTTCTGTCATCTGCTTTAATCCATCAGATCCCCGTGGAGTAATAAGTATGAACCTCCCATTGAAGACGGTGCAATGCCTTCATCTCGCCTGAGGAAACTCGAGGTTGAGGCCAACAACGCCTTTGACCAGTACAGAGACCTGTGAGCACCAGCCGAGAAAATCTCACTGTGAGATTTCAGTAAACGTCGAGAGTCGCCCTCTTGTGACCTCACGTCTGTCTTTTTTTAAGGTACTTTGAGGGTGGCGTGTCCTCCGTGTACCTCTGGGACTTGGAACATGGCTTCGCTGGAGTTATTCTCATCAAGAAGGCCGGGGATGGATCCAAAAAGATTAAGGGGTGTTGGGACTCCATCCATGTGGTGGAGGTGCAGGTGAGAATCATTTGAAATAGGTTGACATTTAAAACGTGCTCCTGCCAAGTCTTTTTGTTGGCTTGGCTTTATGCATATTGGCAACAGAGAATGTGTACAGCTATCAACAAACATTGGAGTCAGGTTTAGTTAGTAATTGCTTGTCTGTTGTGCGAGCAGGAGAAGTCCAGCGGTCGCACTGCTCACTACAAACTCACCTCCACCGTCATGCTGTGGCTCCAGACAAACAAAGAAGGCTCCGGTACCATGAACCTGGGTGGCAGTCTTACAAGACAGGTACGGTGTTGAACTGAACTTGAAGAAGACGGCGTCCGCTGATACTTCCAGCCTTTCTGTCGTCATCCGTAAACTTGTTGTTTCATGTTTTCACAGATGGAAAAAGATGACACAGTTGGAGAGTCCTCACCCCACATCGCCAACATCGGCCGCCTTGTTGAAGTCAGTATACCCGTGAATTAGGGGTTTAAAATCTATGGTTTAGATAGACCTTAGACACTAATATGATGAAAGTCGAGTCGACGCCAACTAGTCGCCGTTGACGTCATTGATATTTTCAGTAATTAAAAAAAATCACAGGAGGAGGGAATGCTTTGCAATAATCTGTATTGACTGACAATGCACAGCTGATACACAGCAAGCATAAAGTATCAACAACAAGCAGCTACTCAGCTGTTAAATGTAACAGTAACATATCTACACGTAAATCTACATCTCCCATAGTGGAAAACAAAATTGAGCCAGCACTCTCTCGATTAACGACTAGTCGACGTCAAGCTCTAAACGTCATTGTGGTGAAGTGAAGTTGACGAGTATGTACAACCCCTACCGTGAATATCCTGTCCATGTACCTAAGCAGAAAAATGACTGCAGTGCCTCGATGTTCTGCTGATATTTCATAAACAAGTTTTTTTTTTTTTAATCTGATTTATGTGTTGTGCGCTCTAGCGACGCCTTCATTAGTCAGACTGAATACATTTTTTACTTATGGGTGTTTGGGTTAATAGGGCCGAGTAGTGTGGGACCTGTGGGAAGGAGATGTGTAGTAATTAAACTCTAGATGGATTTAATGACATTATAAACCAACAAATGTGGAATTCCTTGTCAGTCAGTTTGTAAGTACAGTTACTAAAAACAATCTGCAATGCATCAAACTGAAAAAAGTTTTATTGAGACCAGAAAACATGAGCAAAGCAAAGAGCAGGTAGAAATCTGCAAGTTGACCTCTCGCCAACAGCCAGTACTGTGTAAGTGCACACTTATGTATAGGTATATAAGTGTGCACTGGTGAATTAATGTGAAATTAAAGTCATGAAGCAGAGTATTGTGGATTTTTAACGTGTCACAAGGTTTGTATACTTTATTTCTGTAATTGTAATTTAAATAAAACATAAATACACATGAACACTGAGCAGAAAGGTCACTGTGGCCTAATGCAGATGATAGTAGAACAGTTTTGTTTTCAGTCTGACTTCCTCATATAAAGACTGTCTGTGTGGTTTTTGGTGTTTTACAGGTGAAAAGACGTCAAAATAAAACTGGGTTTAAATTTCCATTTATTTTCAAACTGTAATACGGGATCTCCTGGATTTAATGTTTTTTTTTTGTTAGTAGATAAAAAGTAAAATCATTCACATTTTTTTTGGAAGTTTCACACGAGATGATGCTACAGTAATAGCGGCTTGTTTACTTCCTCCCTCAACCGAGGTTAGTCTGTAGTTGACCGTACTGAAACTTCCCGTAAACACAAACTCAGCTTCACAGTCAGTTCAGCACAGATTACAGGTGTATTCATGACGGCTGCATTCCACTTAGGGCAGGTCCTGCCTATTGTGTGTACTGGTTCATAGGGAATCTGGATGGTCCTTAACTTTTTATTAAGTCCAACTGTGTTTTTCCAGCTTTGTCTGCTCTGTAACCAGTCCAAATGGAAAAGAATTGAGCTAAAAGTTAAGAATGTTGTTGTTGTTGTCTTTCCAGGATATGGAGAACAAGATTCGCTCCACACTGAATGAAATCTACTTTGGCAAGACCAAGGACATCGTCAACGACCTTAGGTAACACTGCGTGATTTGTTTGGATGACTAACTCTCTCCTTTTGCAGCACTTCCCCTCTTCAGCGCCCGAAGAAACTCCGAGAGCAGAAAGTCTGTTTACTTCTGTGTATCGTCTGTTTACATGCTCGACAGATATTTTCCTACACACTTTCTTAGATATCTTCTTTCTCTTATTTTCTTTTGTCACTTTCTGTCATTTCTTTATTTTCTACCCTTGCCCCCCCCCCTTTTTTCAGTTGCATTTTTCCTCTCTTCCCCCTTGTTCCTATCGATCTCATTTTATTTTGTTCGTCCTACATCTCCACCGCCATTCTCCTCACTGTCACCTCTCCTCCCCCCGCTCTCTTCTCTGTGCTCCAGATCTATTGAGTCTTTGCCTGATAACCAAAAGTACAGGCAGCTCCAGAAGGAGCTGTCGCAGGTCCTCACCCAGCGTCAGATCTTCATTGACTAGGTTTCAGAGGTACATCCTGGCATGGAGAGGTGTATGCGTGTGTGCTTGTGGTTTATTAATCAGTCAGCCTGCACATATCTGTACATAAGATTTCACATTAATGCAGAACAGGTTGGCACAGTGACACTAACAAACTTTGGTTGGCGCTACTCCATCGTCGAACCGCTCTCATGCCATCGTTATCGGCCACGTTGAGCCTCAGCGTGTTATTTTTACAGAAGAAACGACACGAGTGGGCGAAATATAACGGAGTAAAGAAGCTCCAAACAAAGCCACATTCAGAGTCTCTGAACACACGCCAAAGCTACGGCACCGTCTATGAATCTCTTTATCATTTTGTGTTCTTCTTTACTCCTAACAATCATACTATCACTCTTCTTTGCATTATTTCATGTCAAAATCAATTCCATGTTGTGAGCAAAGCCTCAAGCACTAGGCAGACAAAATAAAAATATTTGCATATATAGGTGATTGTATTACATGCATTTATCTATTGTGCCTTGGGATGATGTTTATGTAATTAAAATATAGATAACGATTATATTTCGGGATCCCTTTATTTAGGATAATTATTTGTTGAGATAAAGCAAACAAACCAAAGTAGGAAATGACACCAATCAGGAAAAAGAAGATTTTAAGGTTTCCATTGGACTGTGTGTGTGACTCACTGCATGCTCCTGAGAGCAGCTGTGTCCGCATGTTGTGCAGGTTTTGTTTACCTCTTTGAGTCTAACAGATGATCTTCGTGCGGCAGCGACACACTAACTACGTCGAGATTACTCAAAGCAGTCACTACTCCTGATGTCTTTCGTTTTTTTTTTTTTTTTTTGCCCTAATAAGGTTTTTCTGAAACGGCGTGTTTATTCTGAGCGTGTCCTATCAAATGAAAACACCTTGAAATAACATAACAGGAAAAAATGTGACTAGCAGAAGTATTCGTCCTCCTTACGTTATGGAATGAAAGCAAACAGAGTGAAGCAGTAAAAGTGAAACACAAAGCGATTTAAAGGAACAGTATGTGAGATAGTTACTGTATTATAACATAAAATGACGTGCTCAGTGAAATATGAGCTGTTCATGTTTCTTCTTTCGAAATTTGCATCATTTATTTGTGTTCTTCCTGTGTGATTAGGTGTGATACCACACACGGCACACATGCCACCACTCAGGGTTCCAGATATGAAAGCCGCGAAAATCGCGCAAACAAAGTCGATCGACAGAGTTAACGTTAGATTCTGCCTGACCTAAAAACAGGGTTCCCACAGGTGCTTGAATTCCTTGAAAATGCTTGAATTTCAATTCAGTGTTTTCAAGGTTGTGAAAATGCTTGAATTTTTTGTGAAGTGCTTGAAAATGCTTGAAATTTGTGTGATGTCTATCTCAATAAACCAAGAGGAAACAAAAATGTTTCCTAAGCGGCTACGCGCTTGATCCGATGCCTTTACATGCAGAACTCAGTTATCATACTCGCTTGGTGTTCTGCAGAGAAATAACAGTAGACTACTATCCACACCTGTTGGTCACTGTTATTGCGCTATGGTAGTTACACAATACACCGCTCACAAGCTGAGAATACAAGCCAGTTCACAATTAGTTAAAAATCAAAACAGTCAATCTACCACCATATGAAATAATGCTAATTAGACCCATATTATTATGCCATACAGTGGCACCGCTGCGCTTCCCATGACCATCATGGCAAACACAACTAGTAGGCTACCTATTTAAAGGTGCTGGAAAAATGGAAAAACTGGTGCTTGAAGGTGCTTGAAAAGTGCTTGAATTTGTTCATGAAAAAGGTGTGGGAACCCTGATTAGAGATGAAAGACGAAGACAGCTTGGAGTCCAGAAGGACCACAGCAGTGTCAGTTTCACAGCACTATTTAGAAATAAACACCAACGTCGATGAGAATGTGTAGATTCTGGAGAGTTTGAGTTTAGGGAGGAGACGACTCTCCTGCAACGCCGGTTTTTAACCACTAGATGTTGCTGTTTACAAGCAAAGTCACATTGTTCCTTTAGTAGTTAAAACGGTAAAGCACGATTCGACTGCATGACAAATAACTGTTTGACTCGACTGACATTTAATGCTCCATGTGTACAGTCTGTATGCGTAAATATTTCTCACCATCTTCATCCCACAGAGAGTTGGACTGTGATGTCTGCGTAACTAAAACTTTCTCCTAAACTTACAGACTGTCTCCGTGGAGAAACCTTTCCCGTCTGTCTCTCTGTGTTCATATCTGACCCTGCACACACTGATCGTCTCTCCTCTCTCTCTCTGTCCCCGACAGGAATGTTCAGCCTCTGCTCGACTTGTCAAAGAAGGATGCCATGCGGTGCGAGCTGATGTCGGCACTCAAACTCAAACAAAACAGCTAGAGATGCTACTGTTGTCTTTCTTTTGTCTCACTCTCTCTCTCACTCTCTTTCTCACTCTCTCTCTCTCGCCTCATCTCTGCCATCTTTTCTCTGTTTCTTTACGTCTCTCCCTCCATGCCTGTTTCAGTGCTGCACTCTTGTTTATTTGTGGAAAAACAAAAAAGGAGAAAATGCTTAGCTTTTTATTTGTTTTTGTTTTTTGTTTTTTTTCGTTCTGAGTTTTTGTTTTCATGCATCTCATCTGCCATGAAGCCATTCACTCACGCTCCCTCTCTGTCTCTCTTCACCACTCCTCCTCCTCCTCCTCTCTTCCTCACCCATATTATGAATATAATGATAGTATTACCACGGTTAATGATAATCTTGCGGTGTGAGGGTCATTGTAGTAATAATCCCAGATGTTCTCACAGCCGATGTGTCCGTTTTTAAATGAACAATCTCGGGTCCGCGCTCTTCCTCCATGACGAGGAAACGGACACAGGTTGTGCTGTAGGCCGGCCTGTCATTATTATGGACATCAAATTTATTTCTTGCACCTATTTCTTTTTTTTTTTGGTCTATGACACCCCTGATATATTTGTATAAAAATGATTACTGTCCGTGTATAGCTGTCATTATTCTTGGCAATGTAAACGGTGTGAACACGAGGGCGGCCTTCGGTTTGTGTTTTTACTCTTTATTCCACGTGCATGTGAGCCCGTGGGGCTGCAGTGAGTGGATACTTATCAAACATGGGGATGGACTGTTATAATCACCGGGTGATTACACCCACGTCGTCAACCCCAACTCCCCAACACTGTGTATAAATAACATGACAGTTTGTCTCCCCCTCTGTTCTGCTTACTCAACTTCTCTCTCTCCTCACCTACTATGTCTTTATCGGCGGTCACAGTTTGTCTTTGTGTCTCGGTGGAAACCTTTGACTGTTTCCATTTTTTTGGAGGGGAATCTTTTTGTTGTATTTCTGTTTTGTTTTTATTTTGTAAAGCTTATGATTCATATTGTATTAGAGCCTCCAGCAACAATAAAAACAGTAAAAAGCTTCTCCCGCTCGTATATTTTTTTTTTTTAAATCTTCATTTCTCATTGATTCGCCTCATTTTGCATTGAGCACCTGTAAGTGGAGCCGGTAAACAGATCATAACAACCAGTCAGACTTTTTGTCTATAGCACAAAATATAACACAAAATCCATCACCTCCACCCCACTGCCGTTATTACCAAAAGCATAACGCAAAATAAAATGATAAAGCACATTAAGATGTATCAATAAGTATAGTTTGGTTTATCTGTCCAGCTCCGCTTTATCTCTAAAGGATTAATTTAACTTGTTCCTCTTTGTTGTTTCAGTCAAGGCAAGTTTGATTGTATAGCACAATTCGTACACAAGGCAATTCATAGTGCTTTACAGAGGCAATGTAAAACATACACGCAATAGCAATAGAAATAAAAAAATAAAAAGAAGAACATTTAATTAAAAACATCAGAATGTCATTTAAAATCATTAAAACAGCAAATTTGAAAACAATTTAAAACATTAAACGAATCACTGGATTATGATTAAAAAAAAGAGCACTTCAGATGTTATGTAACTTTACCAAAGCATCTGTAATTAGTAACACATGTTTTGGATCTCTGTTGCTAAGAAGAGATGCACATAAAAGTGCTGATACTGATAAATTAATGAATTAATTAATAATAAATGTTATCCCAAGATGACGGGAGAGTTCCCCTGACATCTCAAGATAACTAAACATTGTTTTCCCTGAGATAACATAATTAATTTGAGATGTTGAGAAGCCTTGTATATTAAATCACTGCAGGAAACATCGCTCAGCGTAAAAACGTCAGAGAAGCATGTTTTTGTTCTCTCAAGATGTTTTTGTTCTCTCAAGATCTCAAATGAATGAAGTCGGTATCTCAGGACAGCAAAGTTTTACGATCTTGACGCCTCATGAAAACGATCCCTTTATCTCAGGATAACAACAGTTTGTTTATGTCGACATAAATAACTCGAGATCTTGAGAAAACTAAATTAAATTTAACTTATCATGAGGAAAAAAGGAGGAACCACACTGTGAATGTATGACTGCTTAGGGCCCCATACTTAATAATCAGTGATAACTGTCTTACTCCTTACTGTAAGTCAGCAGTCTACATTTAATACCAAGCAGTTGTTTACCTTGTCTACTTTATCATAATTCTGTCTGTTCATTCATTTATTCATTCATTACTTTGTCAACATTTTGTAAACATTTTGTTTATTGTTCCCATATTTGTCTTTTCTGTTTATCAGGGTTCCCACGGGTGCTTGAATACCTTGAAAATGCTTGAATTTCAATTCAGTGTTTTCAAGGTTGTGAAAACGCTTGAATTTTTTGTGAAGTGCTTGAAAATGCTTGAAATTTCACAATTAGTTAAAAATCAAAACAGTCAATCTACCATCATATGAAATAATGCTAATTAGACCCATATTATTATGCCATACAGTGGCACCGCTGCGCTTCCCATGACCATCATGGCAAACACAACTAGTAGGCTACCTATTTAAAGGTGCTGGAAAAATGGAAAAACTGGTGCTTGAAGGTGCTTGAAAAGTGCTTGAATTTGTTCATGAAAGAGGTGTGGGAACCCTGGTTTATGTAATTGTGTAAAAAAGAAAATGGTATGGAAAGGAAAAGCACATCTAAAAAACATTTTGATGCATGTAAATGAACGAACCGGTCACATTTCTCTTCCAGTTTAATGCACTTTTTATTTTAACTATGATTTGACTTTTACAGTCAGGCAGCTGATGTTTGCAAGGTCAAGAATGATCCTCTACGTTTCAGCTAAAAAAAGAAAAGAAAATAAAAATGCAGAAGTCCTTTAAAACGGATGTAGAGTGTGAAGACTTTGGTTGAAGAAAAGCCCTCGATTATTCATGCAACGCAACATGATGACATTTGCATCGGTTGAGATGCAAATGTCATCAGTGGGATGGAAATACAGTAGAGAGGCGACGAGCTGCATGAATAATGAGGAGGCTGTGTGTGTGTGCGTGTGTGTGTGTGTGTGTGTGTGTGTGTGTGTGTGTGTGTGTGTGTGTGTGTGTGTGTGTGTGTGTGTGTGTGTGTGTGTGTGTGTGAGACTGCAGCTCGTCCACTAGGTGTCAGTGGCATCCAGCGTGTCCAGATTACGCACAGCGCGCATACACTTACCTGTTTTATTGGTGAGGCATCAGCATCTTAAAGTGATGGATCTGTTTATCAAACTTTATGAATTAACAGAGAAGGAGAACACATCTGCTGCTGGATCCTAAAACACTGGTGAAAACTTGGTTTCACTTGATCCTCTGTTGGCTTGAGCTGGTAAATGAACAACAAGCTCCAGAGTTTGAGGAATGTCTGCAGGGTAATGTGTAAACTCCTATTGGAGGTGAGTGCTAGACTTTTGTTTGTCACTGATGAAAAATGAATAACGGTGTTTTTTTTTTTGGGTGCATAACCTTCAAGATCTGTTTGCCAAGTTGAAAGTGTTTTCTTCTCAGGCTGTGAAGATAACACTTCACTTCTTGGTTGTGTGAGTAACATTCAAACACGCCAAAGAAAATAGAGATAATTAAATACAATGTTTGTCAAGTGAACTAATGAAAGTTGTTTTCAGGTCAGTGTAATAAATGAAGCTTTTTAGGAAGTTACCATTTATCTCCAGTGGCAGGGTTTCTGTCATCCTGACAAGTCCTCAAGACCCCTGACAGAGCTGTTCACACACACACACACACACACACACACACACACACACACACACACACACACACACACACACACACACACACACACACACAGGTTTATGATAATGAGGAGCCTCAAGGCGCAGGGGGGGAGCAGGAGCCATTTTTTTTTTTACCATTCAACTGGAGTTGTGCGGACTGAGCGGAGGTGCTGCTGCTGCTGCTGCTGCTTGTTGTTGCCGGTGTGTGTGTGTGCATGTGTGTGTGTGTGTGAGCTGCTCCGGCCAAGGTTACTGCGGGTTTACCTCTCTTAAAATCAGCCGGAGTGACCGGAGAGAAGTGCGCCCGCTGAGAGCATGGCTCCTCTGCAACAAAGGGAAACTCACAGGCGGAAAGTTTAAAGGAATAAAGGAGCTGCGAGAAAATCCTCGACCCGGAGACGCAGGACTGAACACACACTGAGGAGCGATGCACTTCTTCAAATGGGATTTGTTGTTGATTTTCTGGTTGTGTAAACTGGCGCCGCTGGTGCGTTCTTACACCGTGCACATAGGTGAGGATGCGGGGGAAAGGACAGTGGTGGCCGGCGTGGAGCGCGGCGCGCGGTGTACTTTGGATCAGGTCCTCGCTCCTAAATTCACGGAGCGCTTTTTGGAGACGGACGCGGCGGCGGGCACCGTGTTTGTCTCGGACTCTATAAAGTGCGCCTCGCTGCGCTCGAACCCGTTCACCGTGTACACTGTGTCTGACTGCACGGACTCCGGCTACAGGCATCTCCTCACCAGCCAGTTTGAGGTCCATGTTCACGGTAGGAACTGTTCAAACACGCGTAAAAGGAAACCACAGTGGGACATGGAGGTGCTTAGTTTGTTCAGCAGCCACAGCCAACACCGCACAGAGTGCCGCCAAGCTGGCTCTGCTTTATTTTCAGTGGGAGGTCTGCTACCAGGAGCACCGATCCACTGCAAAGTCTCCAACAGCCGTGACTTTTACTTCTCCGAGGGGGACTTGTTTGTGTCTGAGACACTTTGCTGGAGGCAGGACATACTCCTGGAGTTAGACCTGCTCTGTGATGTGCTCACAGGAGTTGGATTTAGTACTAAAGCCAACCTCGTCTCTATCCACTGGCGTGTGGGCCAGGGCCCCTTTAGACAGGGCCACCTAGGGAAGCTGTTAGAAAAGGCAGCTCAGTCTGATTCAGGGATTGTGAGCAGCAGGAGGAGGAGAAGCATCAACAGCAGCCCCCAGTTCCAGCCTCCAATGTACCAAGTGGCTGTGGCAGAGAATAAGCCAGCTGGGACTCCTGTTGTTGTTTTGAAAGCTGTGGATGCGGATGAAGGGGAGGCGGGCCGGCTGGAGTATTTCATTGAAGCTCTCTTTGATAGCCGCTCCAACAATCTCTTCGCCGTGGACCCGGCCAGCGGTGCTGTGGCCACGGTGGAGGTGTTGGACCGAGAGACGAAAGACACCCACGTGTTCCGCGTGACCGCGGTCGACCACGGCACGCCCCGACGTACAGCCATGGCCACCCTCACCATCACAGTCAGTGACACTAACGATCACGACCCGGTGTTTGAACAGCAGGATTACAAGGAGAGCATCAGGGAGAATCTAGAAATAGGCTATGAGGTGTTAACAGTGAGGGCCACAGATGGGGACGCACCTGTTAACGGTAACATCCTTTACCGTATCATCAACGGTAATGGGACCAATGATGTGTTTGAGATTGATTCACGGTCTGGGGTAATCCGCACCAAAGGTATGGTAGACAGGGAGGAGGTGGAAGCCTATATGCTGCTGGTTGAGGCAAATGACCAAGGTCGTGACCCCGGGCCCCGCAGCGCCACAGCCACCGTTCACATTGTGGTTGAGGATGATAATGATAACGCTCCCCAGTTCAGTGAGAAACGTTATGTGGTCCAGGTGCCAGAGGACATGACCCCCAACACAGAGATCCTGCAGGTCACCGCGACAGATCAGGACAGAGGGAGCAACGCCGTCGTTCACTTCAGCATCATGAGCGGAAACACCAGGGGACAGTTTTATATCGACGCGCAGACGGGTAAAATGGACTTGGTGAGTCATCTGGATTACGAGGCTAACAAGGAATACACTCTGAGAATCAGAGCACAGGACGGAGGACGTCCTCCGCTGTCCAACATCAGTGGCCTGGTTACAGTGCAGGTGCTGGATGTTAATGACAATGCCCCAATTTTTGTCAGCACCCCGTTTCAGGCCACCGTGCTGGAGAACGTGCCGCTCGGTTACTCCATCATCCACATCCAAGCAGTGGATGCAGACTCTGGAGACAACTCCAGGCTGGAGTACAGCCTCACGGACACCACGCCAAACTTCCCCTTCTCCATCAACAACAGCACGGGGTGGATTGTAGTGGCGGCCGAGCTGGACAGGGAGAGTGTAGATTTTTACAACTTTGGAGTGGAGGCCCGCGATCACGGCTACCCCGTCATGTCCTCCTCAGCCAGCATCAGCATGACTATCCTGGACGTCAATGACAACAACCCAGAGTTCACCCAGAAGGCGTATTACATGAGACTGAATGAGGATGCAGCCGTGGGGACCAGCGTGGTGACGGTGTCGGCTGTGGATCAGGACATTAACAGTGTGGTGACCTATCAGATATCAAGTGGAAACACCCGCAACAGGTTCTCCATCACGAGTCAGAGCGGAGGGGGGCTCATTACGCTGGCGTTGCCTTTAGACTACAAACTAGAACGCCAGTACGTCCTCACTGTCACTGCGAGCGACGGCACGCGCCTCGACACGGCTAAAGTGTTTGTTAATGTCACAGACGCCAACACGCACCGGCCCGTGTTCCAGAGCTCACATTACACCGTCAACATCAACGAGGACAGGCCCACGGGCACCACTGTCGTGGTGATAAGTGCCACGGATGAAGACACGGGCGAGAACGCACGCATCACCTACTTCATGGACGACAGCATCCCTCAGTTTGACATCGATCCGGACACAGGAGCCGTCACCACACAGACGGAGCTGGACTACGAGGACCAGGTGTCCTATACGTTGGCCATCACTGCTCGGGATAACGGCATCCCACAGAAGTCGGACACGACCTACCTGGAGATACTCGTGAACGACGTCAACGACAACTCCCCCCGCTTCCTCAGAGACCACTACGTGGGCTCCGTCATGGAGGATGTACCTGTGTTCACCAGCGTGGTCCAGGTGTCCGCCACCGATAGAGACTCTGGGCTGAATGGTCGCGTCTTCTACACCTTCCAGGGTGGGGAGGATGGTGATGGAGATTTCATAATCGAATCCACCTCAGGCATTGTTCGCACGCTGCGCAGATTAGACAGAGAAAATGTGCCTGTTTATAGCCTGCAGGCTTTCGCTGTGGATAAAGGTGTTCCTGCTCTGAAAACACCAGTGAACATCCATGTAACAATCCTGGATGTGAACGACAACCCCCCTGTGTTCGAGAAAGACGAGTTTGACATCATGGTGGAGGAAAACAGCCCCATAGGCCTCGTGGTTGCACATATTTCAGCCACAGATCCAGATGAAGGCAGCAATGCTCAGATCATGTACCAGATCGTGGAGGGAAACATCCCAGAGGTGTTCCAGCTGGACATCTTCTCTGGAGAACTGACCGCACTGATAGACCTGGACTATGAGACGAGGTCCGAGTATGTTATCGTGGTCCAGGCCACCTCCGCCCCTCTGGTCAGCCGCGCCACGGTCCACATCAAACTCGTCGACAAGAACGACAACGTGCCCGTGCTCAAAAACTTCCAGATCATCTTCAACAACTACGTGACGGACAAGTCAAGCAGCTTCCCGACCGGGGTGATCGGACGCATCCCGGCGCACGACCCCGACGTCTCCGATCAGCTCCACTACAGCTTCGAGGTGGGAAACGAGCTGAACTTAGTTCTCCTGAACCAAAGCACAGGAGAGATCCAGCTGAGCCAGGCCCTGGATAACAACCGGCCCCTGGAGGCCTCCATGAGGATCTCAGTGTCAGGTGAGAGTGTTAGATAACTCTTTGTAATTGCAGACTCCACCCTGCGAGTGAAAAACAGCTTCACTGAGTTCCCACTCTGTTTCCATGAACATGCCCTGTCTCTGCATTTACATTTTCGCTTCACTTCACCGGATAATGGAAGTGATGATGACTTAAGTATGTCTTCAGTGTTCCAGAGCGATTTCTCTGTCTAATAGAAATATTCATGAAGGAGGATTACTATTCACTGCAGGATATTTGTAAGCCACTCCCCTCCGAGTACTGAATACTACAGATATGTGTTTCAATTCTGTTTCATTTGGTTGATGTCGGAGGGGCCCCTGTAATTTCTTTGGACCCCTCATTAAGGAGCTTTCTTGTTTACACAAGGCTGATTGAGCTCAGTCTATTGTCAGGATTTAAATAGCTGTTTTTGTCTGAGCATGTCTGTATCCTGCGGGATCCACACTCCAGTGGATAGACTGATCATGCCCCATAATCACCCCCCCCCCTTCACCATACAAAGAAAAACCTATTTCAATTATAGTCTATTTCTACAGCTTGTTTAGAGTCAGATTTGAGAGTTTATGTTCTTTAAGTGTTGTATTGTTTTACCGGCTTGTTCTAATCTGACAGAAAAGCTGGAGTTGAATAACCTCCCCAGCCTCTTTAAGGCTGTAGGACGCTGGTGTATTTCTATACAGTGTAAAACAAAAGCAAGTGGAAATGTAAATCAGTGTTTGTTCCACTGGTTTGGATGTTAGTGCTCACTGCTGGTGGTGTCTTTCCTAACCTGCATGTCTTAAACTGCCTGTGTTCCCTTCATCTTTAATTTTGCATGCCTGCACAAATTACAGAGTTTTATTTGCGCAAGAAATCTGACTGAACTTGAATTGCACCCACAGAGAGTGTGTGTGTGTGTGTGTGTGTGTGTGTGTGTGTGTGTGTGTGTGTGTGTGTGTGTGTGTGTGTGTGTGTGTGTGTGTGTGTGTGTGTGTGTCTGTGGGGGGGGGTTGTTGTTACCCTCTGTTAGGAGCTTATTTGACGCAGTGTGATCCGCTGTAAATCTGTCTTCTCTTTGACCTTGGCACAGAGAAAAGGAAAAAAGAAACCAGGCGATGTTATTAAGAGATTGGACATCAAGGTTAGAGATGAAATCCGACACTGAGCGAGAACAGTGAGGATTAAAGTTTGGTTGGTGGGAACCTTGGGATTTCTTTGATTTGACTGAAGGGAGACAGTGGACGTGTCAATTCTGTGACTGACATCTCTCATATTTGTTGATGAGTTGAATCTCAATAGCGGATACTGTATGATTGGAGCGGGTAGTTGTAAAAATGGATTGGAGCTGGAGAACAATAGGGAGCCTTGGATTCAGGGGCAGGCGCGAGAGCTCATACCAGGCTGTGGTTGGGGGCAACAGCTGTGACTCCACCACGGACCAATTAGAGGCTGTGTCTCCCCGGCGCGTCCTGCACCTGCTGGGGTTTATGTGTCAGCACCCCTGCAGGAGACGGAGTTAGACGGAGGGAGGCAGGAGGACAGTGGGGGACAGTGGGGGTGGAGGGTTGTATAAACTGGGAACATGTTGGAGAATACAGTCGTACTGTAACAGGGCAGGAAAGTCATTAGACGGGGAGGCTGTCGGAGGAGGAAGATGAGCTCCCTCCAATAGATGCTGCTGACCCCAATTTTCAAAGGCGTCTTCCTCCGGGGACCTCCCAAGTCTTCCCATTATCTCTGTCTTTATGCTGCCGTTTAAGAGGCCCCCATATGATGGACGGTTTTTGATGGGCTCCTTTTGTTTGTTGTTGGACTGTGATTAACATCGTTTTTTGAGCAGTGCACTTCACACTGAAATAGATGCAACGGCCCTGATGTAGCTGCACTTTGCTTCACGTTTAGTGGGGAGGTAACCTTTAAAGATTAGGATGGTGTTCTTAAAGTTGAACTCATTTAATTCCCTCAACTTCCTGATGTACAGCTAATACTTGAAACTGAAGCGTGGCCTTGTGGTTAACCTGTACAGTGTGTGTAAATGTTTCTGTGTTACGTTAGTTAAGTCTTTGGTGCAGGTGTCTGTCGGGACGTGCCGGTGTGGCTGCAGAGTCTGGAGATGTTAGTTTTATGTGAGGGGGGCAGGGAGTCGGGGGTTGGTTGGTGATGATGATGCCATCATGTACATCACCTTCATTCAACTGGGACCTTCAAATGCTCTAGTTGGGTTTCAGCTAGTAGTGCGTACTGATAGCACAATCTGTAGAATTCAAAAATGTTAGTTTTCTTCTGAAAAATATGGTTTGACGGTTTAGTTACACCCAAAAAAGATAAAGGCTTTTAACTAATATGAATATAATATGATTAACAGTTTGAAATTAGATATATTTAATTATAAAGAAAGAAATCTTAGAATATTGATGGTCTGTTGGTGCAAATCTGACCTAAATATGATGTATATGAGTTTATTACCTTATATTTCTTTGGAAAGCTTTATCCTCTGTCCAAGAGTTAACTCTCCACCTCTGTACTTACATCAAACGCACCATGAAGATAATTGTGAACCATCGTGCTACTTGAGGCGCAAAATAAAACAGAGTTAAGTTCCCTGTACTAAAGTTTTAAATTCATAGCAGCACAGCCTGAGTAAAACTGACTCAGATGTTTGTATTGAATAGAAATGAGTATAGTTTTATTTATCCAACAAAAGCATCAAAGCATTTTGCCACCCGGCTAACACATACATAATAAATAGAAGTACAAACACTGATCAGAGACAATATTCATAAAAACTGCGAGTGGAAGTGGTCATAAATACTTAAATCATCTCACCCCTCCTCCTCCTCTTTCTCCTCCTCCTCCTCCTCCTTAGTCACTCCTCAGAAAAACACTCAGAGTAAAGGAGCCATACAAAAGCATAATAAATGACCTACTGAGTGCTGAGAAGATGGATAGCAAAGGGGATAAAGGACTAACAGTTATAAATGTGGCCATGTTGGTTCAGTTTGCTGTATTTCTTTATAATTCGGTGACTAAAAGAGCCACTGGCAATTTGAATGTTGCAATTAAGTGTGTTCATAAATATGCAAATCACCTTTTTTTAAATATTTAATGTAATAAAAAGTAGAAATAACACTTTCCCCTCCTGTCAACAGATAATAGTGTTTCAGATCGGCTCTGTAATCGTTCAAACCCACAAAGCAGGCACTTAAAAACACATCCGACAGCCACGTTACGCAATGATGCATGCTGCCTTGTTGTGTATTGGCTGTGCGCACAGGCATAAATTAGTTATTATGACCATTTAATTATGTTAAATGGCTCCTAAGGAGTCAGATTTACAGCAGCAGTGTGTTGGCGTCGGGCCTGCCTCTGCACTAAATGGATAAAAGTCATATGTGTGAATTAATTGCCGTTGTACTGAAACAGATTTCAGGTTTTCAGGATCTGTTGGCTCTGCCATGCTGAAGATAAAACTAATGTCACATCTGTATTATGGATTTTGTCCACACAGCAGCAGAGTGGGAAACTGGCTCTGTCGTCTGTGGGATTAAATTTTCTGCATCTGTATCCTGGGATCTGTCAGACCTGTGTTGACACACTCGGGGCCTGATCTACTGTTCCCAGGCATGCGTGAGCCTGCATAAATAGGTGTTTGCATTTGCTGGCAAAGATTTCCCCCCTCCCCCCCTTCCTGCTTTTTCCTTTCATCCGGAAACCCTGATTAATTTCCCTACAGAAAGTAAATCTAATCCTTAATTCTACCTCATTTTTGAACACCTTATTATGCTTTGTAGTTCGAATACGAGGTCAATTTGTTGTTGTCTTTGCAGTTTTATAACTATATGTTTCCTCTTCAATTTGAACCTCCCCATTTATGTATATATGTATTGTATACATAAATACAACTATGCCATCAGGACACTTTGTCCTTTTTAATCATATTCTGAGCCCAAGCCAATATCAAACCCCCCCCACCGTCCTCACTTTGCCGACGTCAGTGCAGAGATGTAACAGACAAACACGCCTCCTCCCACCGCAACTAATGCCGGCAGTTTGATTCAGCTCACATCACACTGCAGGTCGTACAGATGCTTAAATTACATAGTGGACAGCAGATCATTTTCTCTGTCCACTCCTGTCCAGTGGCCCTTTTAAGTATTAAGTGCGTGTCTGAAGTGGCTGTGGATGCTCCAAGGTTAAAGCACCAACACTCTGTCAAAGATGAAACTTGATTTCAATACTTAGATGGTTCATTTTTACTTTTGTGATCAGATACAGGATTGATGTGTTTTTGCCCGTCGCCATCCTTGCATAACATTATGCTACGAGACTGGAATTTTAATGAAAAAAGCCTTAACGGTGTTAAGTTAGAGACAAGACATTCACCAGCCTGGGTAATTTCATTATAATCTATTAAACCTTTAAGCTGTCTGTGGAGGGACTTTCTCCGGGGGTTGTCTTCTGTAACACTAGCTCCTCAAACCTGCTGTATTTCTGTGTGTGTGGCCTCCAACAGCTGGACCGCTCTGATTGCTTCTTTCCTCGCCGTCATGTAATTATTTCACTCAAGTGGAGTGTACCTGTGTTCTTTATGGTTGATTCATTTCTGTTTTGCTTATGGAGGCTTTACAGGACTCAAAGTCAAGTCAGTTATTTCCGTTTTTTTTGAGTCATCCTTTGATTCTCCACGCCTCTCTGGATGGTCACATACGCAAGCTCGCTTGGAATGTTTGTCGCGCTCGTTTCTCCTCTTCTTTCTTTCTTTCTTTCTTTCTTTCTTTCTTTCTTTCTTTCTTTCTTTCTTTCTTTCTTTCTTTCTGCCTTTAACGTCACCTATCACCTTGATCCTGTTTCTCTTTCCCTCTTTTTGTTCGCCTGTCACCATTCCCCTGCTCTAACCCCTGCAACCTCCACTGTCCCCTCCCATCATTGCAAGCTCGTCCACCCTCGCTCTTTACCCCCACCCCTCTCTCTGTATACCCTCCTCCTCCTCCTCCTCCTCCTCTCTCTGTCTCTCCCTCCTTTGACTGTTGTCCCTTCCACCCCTCCCCTGTGAAAGGAAGAATGCCTAAGAGAAATGCTTTGTTAGGCGCCCAGTTGTCATGGTGAACCCAGCAATGCCTGAGAAATTCCTTGTGGGTGGGGACGAGAGGGGTAAGGTCCCTTTTGTGGAGTGGAGATCGGGGGGAGGGGGAGAGGCACATAAAGTTCTAAAGAGCAACTGTCCCCTCTCCCTCTTTCCAGTGGAGCATGTAAGGCTTTCACACAGTGACCTGTCCTGTCGACTGCCGCTTTCACTCTGTAAGCGTTTTTTTTTTTTTTTTACAACACAAGCAGCCGACACCTGAGCGCAGATATAAACTTTCCGTCTGCTGTGTTTTCACCAAGAATAAAGTCCAGTGACAGACTTCAGAGGCACCTGAGAGTTTAAAACTCACAGCGATATGATGGTGTCTTTGATTTGTGACACGGAGGGGTATCTAATTTCTTGTTTCTCGGTAGCACAACATCCTCCCGTGGGCCTCGCTCCTCTATGCTTGGTTGCACTGAAGGTCCGGCGGAGATGAGGTGGGGTGAGTGTGTGTGAGGAGGAGGAGGAGGAGGAGAGGTGACATCATCTATGTGTTAGGAGGGGAAATCGTATTTGGGATTAGGGCTGGTGCATCGCTGGGGTGAGACCTCGTGGTGCTTGTATATATCTCAGCGTTGTCCTGCATTGTCTTCTCTCTCCTGGCAGACAATGGGAGTTTGCTCTGTCTGCTGCCCCCTCCCCATCTGTCTTTGTGTCCACTTGTTTGCCCTGTTGCTGCTGTCTTCACCACACTGTCACTTGGCCTGTGTTTCATCCATGAATTAACCTGTACAGTCAGGCAATAAAATCTTCCCCTCAGTGAATCACTGACTAAGAACGGATGATACAACAATATACAGTCCCCCAACTGGGAGACCCTCGGGGTCTTTAGTTGCCAGGGGGTGCATGGAAAGATTGCACACTAGAGAGCAACAACAGCTAGTTGTTAAACTCACTAGAAAACGGTTGAAATAAATAAAAGTATGAAATGAGTGATAACATCTGTGAAAGTCATCTTTCTTCGAGAAGACTTCAGGGTGAGACGTCTTCACGGATCTCTACTCGAGTCCAGTTTCCAGAGATTTCAGCCCTTCTCGGAAACATATGGATGAAATGGGAATTAGTAATGGAAGGATAGTTGAAATATTTCCCTGTTGTGGTCATGAAAACCCTAAAGAAAAATACTGGATAAAAGCTAAAAGGTTGATGTTTTAACAGATACATCGGGTCACGTGGTTAAAGTGGGTAAATAGCTAAAAATATAAATATGTTTGAGCTTTAAATCATTTTAACTAAACACACATGACTCATGACAGGTGGTGTAAATCTCCACCTTCATCTTCAGGGCCTGTCTGACAATATTAGCACAGCGGACAGAAATAATTGCGATCTCTGTCACTGTCGTACGGAAATCTGCGCGAGAACACGCTGAACGTGACAGATTATGTTTATTTAACAGGCCTGCTACCTTTACGCTACATTGCGCTCATTTAGCGGTGAACCAGACCGAGATTTCACAGTGACCTGGTTTCATATGCTTTAACTCTGCCGTGCAAACTGCCAACACGAGGCTGTTAGGACTGCAGGGTGAGAGGTGTGACTGGTGGAGGTGGTGAACCGCGGCGTGCAGCAGTTTGAGATGTTTCGTCATCGTCTAATTTACATTAACACCGACAGGAGGGTATCGGGCTAATAAAGCAGATGTCCTCGTGAGCTGGTATCAAATACAATTGTGCTTTCACAGCTCGCTCCGACACTGAATGAATTAAAGTGACTATTTATACTCTTCGCTCATATGCAGGTGGATTTTATCTCTCATTTGTAGATGTGAACAGATCCAGCTCGTCTTTGTGACAGCGTTCAAAACTATTAGAATAAGTTTAATATAACACTGTTTTTAGGACTCAAACTTTGTTACAAAGTGGTTATTGTGCTGCTAGATGCTCGCTATCCAATATCTATCAAATGTCTATTGGCACGTTTTGAATAACGGCCTCATGCTCGGTCACGTCTCTGCATGCTAATGTCTCTTTACTACCGCGCTGACAGCGGTTTTCCTTTGAGATGCAAATGTTCCGATTGGAAGAGTTCGGATCCTTTTTCTGCGGCTCTAAAGCCGATTCACTATAGTGGAAGAATCCGTGGAATGCCCTTGTGTCTTGTGGGGTTGTTGTTTTTTTCTCGATACAGCAGAAAAGTGTCATCAGGGGGGGGAAGCCGTGGCAGGGTCCGCCGCAAATGAGTACGAACGGCCTCTCTCCATCATAGTCAGCTTTCCTCCGGAATGGAGAAATCAGGACAGAGATTGCTGGTTTGTTTGGTTTTGAAATCCTCAGGCTGACATTGAGCTACACAAGCAGTTTTCAATATTGACTTCACAGGCCCTGCACGAATTAGGCGGTGTTGTGTTTATCGGTACAGCTGACCCTTGTTCTTTTTTTTTTCTCTCTAACTACTTAGGCTTAATTGTTCTGCAGAGGAAGATGAAACATCTAGTTAGAGTTCATTATTTCCAAAACAAGGTTGGAGACATGAATATTTATGTAGCCTGTTAATTTTTTTGTCCTCAAACAAACGGATACACAAACATACATCCACGTACTCGCACACAGAGGAATCGATAATTGCACGTTATGATCTTCTGTGTTATTTGTGTCGCCAGACTGCATTAGCATCGCTCAGATAACAGCAAATCTGCTGCGTGGGAGTTTGGGCATGCTGTCCGTTCCCCCATCCTTTGAGAGTGCAATTTGCATGTAGGTGTTTCTGTCATACGTGATGTTGAGATGTGTTTTTCTTATCATTGGGACCAACAATAACCTGGTGTGAAGGTGAGGAGCTTTTTATCCCAAAGCCACCATCAATCCGCCGACAGTTGTCTGTTGTCTCTGTGTACTGAAAATTCCCGCAGCGGTTGGTTGGATGTTTTTGGTGATTAGAAGAGCTTTAAAGTCGTCTCAGCCTTCGTGGCATGTTTTACGCCGCAGGCTACTAATTTGACTTCTGAAGCTAGACAATGTAATAGGTTAGGGTTTAAATTTGATTGGATAATAGTATATGGTGGTGGTGTGTCTTAAAGACGGTGAAATTCAATCCGGTGTTCTTCATTCTCGATTTGTCTCCTCTTATTATACGTCTTAAAAAGTCATTTGTTTCTACATACGTCCAATCAAATTTGGGTGACTATTATACATAGCCCCATTTAACTCTGAAGCTCACTAACTAACATGTATCTAATTTATTTTGAAGGCTTTAATGACACCTTTTTCATGAACAAATTCAAGCACTTTTCAAGCACCTTCAAGCACCAGTTTTTCCATTTTTCCAGCACCTTTAAATAGGTAGCCTACTAGTTGTGTTTGCCATGATGGTCATGGGAAGCGCAGCGGTGCCACTGTATGGCATAATAATATGGGTCTAATTAGCATTATTTCATATGGTGGTAGATTGACTGTTTTGATTTTTAACTCATTGTGAATTGGCTTGTATTCTCAGCTTGTGAGCGGTGTATTGTGTAACTACCATAGCGCAATAACAGTGACCAACAGGTGTGGATAGTAGTCTACTGTTATTTCTCTGCAGAACACCAAGCGAGTATGATAACTGAGTTCCGCATGTAAAGGCATCGGATCAAGCGCGTAGCCGCTTAGGAAACATTTTTGTTTTCTCTTGGTTTATTGAGATAGACATCACAAAAAATTCAAGCATTTTCACAACCTTGAAAACACTGAATTGAAATTCAAGCATTTTCAAGGAATTCAAGCACCCGTGGGAAGCCTGAAAATATCTTCATGTTAAAAATAGATTTTAAATCACTGCTTTGAAACAACATTCAAAAGAATAAAGTGAAAAAATCTTTATTGTTTTGATTGATTTTTGTTTAAATCGCTTCATTGTTAGTCAACACTTGTCCGTGGGTCTTTTTGACTCGACACCTAAAATCCTGGCCGTGGTCCTGGACAGCACGCTGTGTTGATTGAGCCTTTGGTCCTTGTTGAGAAGCTTTTCCTGAGTTCTGATGGCTCGATTGTGACGTGAACCGCTGTAGGTGGAAGGAGGCCCGGCAGGAGCCGTTGGAGTATTTTATGCAGAGCGGTGGTGCTGCTCGTGGTGGTGGGGTGTCAGCTTCAGCCGTTGCTTGTCTAGTAGGGGGTCAGGAAGAGGGGAGAAGATTGGGAAGGGGGGGTTTAAGGGTAATGAGATGAAAAATCTGCCCCCCTCCCTTTACAATGCAAAGCCTCCACCCTCCTCCAACCAGTCGTCAGGCTCCATTCAGGCAGCAGTTGAGTGTGTTTCACCTTTCAGCCCTGGTTAATTCAAGGAGGCCGCTCCACGGGCGCATTTTTTTTTAGCGCGTTCCTTTTGATCGCTGGGACTCGAGATTCCAGCTTTTAAATGAAATCGACACCAAACAGAGTGAGTTTAGTTTTAATGAAGGAGACATCTTATAAGCTTGATCTCAGCGATATGAGAGATTTTTTTTAAACTAGAGCCACAGAGCTCCGACATCATGATAAACTTTCTACTCCCTCGCTCTTTAACCCACATCAGCCCGGCTTAGTGTCGGTCCTGGACTGAGTTATTTTTTTTTTTTTTTACTGGGGTGTTAATTGAACCTCAGCTTGCTGACTGGTATGAGGGTGAGGATTAAATCCTGTTGTCCTGCTGGGTGCTTTCTGTTCCCGTATGTCCACCTGAAGTCCAAAAACCGCCTTCATCAGCTTTAGTTTGGCACAATCTTTGAACCATACTCTTTTTCATTTTTCTCAATTACCAGACACGTTTTGTTTTAAGTACACAGCAGCATGTGTTGGAACAGTTGTGGCTCCAGTTGTCTTCTGTGGTTTTAAACCTCGTCTGATTTCACTCTCACCCGGATTTACAGTTCAGCGGGCCTCATGTTGCGGGGGCCCAGCACCTGTAAGCTTCAGTCTCAAACTGGCCATAAACATGTCGAGGTGACGACATAACTGACCTCTGATTGTAGAGGGCAAAAGCTTCAGAGGGAACCAATTCAAATGTAATAAATTAGTCAGGGTCACACACACACACACATGCTGCACATACTGCAGCAGAGCCCCAGTAATTAATGTACGTGATTCAAGGCTGTTCCAAGGGCAAAGCATTTAAATCTAATTCAATTACACTGTGTCCTGTTGTTGGCCCCGCAGGCACTGTACTCTCAGGTCGCGGCTTTGTGGTTTGTTTGGTGTGATGTGTCGTCTCTCTGTGACCTTGCGTGGTTTGGTGTTTGTCGACAATATGCAAACACAACACTTCTGACGGCAGCTTCACACTGACAGACACTGACAGATGTTCTTCCAGTTTCAGAGCCAAGACACCTTTTACAAAAAGAGATATATAAAAAAAATTGTTTTTTACTATTAGGTAATAAAAGTTATATATCAAATCTGTTGCGTCTTTAATCGTAAGCTCCAGAGCTTTCTTAAGACAGAAACAGAGGTGGACACGTTGTGAAGTGACTTAAAAAAAATAAAATAAAATAAAATATCTAGTGCTATCTAGTTAATTTGAAACAATTAACGCGTTTAAAAAAATAACGCAATTAACATGGTTTTGTTTACTTCCGGTGGCAGCTGACCCAGAACCTTTTTGAGCGCTGAATCGTACGTCGCCGCCATTTTGGATGTGGCAAAGTAGAGCTTTGTTTCCCAGATATATTAGTGTGTGTGTGAATGGGTGTATAAGAGGCATTAACTTAAAGCCCTCACGGAGACTGCGCGGTTGCCCACATTGCCCATAGCTAAAACCGGCCCTGCTTGTATTAGTTTACGGGCAGATCTGCCACATCCAATATGGCGGATGCGTTAACGTATCGCAGCGACGGACCAACCTGCATTAATACAATACATTAAGTTGATCATTTTACATAAATACATATTCATTAAGCTTTAGTCTCAGAAAAATACAATTAATTTATTGATACCATTCATTTATTGATATTAATCGCGATTAATCGCGATTAATTACAGAATTTTTTGCGATTAATTTTTTTATTTTTTATTTTATCGATTGACAGCCCTACAAATATCACATGTAAACTGTATTTCATGAAGTTGTTTTTAGCCCTACTATTTTCACAGGATTAACATCCTCTAAAACTTATTTCACCTTTAAAAACATCAATATTCTCCGCAGTTGCCATCGCGGTACTGAGTTCTCTTTTATTATACATTTTCTCTGATGTAACAGCAGCAGAATTTTCATCCCTGCTCCACTTAAATTTTCTTTTAACTTTCTGTTTCCCTTTTAGCCATTTTGCTTTTATTTCCTCCCTTTTTATTTATTTATATACGGCATCAAACATATATTTAATCAGAGATTTTAAAAGTCTGACACTATCAGAAGTATGAAAATCAGAAAATGTGATGATTCTTCAAGTTCTAAGTTGCATCTTTTTTCAAATCTGTAAGCAGGTTTCTGGACATTTATTGTCATTGGACAGTTTTGATATTGTTAAGGAAGTTTTAAGTGTGATCTGAAGTTATAACTCCAAGACAGAGTAAACAAACAAACAACCAAACAGAAAATAACTCTTCTTAAAAACGATTTAAAACCTGAAAAGTTTGCAGAGCAGCTTGCTGGTTCATGCTGCAGAAACATCCACAGGCCTTATTCCTCCAAAGTGATTTTTAATTCATGATCTCCCTATTGATCTTGGAAATCGCACCCCGGCTTTGCGCTCTTTGATGTAGTGAGTACTCGATGCGTGCTTCCCATACTGTAGCGTACTGATGCTGAACAGCTAAGACAGGCTCTGCTCAGCCTCATTACCTTCTTACCCGGAGGTTCCCCCTAATCATGACACACTCACACAGAGAAACACACTGAAGGAGTACCGGCCGCTCCGGATCGCAGCATTAATGCACTTTTGTGTGATTGCGACGTTCCTTACGTGGTTTCATTTGGACGTGTGACGAATGGCTGCTTTAGAGAGCTGCTTGAGTGCGATTATTTATCGTCTCTCCGCTGTCGTGATGATAAATGGTATTTTTATAGCGTCTGTAATGTGTTTCCCCCTCCCCACAAAAACTGGAAGGTGTTTTCATCGGTTCAGTCTTTTAACCTGTGCATGAGGAGGTGGAGCGGGTACAGAGTTAATGTGAAAATCTGAATAACACCTTTGCAGTTCTGCCACAACAACAAATTATATATTCTCTCTGCCTCTGATTGCATGACAGACCTGCAGAGTAAAGCTGTGAACAGTCTTTTTTTTTTTTATCGGTGACCGCAAGTGTAAGCAGAGCTGATATCTCACATGTTAATCGGCCTGATGTTAATTGATACGTTACATTTTACGCTTGACAGGGTTGTCTGCAACCGTGGTAGCAGCTCTGTGAGGCTGTACTAAGCTTCAGCTAAACGGTAACATGCTGACGTTCAGCAGGTGTAATGTTTAATTATGTTCATCGTCGTAGTTTATCATGTCAGCAATGCTATCCTATTTACTAAGGTATGAATCTTATATTTAATTTTTGTCATACTCTATAAAGAAAGCTGCCTAAATCTGACACACTGGAGCATTAAATCCAAGAGATGCTGCTTTCTGCACGTGCTCAAATATCTGCCTGAATTTCGGGGCACATCAGACGTGTCTCACAAGGTGTAATTGTTTAACGTGTAAAGTCGGGATGCGTAACATTGGTTTAAATATAACAGCCGCTTTTATATTTATGGTTCTTGTTTTTTACGTCACAACTTGTAAATCGCGTGTCGTGCGACTTTTAATTTACTGCTGTTTCTCAGCCGTTCGATTGCAGCCGTCTGTTTTAGTTGATGAGGACCACTTTAATTTTCTCTGCGCGGCTGGAAGCAGAAACCAGAAGCCCTGATGCTCTAGTCGATCCTGTGTAGGCTGCATCCAGAGGAGGTGCTGGTGCAGCCCACTGACCTTCAGTCCACTGAAGGTGACGCCTTCACCGGCGGCGTCCTTTGGTCGCTTTTGTCACGGTTTTCAGATCCGGGCTTAGACCATTTTGTAGCTTGTTGTCCTCTACTATACGCAGACAAAAAAAACTAATTTAATCTTTAAACAGAGAGAGAAGAACATAAATAAACTCAGCAGCACAGGCGGAGCTGCGAGCGAGGGAGCAGGTCGGGGGGGTCGCTGCCGCTCTGTTGTGGGTGATGTCTCTGTCCTCGGTAATTTGGTCACACGGTCCTTCTGATCTCTATCCACCATGACTTTGTTGACATTTTCTGGGATTCAACTGTGAGATTTGATGGCAACTTCTAATTAGGCCAGTCTCAGCGATTTGTTCTTTCTGTCTCTCTCAGCGGTCGATTACACCCGAAACTAAGATCCCTAGCAGGCTTACGGCTTACAGACATACGTATATATATATATATCTTGTTTTGATTATATGAGTCTTCATTGCAGACACTCTGTGTTCCCTCTGCGCTCATATAACATTGTGTCAGCGGAGTATTTGTTGTTCATAATTCTCTTGACGGGAGTCATCAATATTGCAGATACGAAGCTGTACACCCCCCGTCCTCTCCAAACCTTCTGGCTGATAATTTATGTTCTCTGTGTGGAGGCCTCGACAGTCAAACGTGGCCTTTGTGCGTCTCTGAGAGACTCGTCTCTGTAAACTATAATGAGTCAGGCTTGTTTATCGTCAGAGATCAGTCCTGCAGGATTTCTTGGTCCTGTTTTTATATCGGGACAATGAGCAGTAGAACCTACATGCTGCATGATTTCAAATCGGTCAGGCTTGAAGACACGCAAACAGCTGTCTTTGCTATAGTTTTGATAAATCTGTAAAAACTCACCAAAAACCAGCGATCCTATCTTCATTTTAAGATTTTAATGACGCTCTGTTCCTGTGACGGCTACACCTCCGCTGCTGCTTCAACGTACACTCCCTGCTTAGCTTGTATTGACGTATGGATCACCACCACCCACCCACACACATGCACACTTGCGCATGAACACACAACGCCGTACACAGCCTTGGCAGTCCTGCAGCCTCAGTGTGTATTTAATCTTTTCCCTGGCGCCACTTCCTAGCTGAGAGCATTCCTGGCACCCAGAGGCCCAGAGGGGGGTCGAACTCTGGGCTGAAAGCAGTGTCACACTTCAGAGCTGGCACCTCATCTAGTTACCAACTAAGCATCCCTCTTTTTCCTCCTTTCTGGCCCCAGAACGCTCCCGCTTACCCTCCCGTTCCTGAGCGAAGGATCCTTCCACGGAGAATGACCTCTTTGAAGGATGGTCTGGTTCCTTTCAGGGGAGATTCTCCTCGCGCTCAGTTTCCCAGCGCTGCGTCCACGTCTGGAGCTCTGCCCGAGCTCCCATCCAAGAATGCGAATTGGCAGAGGACATAATTAAGGCGATGTCTGCGCTTATATGTGGCCTAACCTTTAAGAGCCTGTGTTCACTGAGAGCTGGCTCCTGTTTCTGCAGAGTATCAGTTATAATATGAGCTGAATGGACGGAGAGGAAACTGTTATTCTGTGTTTGGCTGAGGTTGAAAGTGGATTGTTGTTCGCCGGGTTTCTGTCAGGTTAGAAAACAGCTCAGACTCTCCAGTAAATAAAACGATGACACTGTAGCAGCACCGCTGCTTTACTGTACAGCACTTAATGTTGTGAGTTTCCCGTGAGGCTTGGCAGCTGAAACGCTCGTCTGTCTGAAACCTGGATTCATAATAAATAACAGTGTTAGATTGTAGCAGCTTGGAGAACTCACCTTGATTTCAATAAGCTCTTTGTGTGCGTGCGTGTGCAGCAGCAGTGACAGATGAAGACTCTGGTTTTCTGGTTTTCTGGTTTCTTTAGAGAATTTCGCTTTAAACTTGTGGGAGTCTGTGTTTAAACCTGTGTAATGGTTTGTAGACTGTGAAACCAAATTACAAGTATTTGTCCTGACAATAAAATTAGAGCCAAAGCAATGAGGGAATATTAAACAGAAAATTCCCAAATCTATCTGCTTCTAGTTTATCAAATGTAGCGTTTTATTATAATCAACTGAAGGCCTTTAGGATTTTAGACGATAAAAAACCATAAACATGCATGTTTTTCCGCCATGTTGGCGGTCCTGCCTCCTCCGCTTCTCGGCTAATCTAAAAATCAGCAAAGACGTGGATCATCAGTAGACGGGAAGCCGGCCGAATGACGCCTGGATCCACAAACAAGCCATCCGTAACGGCACTCACCTGTCAATCAAAGCGTCCATACTGTTAATCCTGCATAACTTTAAGCCTTAATATAATGTGAACAGGTGAGTTGTATATAAATTTACCCTCAGTACAGTTGTCATGAACGGGGAAATTAGCTACAGAGACCAAAACTGTTTTTTGTACCAGGCTGTAAACATGTTTATTTCTGCTGTGAAACATGGGGACTTATGGAGACTGACTCACTGCTGGAGCCAGCCTCAAGTGGACGTTTGAGGAACTGCAGGTTCCCACTTGGTGTTGGACTGTTGGACAAAACAAATTGAGGAAATCATGATATGCATTAAGATCAGTGGTCACCACCCCGTCACACCATAGAGGTCGACGTGTCAGTGCCCGTCCTCTCAGATTCTTTTTATTTGATCGTTCATGGAGGTTAATCGTCATTAAAACAAAGATCGCTGCCGTCCTGAAGTATTAATCAACGATTAATTATCTGATCATGAAAACAAACACCTCTCGTCTCTAGTTGTAAATTTGTCTTTTCTTGGAAAGTGTAAACTGTGAGCCGCGGCGCGTTTCGTCTGCTCGTTATGTTCTGTGTGTTTTCTCGTGTTTTCTTGTGTACACAGGTGTGTGTGTGTGTGTGTGTGTGTGTGTGTGTGTGTGTGTGTGTGTGTGTGTGTGTGTGTGTGTGTTTACAGTAAAGTGTGAATTAGAGGAGCGACCATGCTCCTCTCTGTCCTTTGATTTCTCCTCCCCCCACTTCCTCTGCTAAGGCCCGGTATTATTACAGTGCTGGAAGCGCTTGACTGGGAGCAGGAGGATTAAAGCCGTGTCAAACATGCTTCTCTGTCTCACTTCCTCTATGACCCTCCCTCACTTCCCCTCCTCCCTTTTCCTAACTCCCCCCCTCTCCCCTCCCTTGGCACTATGTGTTTAAACTCGCCCGGTGCCAGAACAGGGATCTGGTAACTTTGGGCAGTGCTGTTTGTTTGTGTGAGTCCTGCTCGCAGGTTCTGCTCTCTGGCCGGCGTCCAGACGCCCCGAACAAAGCGACCCATTGATTATTTCGGAGGCTTGTTTTCGTGACACATTTGATTTGATTAAGCCTGTTTTGTGTTTTGTGCTCTCGAGGCTACAGAAACCTCCAGGCCAGCGGCGTGATGGACAAAATGATAGCGGCCTTTCTCTCCACCTCCACTCAGAGGCGAAACTTTTGAGGGACAAAATGAACAGTTGAACTCGTAAGCGGTTACAAACGCGCCGTCGCTCAGATTTACTCTGTCTTTATGATTCGTGCACCTGTTTTTAGATCATTGAGCTCAATGGTGACGTCTCAAAGGCAACTGACTCCAGAGAATAATGGGAATTAAAAACAAATTCAGATGTTGCTTGTATTTATTTATCTCATATTTACCAGTAGATGCCATAGTGACCGTGGTTCAGCAAGAACAGTTAGTGAGTCGTGGCTTTGAATTATTAACTCTGATGGTTTTCATGCTTAAAAATAGCTCAAACTTCAAACATTTGTGTTAAAACGTACACTTAAAATTAAACAGAGACATTTCTTTTGCTACTGCCACTGATTGAGGGCATAAATTTTGAAATGTTTTGTACAACTTAAGGTGCTTTAATATTTAAAAATGTCCTAATTTATGTTATATTAGGGTTAAGAAATATCAACCTGTTCAACAACTAGGTTTGAAATTAACTGGGATGTGATTTAAGGTCATTGATTCTAGACAGATGCACTTACGACTACGAGACTACAAGACAGCTGTGGTTCAGCAAGAACAGTTAGTGAGTCGTGGCTTTGAATTATTAACTCTGATAGTTAAAAAATGCTTAAAAATAGCTCAAACTTAAAACATTTGTGTTAAAACGTACACTTAAAATTGAACAGAGACATTTCTTTTGCTACTGCCACTAACTTTGTAATGTTTTGTACAACCTAAGGTGCTTTAATATTTAAAAATGTCCTAATTTATGTTATATTAGGGTTAAGACAACTAACAACTAGATTTAAAATGAACTGGGATGTGATTCTAGACAGATGCACTTACGACTACGAGACTACGAGACAGCTGATTCTGATTTGTACTTTTGTTGCAGATTTTCTCCGTCTGCTGGATTCAGAGAAACTCTGCATCTGTGGCTGACACAGATCCAGAGTTTTTGTTGCTTGTTAGCCACATCCAGAACTTCCCTTTGTGTTCTTTGTTCTTTGTGATTGGATGGTTCAGGATCGAGCCTGTTTTCTTTATAATTTTCCTCCTCGGTGAGCAGAGCAGGCCCACGACTGCTCCAGGTCAGTTTGACTGTTACAGTAGCAAAGCAAGCATGAAATAAGCTTAGCAAAGACATACGCCGATATAAAGGACATACATACCATTTGTGTTTTATTCACCAGCAGCAACATCTGCATATAAATAACGACCCAACGTGGGAATGAATGACCGGTACAGTCACTATATAATAGCAGACAAAACACTACATGTCTACAGTCAAAGCTCAATGAATGGCTGATTGGATGTATAGAAGATAAAACATGATCTGCTATCACAACAAGAGACAAGATGAGAAATGCTGTAACCCTTGAATTCAAGGCTTTTCAGTACGGCGTGTATAATGAAGCAGCATCACTGCTTCCGGACAAAGAAAACAAAGCGTTTGTTGTGAACACAGGCGTGAAACTGCTGATTAGAAACTTGGACTGTACTGAAAGAAAACACACACTTGTTCCCTCTTCGTCTTGGCATACGTCTGTTATCTGCGTTTGGCACATGAGAAGACAAAAACACTCCCCGAGCCGAGGATAGGAGTGAAAAAGTGTCTGTGTATGAACCATCTGTGGCTTTAAGTCCTTCATCATCAGCTGGCTTTGCGTTTACAGTAACGCCCGTGTTGTTACTCCGCTCTGTGATACAGGAGCAGGTGCTGTGTAAATCCTCCTTCATGCGTGTACCTGCATCTGTCCTGTTGTAGCAGCTGCTCCCTCGGTTGATGCTGCAATCCCTTAAATATGAAATCAAATGAAAAGTAAACATCCTGTCATTTAAAGGATCGCTTTCTTATTGAAAGGCCAAAAACCCAAGGACACAGCCTGATATATCTTGTTTCTCCGTGCCATAAAGTGTCATTGTTGTCAGGTTAATGAGCCACAACATTACACTGGATTACACCGCTTTCGTTATCGTGAACACGGGCAGAGTCTCTCACGTTTTAGTGCCTCTATCCGTGAAAAACATCAGATTTTCATTCGAGTCAGTTAAAGTTAAAGTGCGTCCTGCTCAGTCAGTCATAAAAATCTGAGCGCACCGCACACGGCGTCTCTCCTGCCGGGCTGCTGACAGCGCTGTCAGCCAAAGAGCGGATAACGGTGGACAGCAGCAGAGGAGGTCGTGCAACCATCTGGGCCGAACATTGTTTTAGCCGCCTGCACTTACAGGCGGACACGGTGCCTTTGGTTTCCATCACTGTTATTTTTGTGGTTCGTGCTGTTGCTCCTGTAAACACACACCTGTGCACAAAGTGTGTATTAATTAATTTCTGAATAATATTTGCTAAAAGCTGCAGTACCCAGCTGCATTATTTTGTTTTAAAGTATAAATTTATGACCGTTATTTAAAGTCAGAAAGTAATTTTTCTAATCTTTTAATGGGATTTGTTGATAATTACAGAAATATCAAATATTTTCCAGCCTTATGCTTTTACATAAACAATCTGGTCCAGCTTTCAGCCATCACGTAGCCTTCATCAGTGGATTGAGGGTGAAGGGAACATCCTACATCTGTCTCCATGACAAGCGAGGAGTCTTCCTGTCAGATGTTACCTGTTTAGTCAGCTGTTTCCCTCCTGTGCAGTGATTCAGGGATAATTTCTCCAGGAAATTTGCAGCCGCAGAAACGTGAAACAAAACATTGTGCAACTTAGGACCTGGAGTACATCAAGTTATCTTCAGCCAGTTGTTCTCATTTATTTTGGATCAAACCACTCGCTATGAAATGTTCGTTAGTCCGACATTGACTTTTTCCTCCTGTGTTTTTCAGACGGTGTCCACTCAGTGTCAGCCCAGTGTCTCCTTCAAGTCACCATCATCACCGATGAGATGCTGTCCAACAGCATCACGCTGAGGCTCGCCAACACTTCCCAGGAACACTTCCTCTCCCTGCTGCTCGCCCAGTTCCTGGACGGCGTAGCCCGCGTCCTGTCTGCCGCCCCCGAAGACGTCGTCATCTTCAACATTCAAGACGACACGGACGTCAGCGCTCGCATCCTCAACGTCAGCCTGTCCGTGGCCGTGCCCGTGTTGGGTGAGGGACCCCATCGTCAAGGAGGGCTCGGCCAAGGAGGCGACAGGCCTGGCAGAGGGGTCGAAAGTGGAGGCGGAGAGTTTTTCGGCTCGGAGGAGCTCCAGGAGAGGTTGTACTTGAACCGCAGCCTTCTGGCTAAGATTTCCTCCCAGGAGGTTCTTCCCTTCGATGACAACATCTGCCTCCGCGAGCCGTGTGAGAACTACATGAAGTGCGTGTCCGTGCTGAAGTTCGACAGCCTGGCGCCGTTTGTCGCGTCGGACACCATCCTGTTCAGACCCATACATCCCATCGCCGGGCTGCGCTGCCGCTGCCCCGCCGGCTTCACGGGAGATTACTGCGAGACGGAGATCGACCTCTGCTACTCGAAGCCCTGCGGAGCCCACGGCGTGTGCCGCAGCAGAGAGGGAGGATACACCTGCGAGTGCTTCGAGGACTACACAGGTGAGACGTCTCATCTTACAAAAGCAGATGACCTCGCTTGTTTACCGTCACAAAGCCTGTCAGGTTTTTCATTATCGCATCATCTCATTGTGCTGCATGCTTCACTCATGGTTTCTAAACTATGATTGGACGATCACCGTTTGGGGACAATCTGTCCTGCATGAGTTGCCACTGAATAATTTTCTCGTCTTTAAATGTTTTGTCACTAAAAGGTGAAAGGTCACCATTTCTGCCCGCAGCCTTCAAAATGTAAATTTCTTCCTCTTCACAAAAATCCCGCGGGGGCTTTAATGTCTGCATCTGTCCCATTCACTCCCCTCTTCGACTCTTTATTGAACCTGCTGCTTTATAGACGCAGACTGTCCCGTACACTGATGAAAAGCTGAGTGATGAGTTATTGACTGAGTCAGCCACACTGGAAGTGAACAAACAAACAGGAGCCCACATTTCCGTAGCAGAAGATTAAACGATCACTTTATTTTTATTTATCGTCCCGCTGCCATTGAATAACCTGTATGTCTATATTATTCACACCTACACTCAAAACCTCATCGCAAGCTGTGGGAGTGGACAGTGAACGTACAGGAAAATCGATGATGAAACAAACCTCTGTTTCCCTGCTGATGTCTATTTAAAGGAGCAATCTTTACTTGTTTTTTGCGGTGAAGAAAAAAACAACATCAGCTTCCCCGTCCAGAGTGTCGTGTCGCTGAGTGGAATAATAGAAGGAAATTATTAATTATAGATGGCTACAGATGGAAAGCACCTCGTAATAAAAACATATATCTCAAAGCACACAGCATGCCGAAGCAGAGAAGACCGACGCGTCTGTTTTCAGTCATAACGAAGAATTAATTTATTACAGTTCGCAGCAGAATTGAAGGAATAATTATTCGGTCTCTGCTCCAGAAATTATTCACATCCTCAAAGGGTTAAAGATTGTCTGCCTGCTCGTTTTATCGTTAGGGGAAGAAGGGAGAAGTTTGAAAAGAGTTTAAAGAGGATTAAACATGCTAATTTATACAGTATGAATATCAGGGTAGTTGTTGCCCCGTCGTTGTGTTGAGAGGTTAAGTGGGTCAAACTCTGACTTTTTAATGTGATTTATAGTTTCATCTTGTCTTTGAAGTACCGTGCTCGTTGGTTTATTATATGAACTGGTGTCAGTACTTCATTTTAATTGACTTATTTCACTGCTGTGAACTCGGCTTTACTTCCCGTGATTACATCGACATGCATTTATATTTTACTGACTATTATTACAATATATAATCAACAAATAAATTCTGATGTACTATTAAAACTTACAGCAGTATATAAAATACTTGCAGTTCCTCAAATGTCCACTCGAGGCTGGCTACAGAACAATCTCCATAAGTCCCCATACTAATATGTAATAAATAAACATGTTTACAGAGTTGTACAAAAACTGTTTTGGTCTCTATAGCCAATTTTTCATTCATGGCAACTGTACTGAGGCTGAATTTCTATTTAACTCGTACAAATTATGTTAATGCTTGAAGTTATGACCACATTATGCATAAATGTGGGAGTTTTTATTCGGCCTGCTGAAGGCGGAAGTACATTTTGCTGTAAATACTTTTCTCCTTCTACTCAAGTCATAATCTTAATAATCTTAATCTAATTTTAATGCAGCGATATATCTCTATAAGGCTGCACCTTCACTCTGTACACTTACAATTTCTCCAATGTGGAACTATGCATAAACTTTATATGAATGACTAATAACACAGTATAACATAGTAATAATATACAGTATAACATTGTCAGTATTCACAGTTTAAAAACTATTTATACACGTATATGTATTCGTGCACTGGCAGGTTTAAAACTGTTAGACTTAAGTTTAATTCTTGACCTCTGAAACTTTCTCGTTACTCACGGTCTGAGGTTTCAGACACATTTGGCAGAAACTCTCAAGAACAAGGAGTTTTGTTAGTTGTGAAGGAGAATGGAGGAATATTAAATAAATACAAATGCAAGTACATACAAAAAAATATATAATATATGTAACTATAAACGTATTAGGTGCATTAATAAACACTTAAAGTCCTTAAATCAGCTTAAGACTACAGTATAGTGCATTATACTTTATATGTAGTATATATATTTACTTCTTTATATAGATCATATAAATGCTAAATGGAGGAGGGTTGAAATTCTGCAGTAATTGATATTAGAGATGGTACTTTGGTAATATTTTAGGTCACTACGTTTATGTGCAGATGTTCAGCAGCTGTGCACTCAGCACTGATGAAGGACCACTTCACTTTTTTACGTTTGCAACATGATTTTAAACGGAGAAAAAAAAACGCAGCTCACTCGTCTGTATCAGGCTCGACCGAGGTGCCGAAACTAAAGACGATCAAACTCGATGAAGAAAAGCCTTCGCACGAAATCTGAGCATGAGTCTCTTTAATAAGCGAGCTCTCCGTCAGGGATGTTCTTCAAGGTAAAAACCTTCACGTTTCCCTTGAAGACGGTACAGAAAGCTTTATTATTGAAAAAGATGCTTTCACAGATTTCAGTTTCTTAATTTAATAACATCTGATTTTCACTTTAGCTCCAAACCACAGATCACATCTGCTGCCAAAAGAAAGGTCTCGTTCACATTCTTGTCTTCGTGCTCTCGGTAATGCCAACGCTTCCATTATTCCCCATCGAACGCTGAAATGTTTTAACACCTATTCATGAAGCCTGAAATAGTGTCGGTGTTTGAACGCGTGGGCTCGGTCACTCAGAGTCCAGGCTGAGTGGCACTTAGGTATTCTTGTGCACAGGTGTGGGTGTCGGGAGCTGAACTGCAGGTGCTTTTAACCTGGGTCGGCAGAGACAGAGGGCGATCGTGTGCGTGGATGAAGTGGGCGTATTTTCATTTGGTTACGGTGAAAACAGCAGAGCCCACAGTCAACTGCATTAAACACCATCAGGAGGGAGTTTAGATCCCCCTTTAGGTGCCGGTGTGCAGGAGTTATCCTGAGAGTCACATGTGGTGATGAAGTTGACGGTTGAGGATGTTGTCCGATCAAACACGGCGTTCCTCTGTGATCTACAACTCCCACTCAGGGTTCCCACGGGTGCTTGAATTCCTTGAAAATGCTTGAATTTCAATTCAGTGTTTTCAAGGTTGTGAAAATGCTTGATTTTTTTTGTGAAGTGCTTGAAAATGCTTGAATTTTGTGTGATGTCTATCTCAATAAACCAAGAGAAAACAAAAATGTTTCCTAAGCGGCTACGCGCTTGATCCGATGCCTTTACATGCAGAACTCAGTTATCATACTCGCTTGGTGTTCTGCAGAGAAATAACAGTAGACTACTATCCACACCTGTTGGTCACTGTTATTGCGCTATGGTAGTTACACAATACACCGCTCACAAGCTGAGAATACAAGCCAGTTCACAATTAGTTAAAAATCAAAACAGTCAATCTACCACCATATGAAATAATGCTAATTAGACCCATATTATTATGCCATACAGTGGCACCGCTGCGCTTCCCATGACCATCATGGCAAACACAACTAGTAGGCTACCTATTTAAAGGTGCTGGAAAAATGGAAAAACTGGTGCTTGAAGGTGCTTGAAAAGTGCTTGAATTTGTCCATGAAAAAGATGTGGGAACCCTGGTTACTGTTCAGATTTGGTGACCATTTAGCGCTGAGTTTGTGTGTGCCAGAGCGAGTGCTGAATTACTCTGCTGTGATTATGTGTGTAAGAAGTCTGTGGTTATGCTTATGTGTTAATAATGTGTGTGTGTGTGTGTGTGTGTGTGTGTGTGTGTGTGTGTGTGTGTGTGTGTGTGTGACTGTTGGGCCGTAGGCGTTGCCAGATGGTCGCAGCAAAGAAAATGAAAAAATATAACCGCCATCATCTTTGCTGTTCTTCAGAAGGACGAAGCGAATGATTCGGATCGGCTGAGTCATTCTGCTGAAGTTTTTTTTTTTTTACCTCTCCCACATGCTTCACTTAAAACACGTGTTGTCTTTTCTTTTTAAAGACCGAGTGAATTACCCCGTCCTGCATGTGTCTCTGCTGACCTCTTCCTCTCTGTGTTTCCTCTTGTAATCCATTCACTAAACCAGAATGCGTTCATGTTATTTTAATGTGCAGACATGCTTTTGGATCAAACACTGCTGAATGTTCCAACTCCCCATTTTTTTATTTTTCTGCACCAATGTTTGAAATCAACACCTGCCAAGCACTGAACGCCACGCTACAATTAGTGAGAGAGATGGCATGGATTAAAGTAAAAACATTGCCAGACACATGGGCTGCTTTTAAAAATCAGAGTATTGGCAGGATGTTGTTGTGTTCGGATGCCGACCAATGCGACCTTTTATCCCATTAATGCACATTTTTTTTGGTAATGAATCAAATACCTCGTCCTTAACCACTACCAGTGCTGTCTTGTTCTCAAATTTTAAATCTGCATCCTTAAGGATTCATTCGACGACGCATGGTTGTGCATTGGTGTGTGAGGGCGGGGTCAAGAAATAACTTTTCAATTAACCGATTAACCAGCTTTATCGAGACTGGCGCTCACTCTCTCTTATTCACTCTCTATGCCGCTCAATCACCGTTCGCTCTCTGTGTCTCTCTCACTCAAACCAGAGGAAACTTCTCTCTGTCTTGCGAGCCAGATACAGATTTAAGAAGTTGTTGTACATGAAATAAACAAAGCCAGAGCACAACAGGTTGTGTATCAGTATTCATGAATCCACCTGGATAATCGTAACATTTCAGGCTGACTGTGCAGCAGTTTGACCGTCCTGATCGCCTCATCGGCAGCTGCAGCGCGACATCGGGCTGCATTTTTTCCAAAAGTTGTATTCGGCTCAACTTCTCTGCTGCAGGTCACTGCGTTCTTTGGCAGACACCCCCTGTGGCCACATCGCCACAGCCAGAAATGCTTTACCTCGACTCAAATGAATGGAAAAAACCTGTCTGACTGCGGCCTCTCAGCTCATTGAGATCATTTTCATGTAAGATAACACAAGGACAGGCTCGTGTATTTAGCAGTTCATGTATTTAATGTAGATTTATCTACTTCCTGATGTTTTGCACAGTCACTGAGTTTAAAATGTTTCTTTCTCAGCTGAAGGGAAAGAAGCAGAGAGAGAGATGCAACACAGATCCCAGCTGCTGCTCTCGACTCTCACAGTTGCTTATAACACATTAAAGTGTTGCTCCTCGGGCTCTGGATGACCTGCAGTGATGAGCAGATCTGATCACAGATACAGCTCGAGGTCATGTATCTATTCTCTTATTGATCACCTCATCTCATTATACACCTCCTGTACTCCTGAGCCGGTTCGGAGTCTCTTGCTGTGTTGATCGTGGATCCTGCTCTCGGCTTCCCCGAGCTTGTTGTGTTTGGCGCGTCTGGAGGGATTCGCCCAATCGATGATGTTCATCCGTTACCTAGCAGCCGAGACACACCTGTTCAGGTTTTGGACCTCGGAGGAAACTTCCTCCGCAGGAGCAGCTTGAACACAGGGGAGGTGCAAAGTTACCTGCATCTTTTGTTAAATCTTCTTGTTGCGTTTAATTATAAATGTTGCTTTGGATTGTTTACTGGCTTCGATAAATAAGATCTCTGAAGCGTCATGCTTGTTGTTTGTCACATTTACTGCGTGATGATCCTCTGGGATCAGTTTATAATAAACTGGCAGAGCCATTAAATGCTACAAGTCCACTTTGCTGATAAAGTATCGCCTGTTTTTTTTTATTTTATGTTGGAGAAAAACAAGAATAATTTTGCTAATGTGTTGGCTGACCTGTTAAAGGCCCTGTGTGTAGGATTTAGTGGAGCCTGCAACCAACTGAATCACCCACCTCGTATCCCTCCATCATCCCTCGATCATGTAGGAGAAACTATGGTGGCTGAATTTAGTTTGTACTGTAGAAACTCGGTGATGCAACATGGTAGACTCCAGGTAAGAGGACCGGCTGCTTCTGAATATTATATTTCTGCAAACATATCTTTACAGACTGGGCTTTTATTATTTCAAATATTCCACGATATATATTTGCTTCGTCTGATGTTTAAACGTGACTTTTAATCCATCCTGTCACACCTACCTTTTGTGCATTCGTCTATATAATGAGATGTGTTCATCAAAAACAGAAACGGAGGCGTCTCCTCGTGTCCAAACAAAAACAGCATCTTGGATTTGCTGCCATGATCTTTTTTTCTGGCTGCAAACACAGGGTTTGGACATATAGAGGGGTGTAAATAGAGCAGAGGAGACGCGTTTGAATTATTGATGGAGATATTCTGTAGATTTGTGAGTGCGAGCCCGTCCCCGCCCCGCTGTGCTCCTCACCTGGCAACGTGGTGGAGACGTCCCACAGGGGATGGGGATGAGCGCTGTGGTCGAGCGTATGTGTACACCTGTTAGACAGTAAAGCACATTTCAGTGTCACAGTCCGAGCATCCCTGTTTGCTGATGCAACGTTTGACCGCTGTGTCTGCTTAAAGAAACACAAGCAGTTTATCGCCGACAGCAAGTTGCTGAATTAATAACGAGGCAGACAGCACTGTAACAGAAAGGTTTTATTTTCCAACTGGGGTGGCCGGCAGCAGCTGTTTGTCATCATGAGTAAGAACATGACAGCAGTTTGTCCCGTGCTGACCGGGATCGCTCCATTTTGTTGCTTCTGAAACAGAACAGGGCCGAGCTGTGTTCTAAGTTTTTATACCACTTTAAAAAAAAGAGCACATTTGGTATGTTTTGGCTTAAAATCAAATAATTTGGTGTCTTACAGATCAGTTAATCATTACTAATAAGGCCTTTTGAAATGTAAGGTTGTGAACATACAAGTAAAAAAGAAACCTGCATGAATAAAACCTTTAAATAATGAAAGGCTGAGAGTTCTCCAGCTGAACAATCAGGCGTCAGTCCTGCAGTTATAAATGTTAGTCAATCTTTAACAGAAGGTTTTGCCTTCTTCCAGGAGGTCAACAGTTCACGAGGAGTCCTCCTCTGTGAATTTAAGATCAAGCCATGTCGGTAGAATCCAGCTAAATGTGGACCCACGACCCGGCAACCCAGAAGTTGCAGCTTTAATCGTTGTGTCTCTGTCATTTATTCCTGTAAATTAAAAAAACACGTCTCGTCCAGCATCTGCTGAATTCACTTTGACTAAATAAACAAACCCCGACAACAGCAGAAAGAGAAACTTGCTCTCCGCCGGCTGTGAATGGAGCGATTAACAGTCAGAGAGTAAATAAAAGGCCTGTGTGTCAGCGGTGCTGGATGAAGATGCGTGTTTGTGTGCCAGTGTTACAGTAGTGCTGCAGCACACAGTGGAAGTCTGGCTGAATGGCTTTGACACAAATTCCAGCTCACACATGAGGGAGCGTGCAGACTCGCCTGAGCAACCACCGCAACCTCCCATCCGGAGGATCCAGACAAACGGCACACGTGAGCCCGAGGAGGACGATGGTCCAACGGGGACACAGTCTCATTGTCTGTGCTGTCCTCCTCTTCCCCTTCAGATGGATTCACTGTTTGCTTTGTTTAGTAGTGTCGCTCAGCTCAGTGTGATCCATCACAGCAACGAACGATTATTTTCTTGGCTTGAATAATTGTCAGAGATGTATAGTAACGAAGTGGAACTACTTGCAGCATCTGTACTTTTTTGGAGTATTATTTTTTCCCCCAACTTCCACTTTTACTGCACTACATATTTTTGATGAATTTAATACTTTTACTCGGATACATTTTTCATGTGCTGAGTCGTTACTCGTTACTATTGTAGCGTCCAGCCGGACACGTGATGAATGACGAGGCGATATTGAACAAACTGCATTTATTGCTGAACGGTTTGGTTCCAGGACTCGGTGACTGTCGGCCGGAACCACGCCAAAAAACCAACTGAACAGTCCCGGCCTCACATCAACCTCGCTCGTGCGTCGTACGTCACACACCTGACTCACCCAGGTGCGCTCTCTCACCTGCTGCCCCGCCCCCTCGCTCTGCATTCATTCAGACGCATTCACAGACCATGGGAAATCACAGAACTCTACCATGAACATTGTAACACTGTAACATTAGAAGTTGTGCCTTAATAAATATTTGAAATAATATAAACAACAGTACTTGTACTTGTACTTTTACTTTCAGTACTTGAGTAGCATTTTTTTACATAGTTCTACTTAAGTACAAAACATTTTGAATACTTTAGTACTTTTACTTAAGTATGGTGTTTAAAGAACACTTCAACTTCTACTCAAGTCAGTTTTTTGATATAGCACTTGTACTTCTACTCCACTCCGTTACTCCAGTACTTTATACATCTCTGATTAATTGTCTATAAAGTATTAGTATGGTCTTTTTAAATATTGTATTTTTGCTGATCAACAGAATATTCTGATGTTATCAGAGAAGACGGAGAAAAACACCAAATAACTTGTGACATCTTTGCTTTGAAAACACTGAAAGGAGGATTTATTAATTATCAAAATAGATGACTTGTTTTCTGTTTATCAACAAACATTTAATTAATTGACTAATTAGTTCAGCTCTGATATGATTAATGCTGCCGGTGTGGTGTGTGTAGGTTTGCCTCCGAAAGGTGAATCTCTCTCTAACTTCGATCAACTTGATATAAAATGTTTGTGACAAAATACAGCTTCAATATAGACTTTGTATTTGGAGAGACTTCCTGTAAGTCAGGCTGGATAGACAGGCAGAACATGACATCTACATTGTGATGTAAAAATGAACTTGGTGCAAAAAAGGCTGAAGGTAATCATCGTGATCCACCGCAGTCATTTCATTCGACGGCCTCAGAGTCTGAATGCATAAACACTTCCAGCTCGCTGCTTTGAGGCATCAGGTCGTCCCACTGAATATAAATGCAGCACAAACTGCAAATATATCCCCAGAGGGAGGAGGAGTCACGCCGGGTGTGACACAGAGGAGAGAGAGCGAGTTCAGAAACATTTGAAGAGAAAGATTTTGACTTCTCTGATACACTCTGACAATAACGTCATCGTTTATTTTTCACCTCCTCCTGTACGTTTGAATCAGTGCAGCTGCATATTTTAGGTGGATCTCCTATAATGGCGCATATAGGGGCCGCTGCAGTGGCATATATCAGGGTAAAGTCCCTGAGGTGGAAGCCACAGGGATGACTGAGGTGCTGCTGCTTGTCACAAACTATATTAATCCTCATTTCTTTCTCTCCGTCCAGGCGAGCGCTGCGAGCTGTCCTCCCGCTCAGGCCGCTGTGCTCCGGGGGTCTGCAAGAACGGCGGCTCCTGTGTCAACCTGCTGGTCGGCGGGTTTAAATGCGAGTGTCCGCCGGGCGGCTACGAGAAGCCCTACTGCGAGATGACCATGCGCAACTTCCCCCCGCACTCCTTCCTGACCTTCAAGGGCCTCCGCCAGCGCTTTCACTTCACCCTCTCTCTCACGTAAGCACCTCCTCCTCCTCCTCCTCCTCCTCTTCTTCCTCCTCTGCAACAAGCCGGAGCTCACCTGGATCATCGATGCTGCTCCATCCCCTTTCAGTAATCTGTGATTCACTCTTCATCCGCCCCCGCATCCCACTCCTACCAGCTGAAGCGAACAGCCCCTCTACACACCTCACCTCACATTTACGTAACCATAATAGTGTTTAATAGCAATAATGGGCTCGCCATTTTCTGTAGAACCACTTCTGGCATCAGATGATACTTACTGTGCTATAAATACAGCGTGCCGTACATCGGAGGTGTGCATGCTGTACTGAGGTGCAGGGCTGTGACAGTTGGACAGAAGGTGAGCAGAAGGCGCTTCGTTTTGGGAGAGGAGGCTTGCATAACATGAGGGATGTTAATCCTACAGCCAAGAGTGAGTCTGATCTTATTACAGTCAGTATCACTGGTCAGTTTGAGCTGTGAGTCAGAGCCTGGCCTGTTTCAGCAAGGTGAGACTGTCATCATACAGGATATGTGAACAGTCTGAGTTATTCTTTAATAACTAGCAAACCCTTTCAGATTCTCGCCCGTCGTTATTACGAAAACATTGATTTGTGCAGCTTTAATTGGACTTTCAGTGAGTTTTTCTGTATTATTTTGTTTTAATGTGAGCTTCAGGCTAGTTTTTAGTTTTTAGTGTTTGTTCTGTAAATGTTCAACAGGGGTCCATGAGTTGATGTAGTCAAATCAATTCATTCAGTTAAGTCATTCGTTTATTTCATAGCCCCAAATCACAAAAGAGGCTCACAGGACAAACAACATACAGGATATATATAAAAATATCAGAAATAATATATAAAAATCTGAATGTGAATATGTAGCTGGACATAGCAGCTGATTATCTCCCCTCAAAAGTTTATTTTTTGGACCTTGATTTGACAGTAGCAGCCGAACGGTGACAGAAAAGTGGAAATATTCCTGTAACAATCACACCGGATGATTCACATCACATTCAAAGAAAATGTTAGAAGACTGAGAATAAATCTCCGTTCAGAGCAGAGCTTTTTCTCTTCATGGATTCATGACACGAGACGTGCAAACAGCGATGTCATTGTTAATGCCAGCACTTCCTCCGAGAAGCGGAGGTGTCATCTCGTGTCATAATTAGCGTTCGGTAAAAATAGCAAAGATTTGAGCGCATGGTTCTTTCTCTCTCCTACATAGCACGAAAAAAAAAAGTCTTGTTTTACATCATCGCAAATGTATTTTCTCTTACTCGTGTGAGAATCGTCATCATGTGGCAGGCTGAGAAACTGAAGCCGAGGCGTTTAATCTGTGTGGTTGATCATTTGGACGTGGTTTGTTGGGAGCAGATGAGCCTCGAACACTGAACACATGCAAAAACAGCAGGTCGCCCAATCTGCATGAATTCTTCATGGTGATGAAATGTAATCAACGATAAAAGCAGCCCGATCTGTTTGATATCTGTCACAACAAGTGACAACAAGTATCACCTCTCGGATGGTATCACAGGCCGTGTGTTCTGCCATTTTGCTGCAGTCATTGTGATACGTGTCACCTTAGACGTGCTTGGCAGGGGTTGACACTCACAATGGCTGCCAGTGGAAATAATATCCCCCTTGTGAGCTTTATGGACTCGGCCCTTCTTTAAGCGTGGTTCGGATGACATGTCTTTTTTGATGGAGAACTGCTCAGACCAGTTTTGAAAGTGGTCTACGTTTCACTCGCAGGTCACAGAAGCTGTGAAGTAGCTGCTGTGTAAAAAGGTGCCGATACCGAGAGCTCGAGGCAGGTGAGGTCAACAAGCGCCTCCTGTTACCTGAGCCCGCGCCGATCAGGTTCCCCCGGAACGAGCCTCTGTTTATGATGAACGGCTCAGGATGTGGATCCTGTTCACTCGGGAGTGACGGCTAATTTTAGGTCTCATTCTATCGCCGCTCTGGCTGCGAACTCTGCAATTAAGGCTGAGATTTCACAAGAAGTACCGAGTGTTAGGGATCAGCATGAGCCTGATTTAAAATGTTTTCTCATCTGGATTTCTCTAAAATGTTGGTTCGACTCATACAAGAGCAAACAAGGCTCACAATAATACTAACACGCTGATGTTAAGCGAATTAAACTAATTTAAAAACTTCTGAAAGTTCTTGCAGTTCAGCCTGTGGGGAACATGAATGTCTGCACCAATCATTCTGATATTTTTTTAAGATATTTTAATATTTAAATCACAAATGTGATCCAGAAAATTGTCAAGCAAAAGTGCAAACAAGTTTTTTGATTCACTACTCTTTTGCGAAAACCAAGATAAACAGTTGATGGCACTAATTCTCCAGCCTGATGCCATTAAACCATCGCAGAAGAAGAAAGCGAAACAGTATGACGGGAATGAAAATGTGGTATATTCTGTGGTGATGCAGTTGAAGATGTTTGAAGAGAAAGTCCGTCTTAGTCGTATAACAAGTTTATTACAACAAGTTCAGCATCGTATCAAGTAAAATGTTACTCGGAGAGCTCCTGGCCGAATGATGAGAGACTCTCCTGATCTATGCGTTACAAACCCTAATATACGGTGGAGGTTATACAATACAATACAATACATGCAGTCTAAATAACCAATAGTATAAATCAGTGTAAGATAGGGACAGAAGAAAAGAGAGGCCCCAATAATTTGCTCTTAACCTTTGACCTGAAACCTGAAATCTCTCCCTTAACCACGTCAAAGGAAAAAAACTTTCTTACATGACTCTCTTACCATATTTTACAATCATCAACACTCCTGACAACTGGTTCTTTGGTACCCCTATCTAAGTATCTTTAAAGTCAGGATGGACCAAAATAACAGCTAGCAGGCCAAACAGTTATCTTAATGTGAAGCATATATATGTAATAGTACAAGCATCTATGTGCAGACACCTCAAAAAGAACTCAGTTACAGCTCAAACGATGGAAACATTACAGATCTGTTGTTTTCCATCTCTTCAGTTGGACGTTTAGCTCCAATCCTTCATGTACATCATGATTTTTCCTCTAAATCCATTTCCAAACATTTAGTTTTTAACAACACACCGACCTTTCTACATCTGTCAGGTTTCCCAAAGTAATTGAGATTCATCCTCTGGGGACTATGATTGTCTGTCCAATTTAATTAGACCGAAGTGATGAACTGACCGACTGACACCGCCATCCCTAGAGCTTGTATATTTTGTATATTTCTATTCTATATATATATTTTATATACTTTTGTTTTTACATCTTTTACTACACTTGTGTCCATACTGTTTTGGATGCTCTGTATGTCCTGTACACATAGCAGCATTGACAATAGAGTTGACTTTGACTAAACATAAACATATACAGTACAGTATATATTTAAAGTATTAGAGTAACAATACCTTTCTTTCTGTTCCTGTTCTTGTTCCTATATATATATATATATATATGAATCATCTAAGACAGATTTTTGTATCTTCACACTGTGAGCTGTAAAAATTGGCTCCTCTTTTTTTTTTTTTTCCCTTCCTCCTCACTGCACACTTCTCATCCATCGCAGCATGTTAGCATTGCGTGACACGGTTCTCTACATAAGGGCAGGACTGGTTGTTATTTTTACTGATGGGTGCCTAATGTGTCATGCAGTGATGCCGGTTGAGTCAGTATTTAGCTCCGGTTGATTACTCTCATAGTTCAGAGGGCTCGGGGGAGAAGCCTTTTAAATCGATCCGTCAGAGACGAGGGATGGACTCTGGATCATAAGTCTAGTTGGCGTTCTCTATTTTTTTCCTGGATATGTAGAAGCTATGTGACCGCTCTGTCTGTGCTCCGTCTCTGCTGTTATTATCAGCCGGAGCATCAGCGTCCTCTTTCCTCCGAGGTCATGATTATCGTTTTTTCCTCGGTAAGCAGGTCAGCGGTGCCGTGCCCCCAGGCTCCTCTCCAGCTCAAGAATACTGCACAAACAGCATCATTTACAGTATACCCTCAAACCATGAGGACTGAAGGAGGCTGGGTGGGCGGGCGGCGAGGGGGTTCGTGGACTGTAGATATTTGCAATGACTAAAAAAGAATGGACAATGTGTTTGGGGTTAGAAAAAGAATAAAGCCATCATAACTCTTTGGTTTTTTAATGTCACAGACCCACTTCTTTTTTTTTTAACAATATTTTTTATTGAAGTTTCAAATGCATATCGAACTTTATGACAAATTTACAAACATTAACATTTTCTTTTAATTCCCTCGAACAACCACTTATTCACAAAAACAAAGAATAAATAAATAAATAAATAAATAAATAAATAAATAAATAAATAAATAAATAAATAAATAAATAAATAAAATAAAAATAAATAAGTACATAAAAATTAAATAAATAAGTACATAAAAATATAAATAAATAAATAAATAAATAAATAAATAAATAAATAACGGAGTAAAAAAAAAAAGGGGGCAGGATCATTTCACAACCTGTTGTTCAGTCAGTGTTACCTGTTTCATTGGTCAAAAATTACATATGTGATACCCAAATACGAGCAAACTCCTGTTTTTAACAATGTATGTCAATCTCTCCAGTCCAAGACAAGTCGTCAACTCCTTCTTCCATATTGCCAGTGATGGTGGATCTACATTTTTCCAATATAGTGCAATCACTCTCCTTGCATAGAGAAGTCCAAAGTCAGTTCGTTGTTGTGATGGAGTCTTTGGGGTATATTTCTAAGTATACAGATTGTTGACGTCAGAGGAATGTTACACTCAACCATCCCTGATAAACATTTAACTACATTTTCCCAGAATACTTGAATCTTCGAGCGATCCCACAGACCAACTTCTTAAAAATAACTCATTAGTCCTGAAGCTTTATATCGATGGAGTAAAGTGACCAGAAAACACAGATGCCAGAAAGTGGCACATGACTCTCAGCTGGCAGATGTGCACAGGGGACTGGGATAATGAACAAATCTGGTAGTAACTGCTGGATTTTTATTATTTTTTTATTGTAACACACTTTCACACATCACGGCGACCCATTTCCACAGGATCAGATTTACGACCACAAACCACAGCTGACAGGTAAAGCGTTGGTATTTTTAAACCATGTGCTTCACCGACGTACTCTGATCCGAGAGCGAGACACCGTCTCACCCGTCGGCCGTCTGGTCCCAGAGTTTGAACCATGTGTGCACAGATGTATTGAAATGTGCATTAATATGCGAAGGTCCATGTAATACTGCGGCTCTGGTTTCTGGTTTCACAGAAATCTGAAACTGGGGCTGTGGTTACAGCACGGGCAGCTGTCTGTGTCCTCCTCCATGAGAGAGAAATATATTTTGAAGCTGTCGTTACTGTTTCTTACTCGCTGTAATGCATCCCCCTCCCCTCGCCCCTCGCTCGGCTGCTTTGACATTGCCCTAGTTTCCTGTCTCTGTGTTGTAGTGTGTCGTTTTAATGTGGATATCTATTCATGGCACGCAGATCCTGTTATTCCTTCACTTATTTTTCACTCTGACTCGTCCTTGTGTTCACGATTAACCTCATTATCCGTTCAGTGATCTTTGTAAAGCCTCCGCATTGTTAAATCTTAAACTCATCTTCGGGATAGTAAGTCACACGTCACGCTGTGTTACCGCGTGGGACAGGAGCGCTCCAGTGTGAAAGGAAAAGCAAGGTGGATGTGAGGGGATGGGGATAGATACTGTATATTTTTAAATGGGTCAAACCAGACCACTGCCCTCTTTTCTTTTCTCTTGTCTCTGTTGACGTGGAGCACAGGCATGTGCTCTTTTACAGCACACGTCAAGTCTAGTCTACAATCTGTTGTCCTGATTTTTAAAGGCTGGTGATTAGTGGCACCACGTCCAGATGTTTAAAAAACAGGAAATGTTTAACCATCACTGCAAGGGCCTGGGCTTCCTAGCCTGCGATTTTAATTGCATAATGAACATTTATCTGGACAAATCCTTCTCTGCAAACATATCTAATCTAATCGTCTGCTGTCCTTAGAGATTCATGCACAGATACCGGATTGATAGATATATGGCCACATTTAAATCCTAAATTGAGAGACTACACGTGTACCTGTACTCTAGACTATTTCTTTATTCCCAAAGACTTTTTACTTTCTATCCAGACTTGCCGTATGGACTCTATTGTCCCACTCGGAGATTTAATACGTCATTTTTAAATAGTGATTCTTTTTTTTTGCACTTTTGTACTTTTGTAATTCTGGCTCGACAATGAAAGCTCTCCAGTGTCCTCTGCTACGATCTGGGATGCAGCTAAGGCCACTTTACGTGGTCACCTTATCTTCTACAGCTCTCACCAGAAAAAGGCCTCAGAGGAAAAACAGAAAGAATCTCGAGAAAGAACTGACAGATACATAAACAGACACCTACTCTAGCAAACCTAAAGGCGCTCGTCGCTGTTAAGACAGCACTTAACTTGAATCATACTCGTCATGTTCAGAAATTATTACTTTACACTAAACAGAAATACTATGAAAACAAACACGTAGTTTCATTAATGTGGTCAACATTTCTTGAGCACTATTTTCTGCCGTGGATTAATACACATGTGGTGCTCTAGTCTAGTGAGTAGTTTTACGGCAAAGGTGTATGTAGGTTTGTGAAAATAAATATATAATCATGACCTGGTTCATCGTTAGAAATGAATGTCACCCAGTGCAACAGTGTGACTCACAGGTGTGTTTTTTTTCTGGACAGCAGTTGAGGTGAACGTCAGATGATTCAATTCATGTAGTTCCAATAATACACAGATAGAATAGTGATATATTCAAATAATACACAGATAGAATAGTGATATATTCAAATAATACACAGATAGAATACTGATATATTCAAATAATACACAGATAGAATAGTGATATATTTAAATAATACACAGGTAGAATTGTGATATATTCAAATAATACACAGATAGAATAGTGATATATTTAAATAATACACAGATAGAATAGTGATATATTTAAATAATACACAGATAGAATAGTGATATATTTAAATAATACACAGATAGAATAGTGATATATTCAAATAATACGCAGATAGAATAGTGATATATTCAAATAATACACAGATAGAATAGTGATATATTCAAATAATACACAGATAGAATAGTGATATATTCAAATAATACACAGGTAGAATAGTGATATATTCAAATAATACGCAGATAGAATAGTGATATATTCAACGAATACGCAGATAGAATAGTGATATATTCAAATAATACACAGATAGAATAGTGATATATTCAAATACTACACAGATAGAATAGTGATATCGTTGTGAAGTGTCAAATTTATTTAAATTAAAAATCTGTTTTGTTGTTTTTTTGTTTTTTTTTTCAGATTTGCCACCAAAGAGCCGAACGGTTTGTTGCTCTACAACGGCCGCTTCAATGAGAAACACGACTTCATCGCCATGGAAATCATCAACGAGCAGATCCAGCTCACCTTCTCTGCAGGTACAACGCTTCTTCCTTCTGTGTCATTATAATTTTACATCGAAATGTTTCATGTAGTTGTGTTTGCAGTTGTTGCATCTCTTTGAATTTGTTTTTCCAGGTGAGACCAAAACGACAGTTTCGCCGTACATCTACGGAGGCGTCAGCGACGGCCAGTGGCACGTGGTGGAGGTGCACTACTACAACAAAGTATGATCCAATAACTCCTCAAACACACTCATCTTGTGTATTTTTCTTCACGATGCAGAAGAATAACAAGCATAACTTTATCGACTAATATCTTTAAACGTTGCTTGTTATAATTTTGCATTAATAAATACCTGAAGGATTGATACCACTCTTATAAATATGAACCTTCAGCAGACGCTTGGCTCCGTCCAAACATGCATTAATTGTCTAAGTCTAAAAACAACACATTGTGTTTTTACACGTCCAGATCTTGTTACCTTTGGAGAATCCTCCTTATCTTTATAATAAGCTAAACTAACTGGCTTCATATTTCCTGCACAGACATGAGCGCGGTGTCAATCCTCTGCAAAAATATGGAGGGGTATTTCCAGAGTGTCAAAATATTCCTTTAAATGAGGGTGAGCGACGTGAACCATCGCTGTGTTATGATGTAGGATTCCCCCTGTTCTATTTACTACACAATAGCTGACGTACCTTTAATTAAATCTGTCTGCTGCTGCTCCCCTCGTCACTAGAAAAACACCAGACGTTACCGAAGATGTTCAGGATGAACTGGGTCGCAGGATTGATCTGCTGCAGACGTCAGACGCTGTAATATTATCTGGCAGCTGACGAGCTTTCTCATTAAAAATACTTTGTCTTCGGGACATACTCGCTGCAGAGAATGTAAACCAGAGCGAGGACAGGAAAGTTTGTCGTAGTGCCGCTCTGACAGACTGATGATCTGGAAGAGAGCCAACGTGCCAACTCGACACTGACGGAGGGAGACACTCGGACAAAAGCGGGGAGGTGGGGGTGGATGAATGAAAGCTACCAGAGTTGGAAGTTTTTCCAGACACGCTCAGCCTGGACTAAATATGTTTTTGATTAATACATTTCCCTGTACGAACATGACAACAACTCAATCAGTGGAGGAATGTATGGAGCTGTTTGTCTCTCTGCTTCTCTTTCAGTACTTTTCCCAGCCAGGACCAACACACAGGATGTCACATTTTTTTAGTCTATTGAGGAAGTCACTTTGCATCATAAAGATGTTGCCAGGCAACACCCCCGCTGCTCACATTTTCTATTCAGTGTCTATGATAACATGGCTGTGTCAGATTTTAGCCAGAAGAAGTGACAAGGAGGAGAAAGGGGGAGGAGGGCCTGCTCGTCTTTTTTGACTGGTTGCTTCTTTTGCCAAGAAGACATTATAGTCTCGTTAATCGCTCCGGTGCGATACTATAAAGTCAAATTACTCTTTTGTTGTTTTCCCGACCTGGAGGTTTGAACATCTGTAAGTGAGCTGCGTGGTTTGGTTTGTGCAGTCTGAGCTCAGGAGCAGAAGGGAAACGTGTAGATGCTGAACAGCTGAATGTCTCTATGAGAACGTGGCGATGTAGGAGGCTTAAACCTGAAGTTATCTCGCTAACCCAGCCCATTAATTTCATTAATTGCTAAAATCTTAATACAGGGTTCCCACGGGTGCTTGAATTCCTTGAAAATGCTTGAATTTCAATTCAGTGTTTTCAAGGTTGTGAAAATGCTTGAATTTTTTGTGAAGTGCTTGAAAATGCTTGAAATTTGTGTGATGTCTGTCTCAATAAACCAAGAGGAAACAAAAATGTTTCCTAAGCGGCTACGCGCTTGATCCGATGCCTTTACATGCAGAACTCAGTTATCATACTCGCTTGGTGTTCTGCAGAGAAATAACAGTAGACTACTATCCACACCTGTTGGTCACTGTTATTGCGCTATGGTAGTTACACAATACACCGCTCACAAGCTGAGAATACAAGCCAATTCACAATTAGTTAAAAATCAAAACAGTCAATCTACCACCATATGAAATAATGCTAATTAGACCCATATTATTATGCCATACAGTGGCACCGCTGCGCTTCCCATGACCATCATGGCAAACACAACTAGTAGGCTACCTATTTAAAGGTGCTGGAAAAATGGAAAAACTGGTGCTTGAAGGTGCTTGAAAAGTGCTTGAATTTGTTCATGAAAAAGGTGTGGGAACCCTGTTAATAGTAATCATAATATATTCTGTATTATTTGTACCGGTGTGCTTCTTATACATTTTGGTCCTAACGTCCCAAACGTTTCCAGGGTCCGTCCCCCATCTCTAGCTGAACTAATCCTCCATGTCCTCCTCTCTCGTGTTCCTCCATCCTGTGAGTCGCTGAGGTAGAAACCCGGCTCCTCCCACAGGAGGTATCCCATGGTGGCCCGCTCTGACCCGTCCCTGTCCGCAGGGGGTGGGGCATTTTAGATTGAAATGTGGCTTTCAGGATAGCGGGGGGACTGTGAAGAATGGCAATGACCGCTGCCTTTGTGTTGGGCTCGGCTTCCTTTGGGACCATGGGCAGTGAATGATGCGGCCCCGGGGAAGGTGCCCCTCACTCTCTGTGTTCTCCGGCGAGGACAGAAAAGCAGAGGCAGGAGAGGAGCGAAAGGAGGTTATAGAAAAGCCCAGAGAAGTATTGACTCGGGCTTTGAACGGGGACGCTGCGCTTCAGGGCCAACCCCGCATGTTGCTATGGTTTTTCCAGTCAATCTTAGATCCCATATTTGTGTTGCTCGCTGCCATGCTCCTCCTCTGCAACCCTTGTCACCCTCTGTGACAGGGAACTCATATTCCCATAATCCCCTGTAGCGGCGAGTGTTTAATGTGGTCTTGAGTAAATATGTGCGTTCCAGTCAGCGCTGACAGGACAGGGGGTTTTTGTGCGTCCTGACAGACAGTCATTATTGGAGAGTCAACAGCCGTGACTGATGACAGCAGAGGTCAGCGTCCAATCTGGAGCGCTGCCTGTTTCAGAGCTTTCACAGTGGAAAAAAAGCATGTCGGATGATTTCACCTTTGGCAATTCACACCGCGTGTTTGCTTGTTTCATCATCGACAAATTTGTAACAAATTGGAGCATCAGCCTGAAAAGTAAAAAAGCCACGGCGTCTGTTTCCGTCTACTTAACATTTCAGTGTTGGAACGGAAAACGGTGAGACTTCCTGTGGGAACAGAGCTCGATAACACGGCCCGTTATAGAAGAAGAACACTTAGTGCAGTCAACACCAAGTCATCCGGCCAGCATGAGAATGATAACACAGAAACAGCCCCACATCCTGTATTTGCTGTCTGAGGTGTTATGATATGTAGATAGCCACAAAGCATGTTATGTTTTAATTCAAGGATTCAAGGAGTTTTATTGTCATTCCAACACATGTAAACATGGATGAAATGAAATTGGTTTCCCCTGGTCCCGGAGCAGCCCAATATAAAATATATAAAAAAATAAATATATGTATATATGTATATATATATATATATATATATATATATATATATATATATATATATATATATATATATATATATATATATATATATATATATGTAAAGAATATATAATATAAAAAGTAAAGGCAATTAAATTTAGAAAAGTATATACAATAAATAGAAAAATAGAAAAACAGCAGCAGTATACACCATGGTGAGGTAGTGAGATGTGCAAGTGTCGGTCAGGTTGTGCAAACAACTGCATTGTGCAAGTAATTGCAGTGCAAAGTATGATAGTTAATGGTTTATATCTTGAGGAATATTAATAATAAATTGCCATTTCGTGTCATTTGGTACAGACATTACCTGGATGTTCTGGCTGCTGTCACGTTACTTATCAGCTACTTTTTAATAAATGTTGTGAAATCTGTGGAATTGTTGTATTTTTGACAGGAAACATGAGGTTTAAAAGATATATTTAAATATATATATATATATTTTAAAATAAATCAACGTCATCCAGATATAATTGATGGCGGGCCAGTTTTGGCCCGCGGGCCACTAAATGCAGACCCCTGCTTTAGGGTGACTTGTAGTTACTTTGTGGATCCTTTTAAACGTGTAGTGCGTCATATTTAGGGGCCTCTATTTACAGAATATAGGAACAAGTGAATATAATATGCATAACTATGTTTTCATTAGTGTGTAATTACCTAAAAATAAGAATTGTTTTGTCTTTGTTAAAGTGAATGAGCCTCTTTGTTCTCGTGTTCGCTCTCATTGCACCATAGTTGTTGTTTTTTTAAGTTATTATTTTTTAGGACTTTTTCGCATTTGTTGGACTCGGAGAGTCGCTTTGGTAAGAACTTTGAAAGGCGAGCCTGCAGCCACCGTAGTTTGTATTGTACCAGGAGGGTGATGTGAGGCAGTTGCAATCACCAACTACACCGCTAGACATTACTTTACATTAAATTACATTACATTGCATTTAGCAGACGCTTTTATCCAAAGCGACTTACAGAGGAGGACACAAGCTGAAAAGGTTTAAAGGAGCAGAGTAGTTGTTAGTTTTGTTAGGCAGGGAAGCATTCTCGACAGAGAAAGGTTTTTACAAGTTTTTTAAAGGTAGAAAGGGATGTTGCTGTTCTTGCAGCCGTTGGTAGGTCATTCCACCATTTGGGGACGACCACAGAGAAGAGTTTAGAGTGACCTCGCTTTGCGAGAGGCGAGGGTACGCCATTGAATCCTGCAAACCGGTCCTTTTAATTTACCATCAGCGGGTCAGAACTTACATTTTGAATTCATGAAAAGATATTCAGCCCTCAGCTGTGTTTACAACGCCGTGCCCACGTACAACCTCACAGCACTGCTGGCACGGCTTTACTAGTTTACAAGTGTGCTTTGTTTTACTCCGGTGTTTACACTGGATTACATATAAAGTTTTATTATAGCCCTCTACGAACAATCACACAAATGTTTCACTCAGGTGAGGTGTTGTGATAACATACAGCCAGATGCTTATTACTGGTCTAATCTCAGTCACATCACTAACACTCGGCACATTGTGATCACAAGACACAAAGCGAGCGAGCGCAGGAATGTGACTAACTGCAGCCTCACACAGTCATATTATTAGAGGCTCATGGAGATTTAATCTAATCTACTCTATGAGAACATCATGTGAGAGAAATTTAATTGTGGCAGTGCCGTGGGGTAGAATTATATTTGCCGTTACGGTACCGCCTGATGAAGTGTGTTTGGTCTTAATAGATTTCCTATGACAGGGCTGCTGAAGACGTCGCACCGCCCGTAGAAATATGCACGATATCTGTTTTTCTCTAAACGATGGGATCAGGCAGTCAGGAAATTATCATTCCTGGAGCTCATGCAGGGATCTATTTCAGTTCAACATCACAGACAAAGACAATACGCTCCTAATGTCTGTTTTCCATCCATCAGCGATGAGTCAATTCTTCGTCTCATCATCTCTGCTCATGTAGACGAGCTAATTCCTGCTTAAATCCTGTCTGACCAGCTGACAGCTCGGCGGCCCGTCCTCGCCTGCAGGCCCTGCTCGCGACACCAGCTTGAACCTACACTCAGGGTTAATATGAGCTCTGGATGACCTCAGAGAAACCGCCCCGGTTTGAAAAGAGGTCGCGACCTTTTATTGACAGGATCATCATTCTCTCCCCCGCAGACCTCCTCCTCCTTTTGTTGCTCCCCCCCATTGATTTCTCAGACAATGAAGGAGATCCTTTGTCAACGGGGACGACGTCCTGCAGAGAGCGAGCTCCTCTCCTGTGTGTGTGTGTGTGTGTGTGTGCGCTTACCAGCCGCTGCCTTCAGCTCTGGCTATGATATGAATTATTAAAATACTCAACAGCAACAACAACAACAGCAGCGAGCTAAAGATAACCCGAAATCGAACTCGATGTGTGATGCAGGAGATCATTCCTGTGGTCATTGTTGCACAGTCTCAAAGCTTTAATCTGGTTTATGAAGCTGCATGCAGCTCAGCACTGGTTGATATTCCCAGAAGTTTCCATGCCGCTTTATGGATTAATCCTTTTTGTCGAATGCAGCAGAATAACAGAGAGTTTCACGACTACAAAGCCCTATTTATAAATCCTGTGTGACCAAAATACTTTAGCAACTTAAAAATAGCACAGCGCCTGTTTTTTCTGCTGCGTTCTGATCTTTATGCTGACGACTCTCGAGTGAATTTAAAACCATAGGATGATTTTCAGTTTTTTTTTTGCTGTTGCTCGGCTGTGCTGAATCAAATCCTTGTGCATGGAGATGAAAACATAGATCACATTGTTAAATTCTCAGTTGGAGGGAAAGAAAAAACCAAGCCAGCAACAAGCGACAATCCTCCAGATTCTCTCGATGTGCACAATACAGTCGACGGCGTCTTTAATCCTCATTGTTTTCTCCATAATAAAGGCGCCCCGTAATTTATCTCGACATTCATGAGTTTGTCTCTGGCTCCACAGCCCATCCTAAACCAGGCCGGCCTACCGCAGGGCCCCTCGGACCAGAAGGTCGTCGTGGTGACGGTGGACAACTGCGACACCTCCGTGGCCCTCAGGTTCGGTCACATGATCGGAAACTACACCTGCTCTGCTCAGGGCAGCCAATCGGGATCCAAAAAGTAAGTCCACAGGAAGTACATGATGTTTCCTAAAGGATCTTCAGCTCATTGCATTACATCTTCCCTCATTGCTCCTGTATTGACTTCAGTAATTTACTCGATTACTTTCTTCACATTTGGCTCATTAAGAGAGAGTAAACTTGTTTTGAAATGAAGTTCTACACCTCCGGGGAGTTTTTCTTTTTTAGGGATCCTTGTTTTCTGTTTTTATCTCTAGAGGGAAAACATAACGCAGCATAAGTCTCTCTGTGATGAATTTTTCATGCCCCGGTCCTCCGTTAGTGTTGATGATGTAAAAGCAGAGCAAAACTGGGAAATGTAAAAAAACGTTTGTGGCTGCTTTGTTTTTTTTTTCAGATCCCTGGACCTGACCGGCCCTCTTCTCCTCGGAGGGGTCCCCAAACTCCCGGAGGACTTCCCCATCCGCAACCGTCAGTTCGTGGGCTGCATGAAGAACCTGCGCATCGACAACCAGCACATAGACATGGCCAGCTTCATCGCAAACAACGGCACCATGCCAGGTAGATTTGCAGTCTAAAGCTTGTCCTTTACTGTATCTCTTAAAAGTGTGAGTGTTTTATTGTTTTGACCAGAGGAAACAAAATAACAATGAGTATAATGAGCACAGCAGGGAAGTCGAGTTAGTGGAAATGATCATTGTACCTGCTACGAATATTTTATTACCCTCAAACTTTTTGCTACTTTGATGAAATAATGAGGTAGAGTTGATCAAACCATAAACTTCTTTTCTTTCTCTCTCCATCCTGCAGGATGCTCAGCCAAAAGACATTTCTGCAACAACAACCCGTGTCTGAACGGAGGAACCTGCGTGAACCTGTGGGGCTCCTTCAGCTGCGACTGCCCGCTCGGATTCGGAGGTCAAAGCTGCGAAAGAGGTGAGCGAGCGAGTCGAGCGAGTCGAGCGACTCGGGGCATCAGGGCGGAGACGTGCAGACATGAGCTGAGACCTGACACAGATTTATTTGCAGCTCGTCCGCCTCCGTCTTTGTGACCGGAGACTGAACTTGTCACCGAGTACGAAGCTGTCGTCGAAATGAGCAGAGTGGAAACAGAAACAGGAACTCGCTGCTGCAGGAAGTTGCTGCATTTGCATCTGAAAATAGCAGGTGGAAGATCAGCTGTATTTTTTTTTGGAACACCTGACTTGATTTAAGAAATTCATACCCATAAAAAGCCTGATTAGTACTTTTAATGCCTGATTTGTGACAGAATCAAGCTGCTCGAGGTTGAATTTTCTCTGATTTAGACGACGTTTAACCGTCTAAGACTAATTGCTTTTTTGAGACATACAGCAGGTTGCTTATGTTTCCTGTCCCCGCGTTCTCCAGTGTCTGTTTTTGTTCCACCTGATCCGCTGCAGCTGTCGTCTGTCGTCTGATTTATGGTTTACGGCAATTTGAGAAGAGACGGCGGAACTTAAACGACTGTAGCAAAACAACAGACCCTTTTGTTTGTGGCTCGAAATAGAACGTGGAAAAAAAAAAGATTTATTTAAGTGAGCGTTATTTCACACAGATCGGATATTAAAGGGCAAGTAGAGATGGATATTTAAATCAGGACGGACGTGTTGCTCGTCAGTGTGAGAGAAACGAGGTAGGAATGCAGCACAGATTTCCAGATTTAATGATAACTTGAGTATATTATAATCAACAGCACTGTTCGAGGTGCCTGTTTAAAATACACTTGTTTATGTACGTACAGTATGTGCACATGTGTCCATTTGATTAGTTGAATCAACATTTTCTGCTTTAATTTGATTTATATGGGTTTAACAAATAATTTCTATTCCAACTGTCGGAGTCAGGTCGGAGATTTTGTGAAGCTGGTGATGAAAATAATTATTAGTTGCAGCCCTAGTACAGTAGTAGCAACTAAAAAGTTCCCCTTCAAGCTGAACGCCAGATGAATGGCAGCCGTCTTCCAGCTGAGTCCGAGCCAGCTGCCTGCTAAGTCCCGTGACCGGAGTGACCCCCCTCCTTCTCCTGGGCGTGTCTATTTTTTACTGTAACTCCACCCGTTCAACATGTACAAGAGGTAACGAGGTACTGCTCACACAGTACTAATTATCAGAAAGTTAATCAGGCACAGTTTGTGGATTTGTTTCCGTCTTCTTAAACGTGAAACTGCGGTTTCTCTCGTTGCATCCCACGGTACATCCGCCGTCACTAATCAATCATTTCGATCGGGTGATTTTTTGTCTCTTTGTACAGAGACCGCAAACTGTTTCACGCCGGGCAGAGTTTCTTTTCGTGTCACTCTGTTGACGTGTGAAAGAGCCAGAAAGCTTCTCCCAGACCTCAGAGTGCAACACAGACTAAAAAACCACCCGTCTGCTTAAAAACTACATTTGAAAAGATTTGAAATTAAAATTTTCGCCACAACACTAAAAGAGAAGTTTAAAGAGCCCCTCCAGACATGTTTTAAATAATAAAAAAAATGCTTTGAATAATAATTTATGCTTTCCCCTCCTGCAGATGAATGCAGAACTCTGTCTGCACAGTAAAGCTCAAACATCTAGAGTCGACTTTAATCATATGCTGTTGTTGTTGTATTTTGTTCCCCTGAATGATCAGTGCAGGTTTTGGTTTGTAAAGCAAACACCTGACTTCAGACAGATTACTGAAGTAAGACCTCTGAGGTTTTGGGACGTGATCAGAGAACATGCTGGTCTTTACTGATGATGACTCACTGCCTTTGAAACTCTCTCCGTTCGTTTATCTGCATCACTCCCCTTCAACTTCTCACATCTCATCTGCTTTTTAACCTCTCGTCTTTGTCGTAGTTATGACCAGCCCACAGCGTTTCCTGGGCAACAGCCTGTTGCAGTGGAACAACATGGCGGCGCTGGCCTCCGTCCCCTGGCATGTCGAGCTGATGTTCCGCACGCGCCAGGCCACCGCCACGCTGCTGCACATCTCGTCCGGACAGCAGCACAACCTCACGCTGCAGGTGAGGGGAAGCAGAGCTTTTTACAGGTCACAAGGTCACATGTGTTCAGGCGAGGAGGGAGAGTGAAAACAAGCGCGTGAGGTCCTCACCTGAAGTTTCAAACGGATAAAACGCTGCAGGACTGAGGCTCCACCTGTTGGCCGTCTGAGTTGCAGCAGCGTCTTTTTTTTGTGATTAACAGTTTTTATTTTTATTTTCATTATTCAACAATACAAAAACACAAACCACCAACCATGCTGCTGATCCTTTTCTGGTTACCAACCTCTACCCCTGTGCTCCTTCATGTACAACTTTAACAGCTGCCCTAACTACATCGATGAAGACATGATGCAAGATAAACCAAAACAAAAATAAACACAGAAAATGATTCGAGGATAAATCAATACAAGAAATAGACAAAGCAATATTCTGTTAACAGACAACAACAAGATTAAATTAAAGTAACAATCACAAAATAAAATACACACAAAAACAAGAAGAAGCACATCTATATATTTTTTTACATAGTTAACTGAAAACTTGCGTCTCTCCACTACATACACCCTTTTAGGAGCCTCTTAAATAAATTAAGTATTTGCCCCATTTTGCTTCATATAGATCCAGTCTGACATTTTTTCGAATGCTACCACTCGTGCCAACTCCACAGCCCACTCCTGCAGAGAGGGTACCCCCTCCGTCTTCCATCCCCTGACGAGTATTTGTCTACCAATCATAATACTGGTTTGGACAAAGCTTTTAATATGTTTATCCTGTCCTGTCAGCACTGTACGATCACTCAAGACATGCAGCAGTGTCTCTGAATATCAGAGAATGTTGAGACAAAACTGATCTGACGCTCATTGTAACGTCAGAGGCATCTTTGGCCCTGTGTTTGAATACTTTCCGAGCTGACGCATCTTTGATTTTACATATTTTATTTCCAGCTCTGCAGAGTATTCAAGGCTTGAACTTTGACGGTGGAGTGTGCACAGGATGTTTCTGCTCATCGTGCGACACGCTGCTGGTTCTTGGTGGACTTTTATCTCCTCTGTTACTGAACACGGGCTCTTTGTCTCTCTCTCTCCCCGGCTTTGTAGCTGCGTGGGGGGAGTGTGCTGATGGGGCTGCACAGAGGCGAAGACTCGACTCTCTCCCGCGTGGAGGAAGTGCTGGTAAACGATGGCGACTGGCATCATCTGCAGCTGGACATCAGCAGTCTGGGGGGAGCGTCGAGCCACCACAAAGCGGTGTTGTCTTTAGATCAGGGACTCTACCTGGTAAGTTGTTTTACCCCAGTCGATGTAAACCATCACGAGTTAAACTCTTGTAGTTTTGCAGCTCTGAAGTCTGCGTCGTGCATCTTTTCAGGCCAGCATGGAGGTGGACGCGAAGCTGCGAGACTCCAAGCTGAAGACTGTGAGCGTTGGTGGTTTTGCAAGGCCTGATGGGAAAGTTCAGCACGGCTTCCGTGGCTGCATACAGGTCCGTCCCTTCTGTGGTTTCAGTCAGCAGCTCATCTATGAAGCGCTGTTTTAGTGTTCTGCAGATCAAACGGCGTATAGATTTGAATTTCTAATTGAATAAATCATTTTCTCAGATGTTTAAATTACATATAAACTTCGTTTTAATGACCGTCTCTCAAGGCAAAGCAAACTCGACCTACTTTTAACACAAGAATATGCCTTTTGAATTGAGAATCATGCTCTCTCAGCAGTGTTTGAGTGCAGGGAGACATCGACTGCATAAAATATACACAGACTGGTATCTCAGAGTGTTTTTTAGACAGCCTTTGCATTTGCAGCACATTCCCGGGGCTTTTGCAACAGAAAACTTATTCTTTCACATATTAAAAAAAGCCCAACCACATCCGAGAGCGCTGTAGTGAAAGCAATTATATTCATCTGTAAAGTGTGTTGTGCTCCTGTGCATTTGTACATATCTTTGTTTGTTTGTTTGTTTGTTTGGTTGCAGGGTCTTCGTGTGGGCGGAGCGCTTAGTCTGTCCCAGGCGAGGAAGGTGAACGTGGAGCCGGGCTGCAGCGTGCCCGACCCCTGCGGCTCCAACCCATGTCCTGTCAACAGCTACTGCAGCGACGACTGGGACAGCTACTCCTGCAAATGCCTCGCCGGTCAGTCTGCTTGCATGATTGATTGCAGGGCTGGAGGAAATCTTTCAGTCCTCGTCCTGTAAATATGAATTTAACCCATGTCACAGATGTTTATGTCTTTAATTGCTCAGCTGTAACTTATCTTCCTCTTCTCACAGGATACTATGGCACCAACTGCACCGACGTTTGCTCATTAAACCCCTGTGAGCACGACTCAGCGTGCACCCGGAAGCTGAGCTCCTCTCGTGGTTACACCTGTGACTGTCACAGCAACTACTTTGGCCATTACTGCGAGAAAAAGTACAGTTTCTTTTTTTGTCACATTCACGTCAAACTACGTCTACGTTTGTGTCTTCAGCACTCAACTGCAATGTTGATCTGATCTAACGTGTGCGTCTACAGGACCGACCTGCCCTGTCCCAGAGGCTGGTGGGGTCACAAGACCTGCGGACCCTGTAACTGTCAGACAGAGAAGGGCTTCGACTCTGACTGCAACAAGACGAGTGGAGAGTGTCGGTGCAAGGTGAGAGCGCCGTCATCGGACAGAAAAGTATGATCTAAAGCTGTGTCTCTTTATTGATCCAACACTGAGGAGCTCACAATATACAAGGTCGATAAGAAAATACTGGACTCTTGAGTTACAAGCGAGTCCAAACCTGAGTTTATTCAGCCACATCTCTGTGATGCTGCACTCTCCATCCTCCCCCTCTGCTTTGCCTCGTTAGCGCCTCCATCCTAACGGGGAGAGAGCTCACGTTCCCCGTGATAACAGATGGTGCCCGTGGTTTGTACCATACTTTCTCACTCCCTCCGCTTAGATCCAGCTCAGCATCCCCGCCTACTTTCTCCTCACTTCAGCAGCAGCGGGATACTAAATAACATACGATCGGCTCTACACGAGTGAACGAGAAAATAAATGTGCTGAACTGTTTTGCATTTTACAACAGAGACAATGTTTTCCCAGAGATTAAATACTATATTCTGAGATATTTTTGGAGCTGCCTCATCACCGTCTGCAGTCTGTCTGTACTTCTTTTCTGTTGACATTGAAAGAGAGCATGAACAAAACAAACAAAAAAAAACATCATGGGATGAACATGAAAACACCAAAAGGTCTCAAGGAAAGGTCGTCCACTGTTCAACAAACGTATCCTCCTAGTGACGGTAAATGGACTGCCCATATTTATCACATTTCTAGTCTTCTGACCACTCAAGGTGCTTTTACACAACATATCTTATTCACACACTGACAGCAGTGGCTGCCATGCAAGATGCTAATCGTTCATACATATTCACACACCAATGGCACAGCCTTCAGCAGCAATTTGCGGTTCAGTATCTTTCCAGAGGACTCTGCAACGTGCAGACTGGAGGAGCCGGGGATCAAACTACTGATCAGTTGAGTAGTTATTAGGATGACCCACTTTACCTCCTGATTTCATCAGGTGTTTCTTTTCCAAGACGTTTCTTCTCATTTCATTTTTATTTATTTAAAGTTTAGAAATGTGTTTAAGAGTCACTAACAACTAAAAACTAAACTGGGTCAGTTGTTGCACTGTCAGGCCGGACTCAGACGCAGAGGTGGCGGAGAGCTGTTTTATTCAGAACAACAAAATACAGAGCCGTTGGTGCTAGAACAAAAAACAAACTTAAACACAGTTTTTATCCAACTGCAATTGCCACTGTGAATGCTGTTTTACGTAAAGGGTGTTTGCTCCTTTTAGCATATTTAGTATTTATTTTGATTTTAGCACATGTTTAATTTTATTTCTTTTAGTACATTTTAATGTCTCAGGTATTTTTATTCTTATTTATTCTAGTTATTTTAACACTCACTAGTCACTTTATGCTTTTATTTTATTGCACTGACTGACTAGAAGCACTTTCAATCTCGTCCCTGTGACAATGACAATAAAGATCTATTCTATTCTAAAAATCCCTCGACAGAGTGAGGCTATGAAAACGGCCTAAACTAGGGAAAACAAAAACACTCCAAAGGAGGAAAAAACTCTAAACTACTCTTTAAAGATTATCAAAATCAAAATCACTCACAAGGAGGAAAAACAACAGGCTGCAAAACTTCAACTGAAGGCGCTCCAACGAGGCTGAAAAACACTACGCTATGCACTAAGAAACAAAAAGACTAGACTAAGAAGTTACAACAAAAAATCACTCGTACGAGGAAAAATAAACAAACGAACACTTGAGCTGTAACGCTATGGCTGTGGACAAGGAAACAAGGCTTAGGTGCACGCTACGAGAGACGAAACACTTTGGCACGGGACAAAGGGAGACGCAGACAATATATACACAGGGTGATGGGGAACAGGTGGAAACAATCAGGGCGGGGACACATGAGGAAGGGCAAGTGACCTGAAACGAGAGGACAGGTAAATATCAAAATAAAACAGGAAATGACGAGACAGGACAAAAACCCAACTTGACCTCACCGTGGTGTGACAGTAACATCGTCGATGGATTTGATCATTTAAAGCATTTAAAGAACTCCTGATCGACAATTATCTCAACATTTCTGGATGTTAGCGTTGTTTCATTCTCAGCAGGTCACAGCATGAACTCACAAATCGAGCACGTTTCGTCTGCGTACTGACTTTAACGGTGTCACTTTCACACTGCTTAGTCGGCGTGCAGTCTGACATTGTGTCACCAGAAAAAACCATAATTAAGCAGCTTGTCCTTCAGCATCCAGATGTTTCTTGAACAGAGCAGCTGCAGCTTGTCAAAGCCTTCAAGGTGTGGATGTGCGTGGGTACATGAAAACGAGGGGGAGGCTGGCGCCGGGGATAATTGATTACAATAAAAAAATAGTTAATCAGCACTTTCTCTCCGTTTCCAGGACAACCACTACCGTCCCGAAGGCAGCGACACCTGCCTGCTGTGCGACTGCTACCCGGTCGGCTCTTTCTCCAGAGCGTGTGACCGAGAGAGCGGCCAGTGTCAGTGCAAACCCGGCGTCATCGGACGGCAGTGCGACCGCTGCGACAACCCGTTCGCTGAGGTTTCTCCCAACGGCTGCGAAGGTCAGAACACGTCGTATTATTACCGTGATTTATAATCCCTGCTTCATTACAGCGACAAATGTATTAAATCATTTTTCCATTTTTATCCTCATCATCTCCCTCTGTCTCTCTCCTCTCCTTCCTGCTCCATCTCTCTCAGTAATCTATGACAGCTGCCCTCAGGCCATCGAGGCTGGGATCTGGTGGCCCAGGACTAAGTTTGGTCTCCCCGCAGCAGTTCCCTGTCCCAAGGGAACGCTCGGTATGATGGTTTTCTCAGGCAGCTCGTCAAATTACCATATAATAATGGCAATATATGAAACTCGCCTCGAGCCGTGTCTCAGCTGCAGTCTATTCCTCACCTCTCTCTCTCTCTGTCTCCTTCTCAGGCACAGCGATCCGCCACTGTGATGAGCACAAAGGCTGGCTGCCTCCGAACCTCTTCAACTGTACCTCTGTTACCTTCAGCAAGCTGAAGGCCCTGGTGTGTAGCTTCAGTCTCTGTCAATGAACCTTTGAAACACATTTGAAAAGATGTGATATGATTTAAACAAACAAAAAGCGTTTGGAGAAGGTCACCGGATTCATTAGTATTTCTATTACACCGAAGAGATATGTCACATATTTCATGGCCAAGTGTCTCACGGTGCAGCTGCAAGAAAAGTCACGGGAGTCCTCAAAGTAATGAGGATACATCCTCTGGGAATCGCGAACGTCTCTACAGAATGTCACAGATATTCAGCCATACTATATGGCAATAAAATCAGTAAAAAAAAAGTCATAGTATAGTATGGCCAAAAAAATCTGTGAAAAAAGTCATAGTATAGTATGACAAAAAAATCAGTAAAAAAAAAAAGTCATAGTATAGTATGACAAAAAAATCTGTGAAAAAAAGTCAGTATAGTATGGCAACAAAATCAGTAAAAAAAAAAAGTCATAGTATAGTATGGCAACAAAATCAGTAAAAAAAAAAAGTCATAGTATAGTATGACAAAAAAATCTGTGAAAAAAAGTCAGTATAGTATGGCAACAAAATCAGTAAAAAAAAGTCATAGTATAGTATGACAAAAAAAATCTGTGAAAAAAGTCATAGTGTAATATGACAAAAAAAATCTGTGAAAAAAGTCAGTATAGTATGACAAAAAAAATCTGTGAAAAAAGTCAGTATAGTATGACAAAAAAAATCTGTGAAAAAAGTCATAGTGTAATATGACAAAAAAAATCTGTGAAAAAAGTCAGTATAGTATGACAACAAAATCAGTAAAAAAAAAAAAGGCATAGTATAGTATGACAAAAAAAAGTCAGTATAGTATGACAACAAAATCAGTAAAAAAAAAAAGGCATAGTATAGTATGACAAAAAAATCAGTAAAAAAAAAAAAGTCATAGTATAGTATGGCAAAAAAATCAATAAAAAAGTCATAGTATAGTATGGCAAAAAATCAGTAACAAAAACATCATAGTATAGTATGGCCAAAAAAAAACAGTAAAAGAGTCATAGAGCCATACTGTACTATATGACAACAAAATCGGTAAAAAAAAAATCATAGTATAGTATGAAAAAAAAATCAATAAAAAAGTCATAGTATAGTATGGCAAAAAAATCAGTAAAAAAAGTCATAGTATAGTATGACAAAAAAATCTGTGAAAAAAAAGTCATAGTATAGTATGGCAAAAAATCAGTAACAAAAACATCATAGTATAGTATGGCCAAAAAAAACAGTAAAAGAGTCATAGAGCCATACTGTACTATATGGCAACAAAATCAGCAAAAAAAAAAAGTCAGTATAGTATGGCAACAAAATCAGTAAAAAAAAAAAAGTCATAGTATAGTATGGCAACAAAATCAGTAAAAAAAAAGTCATAGTATAGTATGACAAAAAAAATCTGTGAAAAAAGTCATAGTATAGTATGGCAAAAAATCAGTAACAAAAACATCATAGTATAGTATGGCCAAAAAAAACAGTAAAAGAGTCATAGAGCCATACTATATGGCAACAAAATCAGCAAAAAAAAAAAGTCAGTATAGTATGGCAACAAAATCAGTAAAAAAAAAAAAGTCATAGTATAGTATGGCAACAAAATCAGTAAAAAAAAAGTCATAGTATAGTATGACAAAAAAAATCTGTGAAAAAAGTCATAGTGTAGTATGACAAAAAAAATCTGTGAAAAAAGTCAGTATGGTATGACAACAAAATCAGTAAAAAAAAAAAGGCATAGTATAGTATGACAAAAAAATCAGTAAAAAAAAAAAGTCATAGTATAGTATGACAAAAAAATCAGTAAAAAAAAAAGTCATAGTATAGTATGGCAACAAAATCAGTAAAAAAAAGTCATAGTATAGTATGAAAAAAAATCAATAAAAAAGTCATAGTATAGTATGACAAAAAAAATCTGTAAAAAAAAGTCATAGTATAGTATGGCCAAAAAAAAACAGTAAAAGAGTCATAGTATAGTATGGCAACAAAATCGGTAAAAAAAAAGTCATAGTATAGTATGAAAAAAAAATCAATAAAAAAGTCATAGTATAGTATGGCAAAAAAATCTGTGAAAAAAAAGTCATAGTATAGTATGACAAAAAAAATCTGTGAAAAAAAAGTCATAGTATAGTATGGCAAAAAATCAGTAACAAAAACATCATAGTATAGTATGGCCAAAAAAAACAGTAAAAGAGTCATAGAGCCATACTGTACTATATGGCAACAAAATCAGCAAAAAAATAATAATAATATAGTATATATTATTATTATATTATTATATTATTATTATATAATAATATAATATAGTATGGCAAAAAAAAAATCTGTGAAAAAAAAGTCATAGTGTAGTATGGCCAAAAAAATCAGTAAAAAAAAGTCATAGTATAGTATGACAACAAAATCAGTAAAAAAAAAAAAAAGTCATAGTATAGTATGACAAAAAAAAAGTCATAGTATAGTATGACAAAAAAAATCAGTAAAAAAAAGTCATAGTATAGTATGACAAAAAAAATCAGTAAAAAAAAGTCATAGTATAGTATGACAAAAAAAATCTGCCGCAAATGTGTTTCAGCAGCGAAGCATCTTCATGTTACTAAACGGTTGTTTTCCTCTTCCTCCTCTTCAGTCTGACAAGTTTTCCCGTAACGCGTCGCTCCTGGACTCTGGGCACGTCCAGCTGACAGCAGCCATGCTGGCCAACGCCACCTTGCACACAGAGAAATACTACGGCAGCGACGTTAAAGTCGCCTATCGGCTCACGCAGAGTCTGCTGCAACACGAGAGCAGCCAGCAGGGCTTCAACCTCACGGCCACGCAGGACGTCCACTTCACCGAGGTGAGCCGCACATGCAGGATGCAACAGAACAGAGGCGGTGGCTTGTTGCAGCTTTTGCAGTGAACAGTAAAACAGGAAGCCAGTCCTGCCTGGTGGGACTTCACAGCCTTCCATGTTGCATCTGCAGGGAACACCTCACACTTCATTTCACTCTCCGCTGCGGCCTCCTGTCACACTCAACTCTCGCTGTTTCCTGACAGAACTTAGTCCGCGTGGGCAGCGCCATCCTGTCTCCAGATACGCGTCTACACTGGGAGCTGATCCAGCACTCGGAGGGCGGCACGGCGGCACTGCTGCGCCACTACGAGGAATACGCAAACACACTGGCACAGAACATGAGGAAGACTTACCTCAGCCCCTTCACCATCGTCACACCTCACATAGGTGAGCGATTTACCTCTGGCACGTGAGATGTGACACGCTGACAGCCATTACAGGCCGGAGAGCTTCTTAACTGGGAGTGAAATAATTAGAATATTGTTTGTTTTACAGCATATAAAGATCAAACATGGGCACATAACAGTGACCTTGCAAATAAATAAGACAAACCAGATAACGGTTATGGGCACAACTTATTTAGATGTTTTTGTCCTAATATTGTCAAGTTATGTATGCATGAAAAACGGCTTGATCTTCAGAAACTGTTCACTGTTTTTATTTTCTTCAAGTGGTTTGCATCAAAACCAGGATGAAACATGAGTAGATTGATAAGCTTTGGATATACAAACAAAGGATATGAGTTAATTTCAAATAAATCTCAATACCAATAACAGTAACTTCTTCTTTTCTTAAAGTATAAATAATGCTTAAATTCAAACTAATCAAAGCATTCAGATGAATTAGGATTTCAATTAGTTAATCTTTTAACAACAATTTAAAGTTATATTTATTTGACATGTATTAAATAATTAAATAATATGTATGCTTAAAGCACCAAATTCAAAGTTTTTCCATTTACATAAAGTTAAACTCTTCAAATTTAAATGCAACTTAAATGTGCATGTTCACCGAAACTTAAATTAAACTTGAATTAAGAAATTAGACTAAATTTCTTTTATAATTACTAATCCTTATGAACAGAAAGATTAAAAGTTGAATTAATATAAACCATGCTTCATACATTTATTCAGACCACAGTCTGTGTTCAGGACAGCAACTAATGATGATGTTCAATAATCTGATTATTTTCCTGATTCATTGTTGGTTTATTAAATGTAAAACCAATATATTAAAACCAAATATTCAATTTATTATCACAGCAGACAAAAAAAATGTAAATACTTGGTAATGTTTGACAGTTTTATTTTAAAAAAAATACTTAAAACATTGTTGAAATAGTTAAAAATATCAATCATGCTGTAAACCATCAAATGTTGTAACATTAATCAAGACAGAAGTAAGAGCGTCCCTTCTATCAGCACAATACAGAAAGAACAGAAACAAATATAATTAGATTTTTAAATAAAATAAATAATATTTTCTACCAGAAATAAATTCATGCCGGTGGCTTTGAAGCAGCTTCTGTATCTTTATCTCAGAGCGGCTGTTTGTCGTCACTTCTTTTCTTCTCTCCTCTGACTCCGTGTGTTCCCCTCGCAGTCATCTCCGTGGATCGTCTGAAAAAGATGAATTTTGCCGGAGCCAAACTCCCGCGGTACCAGTCCCTGAGGGGCCCCCGTCCCGCGGACCTGGAGACGGCCGTCACGTTGCCCGACTCGGTCTTCCAACCACCCGTGGACACCAAAGGCCACAGACACCTGGACGTCTTCCCGGAGTCCTCGCTGAGGAATCGCTCGGCCAACAGGAAGAGACGCCACCCGGACGACAGCCAGCAGGACGCCATCGCCAGCGTGATCATCTTCCACAGCCTGGCCTCGCTGCTACCGGAGAGCTACGACCCTGACAAGAGAAGTCTGCGGTAAGATCGGTTTAAAAGCCTCGCCTCTCATCACCTCGAGAACACAGTGAAGCATGGCGGCATCACGCTGTGAGGATGTTTTTAACCAGCGGGAACCTGGAGACCAGTCAGAACTGAAGGGATGATGGATGCTGCTAAATACAGAGAAACCGGTTTCAGTCTGCCAAAGATTTGAGGACGGAGGTTCACCTTCCAGCAGGGCAGTGACCCTGAGCAAACCGCTAAAGCAAACACTCGAGTTGGTTTAAGGGGAAACATTTAAATGTCAAAGCTCAGACCTCCAACTGAGAATCTGTGGTTGCTGCACACCAGCAGAACTCATCCAACGCTGAAAGATGTCTTAAACATGATGAGCTAGATGTACAGATGCTGCAAAAGGGTGGCTCTACAAAATATATTTGAAAACTTACACATGCTCAAAGTTTCCTTTTTGCCGAGGCATGTCGTATCAATAAAATTATATAAACCCCCCAAAAAATCTGTTTTATTTCAGGTAAGACAACAAATGCAAGCCGCTCTGCATGAACACGAGCGCTGCAGTTCATGTTCGCCCCCACATGCGTCATCCTGCTGCTTTAAATAGTCTCTGGCGCCCCAAATATATATTTCAACACACTGCTGGAGATAGTTTCCTCTATTTAAAGCATAATAAAAAGGGAAACTTAATGTTTGTGTCCGTTTTTTAAGATTCAGGCTGTGGAAATGAGACAGACGATCCTTTAACGCTGATGTGATTTTTTTTTTTTTGTCATCAGGGTGCCAAAGCGTCCCGTCATCAACACGCCGGTCGTCAGTATCACGGTCCACGACAACGACGAGCTGCTGCAGCACACGCTGGACAAACCCATCACGGTGCAGTTCCGCCTGGTCACCACAGAGGAGCGCTCTAAACCCATCTGCGTCTTCTGGAACCACACAATACTGTGAGCACAACCACACACACACACACACACACACACACACACACACACACACACACACACACACACACACACACACACACACACACAGAGCGGATGATGAAACCGGATGAAGTCCTCACACTGTCCTTGTTTTTCCACGTCAGGGCTGGGAGCGGCGGCTGGTCAGCGAAAGGCTGCGAGGTGGTTTTCAGGAACAGCACCCACATCAGCTGTCAGTGTTATCACATGACCAGCTTCGCCGTGCTCATGGACATCTCCAGGCGGGAGGTGAGTGACACTTCGCCCCAAAGCGACACAAGTCATTACTCTGCTCTCAAACTTTTCGCTCCTAATTGTGACGTTTGTGTCAGAACGGAGAAATCCTGCCCATCAAAATCCTGACATGGAGCACGGTGGGAGTGACGTTGGGCTTCCTCCTCCTCACCACCATCTTCCTCCTCTGTCTGAGAGCCATGCAATGCAACAAGACCAGTATAATCAACAACGGAGCCACGGCGCTCTTCTTCTCCGAGCTCGTCTTCATCCTGGGCATCAACCAGGCAGACAACCCGGTAATCAGTTAGTTTTCGATCTCTCTGACTTAATTCACGTTTCCTTTTTTCATCTCTTAATGTTTGAATCGTCTTTGCTCTTTGCAGTTTGTGTGCACGGTCATCGCCATCCTGCTGCACTTCTTCTATCTCTGCACCTTCTCCTGGCTCTTCCTGGAAGGACTGCACATCTACCGGATGATCAGCGAAGTGCGAGACATCAACTACGGACCCATGCGGTTCTACTACCTGATTGGCTGGGGAGTTCCTGCGTTCATCACAGGTACGAACCGCGCAAAGATCATGCAATCATCTTCATGCGATCTCTGTCTCGTAGTATCTTTGATGTTTGATGTTACCGTTTGTCTGCGTCAGGTTTGGCAGTGGGACTGGACCCCGAAGGTTACGGGAACCCGGACTTCTGTTGGCTGTCCATGTACGACACTCTCATCTGGAGCTTTGCTGGACCCATCGCCATGGTGGCATCGGTGAGTTGCTGCGAGTCGCTTCTCGATGCTAAAATAAAGATGTAAATGTTCAGCTGATTTAACGTCAGCAGGTGCAGAATGGCAAAGAAAAATCACATTTGTTGTTTCGCTCCTGCCGTGTCATAAGCAGACTGTGTGATTATGATTCTGGTCAGTAGACTGATGTAGCTTGACGTTGTCGTCCACAGATGAACATCTTCCTGTACATCCTGTCGTCCAGAGCCTCCTGCTCAATGAGACACCACAGCATCGAGAAGAAGGAGCCCCGCGTGTGAGTGTCCGAACGTCTTCACCGAACACAAACACGAGCACGTTAAAATGATTTAACGAGGCTTTGTCTCAATCCGGTAAAACTCCAACAACACCCATTTAAAGGATGCGAATACTGGAGTTCCCCCGACAGCAATTAATAAGATAGACTCTCAGTAATCTGCCCCTGTTGGACTAAAAAAAAATCTGTATTACAGGCTGGAAAATATGTTGTGAAGCTGTCAGAGATTTTGTGGTGCAGCATCCTCTCCTCTCTCACGTTTAAAGATTTGATCTGACACCAAAGTCTTTTGAATTTGAACAGCTTCCTGAAACTGGCATCCGGCACAGAGCTGTTCATATCCTTTACTTTTTATATATATATTTATTTATTTTGATGTTCTAACATGGATAAAAACAGCCGGAGAAAATCAGAAGAACAACAACAAAAAACATCTGAAGAGACACGATCTGAACTCCGGACTTTGGATTTTGTTCTCAGCAGTTTTCAGTAGTTTTGTTCTAAACTTTTATGAAGCATCAGATCTGATTAGTTAGTTATTTGATCAGCAGAGTATTATAATAATCAAGTAAATATTTCCAGCTTCTCTTTGTCATATAGTCAGACAAAAGACAAAAAACAACTAATGAATCCATGATGAAAATGATTAGTTTCAGCACAGCCTTCATTTTGTGTTGTTGCACTGTGCATGGTAAACTTTCAGCTCATCGCGGGTTGATCTTGTTTCTCGTCACGTTGTCTTCGTCAGGCTCCGTCCTCAGATTCACAGAGTTCCTCCTCGTTGACTCCTCTCCGTTTCCTCTCTCGTGTCATTTCACATTCTGCAGATCCGGCCTGAAAACCGCAGGCGGCGTTCTCCTCCTGGTTTCAGTCACATGTTTCCTGGCGCTCCTCTCGGTCAACAGCGACATGATCATCTTCCACTACCTGTTTGCCGGGTTCAACTGTGTGCAGGTGAGCCGACTCCGACTCCCTCTGAAGTCAGTTTGACGGCTTGATTACTGTCTTCTTCTTTTTTTAAACCTTCCTTTCTTCCTCTGTCGTCCTCCAGGGTCCTTTCGTCTTCTTCTTCCGCATCGTCTTCAATAAGGAAGCGAGGAATGCCATGAAGTACTGCTGCAGCCGCAAGCGTCCGGATCATATGATCAAATCCAAGGCCTCGGTGAGTCTGAGGAAATACTTCATTCAGTTCATACTCACGTTGGGAGCTTTCCTAAAAACAATGATAATATTATATTATATATTATAACAGGCTCATAAATGTCACATCTGTAACGACCTCATCTTAACTAGATTACAGCAGCTGTTCACAAACACCTGAAACTATCACGAGTACCTTTCTGTACCATGTTTAAAGAAACGTGTCGAGACATCATTTCCACCTTAAAGAATGAGGCTGCTGATGTTTTCTAAAGCCTGTTTACAGGTTTTGGCCTCTATAAGAAAATAAATAAGTAATATATTTATCAGTATTTATTTAATAGCATAATTAAAGTATAAGTTTTGCCTTCCATAAGCTGAGAGCCACAGACTTCCCTGGATTACACATTGTTGGTTTTGGCGTTTTCGAGGCATTTGTTCACGATAAGAAAAAATAAAATGACACCAACTCTCATCTTTCCTCTCCTCGTCTCTGTAGGGCTACAAGTGCAACACAAACTACATGGACGGACGCTTGTATCATCTTCCCTTCGGAGACTCCAGCGTGTCTCTGAACGGCACCATGCAGAGCGGCAAGAGCCAGCAGAGCTACGTGCCGTTTGTCCTCAGGTACGGAAACAATATGAGGATTAAAGATCGAACATGCCGAGTTATCTGACAGGAGCAGCTGTGAACTGACGTCTCGTGTCTTTTCAGGGATGACGGTTTGAGCAACAGTCAGGCGCACATCGCTCTGAACGACCACACGTCACTCTTCCATGAAACTAAAGAACACCCGGATGGTATTATTCTCGTTCGCTACTTAGGATTTAGTTCAGCTGTAACGATCGGTGTAACGAATCCACCTCTCTCTCTCCGTCTGTGTTCAGATCGTGACAGCGACTCGGACAGCGACCTGTCTCTGGAGGACGACCAGAGCGGATCGTACGCCTCCACGCACTCCTCCGACAGCGAGGACGAGGAGGGTCCGCTGCCTCCTGAGGAATGCTGGGAAAACCTGGCATCTAACGGGGGCAAGAGACCACAAGCACAGAGTACTGACACGCATCTCATCCTCGCTGCAGTTTGTGCAAACTGGGGCTACTTTAAAGCAAAGCCAGTGTTACAGCTGTATGTTTTTAACACCACATACTGATTGTTTCTGTTTTGCAGACAACAGTTTGAGTAAGATGTACTGGCCTGGAGATTATTCAGCAGCAGCAGCAGCGAGTGGTGACGGCGAGCTCGCAGGTGCAGACCGACTGAAGCCGGACGCTCTGGACAATCCGGAGCCGAGTCTGAGCCGCGACCCTCGATCGTTTCCAGACAGCAGGACGCAGGACAACATGACAGTGCTGCTGCCCAGTCTGCCAAACTTCAACGCCCACCCTCACAAAGGTAGATTATAAAACGATAGATTATGAATCATTATTTCTTCCAGCTCGATGGCATCACATCTTGTTTTCATGCTTTCGCAGGGATCCTAAAGAAGAAGCAGCTTTCTCCGATCGTAGAGAGAAACGGTCTCGGCCGCATGAACAATGAACTCTGTGGAAACGCCCCGGGCAGGGCGTCTCCGCATGGATCCTCCTCCAGTGACGGTCGAGCCGGTCCGGCTAAATCCACCCTGCCGGATCAGCTAAACGGTGTGGCCATGAGCATCAAGGCGGGGACGGTGGACGGCGATTCATCAGGATCAGAGTGAGTATTAAATACAAGATAAGACCCACACCAAACGTGAAAGCATGAAAAGTGTCCGGTGTCGCATCACTGTGTGTCGCATTCAGTGTTTCCTCTAAATGTCCGACTGCGATTTGTGCAGCTGTCCTCAGTGATTGTCGTTTTCATTGCTCGTGGTCTGTCTCATTTCCACCTAATTATCTTAAACCAAGTGAAGACAGCACCCATCCTGCTCTCAGAGATCTTTAACACTTAAAAAAATTAAAATTAATAATTGAGAAAACAAAGTGTGCAGGACTGATTTAATCTTAAATTAAAGGGACAGGTCCCTTCTTCTTCTTCTGTTATACTCACTGCTCATGTGGCACGCAGACATCGTCCATCCTCTGCTTCATCGTGGACACGCAGCTCCAGCTTTTATCATCGTTTCGAGGCTGTTGTGAATGTTCAGTGTAAAATAAAGCTGTTATAGAGAATATGTGTGGTTAGATTCCATATAGAGCTGGTGCATTATTCACAGAGGCTCAACAATTCCCACCATGAGCGAGCAAAACTTTGTTTAAGAGGCAGAAACCTTGTGGTAGCAGTGTGTAGGTTGAATGAGTAGCCCGTGCTTGAGAGTTAGGAGAAGTTGACATGCAGCACAGACAGGTCACCTGACATTTCACTGAACATCTCTGAAATACAGCCCACGCTCGGTGTAACGCACCGAAACACAAACTGCTCTCGGTGCACAGCATGATCGACAGGAAGCTATTTAAGCCGACGCTGTAGGCTGTAGTACAAAGACGGTACAAGAGCGACAATTCCACAGGTATTTAGAATAATTTTAACACATCTGTCCATCTACCTGCACGGATTATTCCCCTCCCAGCACCTCAGACGGGGTGAGAGGATTCATTATTTTTAACATATTAACCCTTGGAGGGTCTTCCCATTATGTGTCCTAAATAGTTCCTAAGACAAAACGTGGCTCCTTCCTAAAAACTGCTATAAAAATATATAATAATATTTTTTTCCACTTTAAACACGTCAGTCTTTTAGAACTACTTCAGCCTGAAATATACATATCAAATATTAATTATATTTTTTGGTTTTTAACCCTTTAAATGCCAGTATGTTTACATAACTCTGCTGGTTTTTATTAAAAAAAAAAAAAAAAACTAAAATAATTTCCATAAAATACATTTCAATGACTAATGGCTAACTATTGTTATTAGGCCCTAAGATGGGTCAATGATTGGCAGCAACATTGATTTTGATACATTGTTATTTTTTTTGCAGTGTCATATTTTTAAATAAACATCCATTTGTGTTCCGTGAAATAATAATAATAACTTCTTCCTAAAAACTGCTATAAAATAATATATATTAATTTTTTTTTTCCACTTTAAACACGTCAGTCTTTTAGAACTACTTCAGCCTGAAATATACTTCTTTCGCAGAAAACAGTAAAAAGTGTGAAACTTTGCTGCACGTTTTGAATGGGTAAAATGGCACCACGTGGTGGACAAATATAAAAACTACAAATTGAAAGCCAGTGGTCCAAAATTAAATCTTAACATAAAGGAATGCATTAATTTATGTTAGGATAAACGTGGGATCAAAAAAAGGTGTTTTTTAATGGTTTTTAATGGGGCACGTTTTGCCGCTAGGAACTATTTAGGATGCATTTCTGTCACTAAGCCATTTTAGGCTTAATAAAGTACTGAGATTTCTATTCTAAATAAAATTAAAAATGAATATCTTTGACCAAATTTTAGCAATTTTCATTCAACACAGCCACATTTCTTAAAAAATAAACAAAGCAAAAAAAAAAGCCACAAATGGTCCTAAGGTGGCTCAAGGGTTAAATAAAAACCCAAGGTTTACAGGTAGGAAGTGGAAAAACCTGCAGCACTTGGACATTAGTTGTGTCGATTCAAGATGCAGTTTTAACTAAAAACAAGACTGTACCTGCGCTGATCTGTGTGTGAAAAGCTGCATGTCCATTATGAATCTAGTGACGGCTTACTGTGAAATGAAAGCTTAGCTACTGCATGCACGACTGCACATGAGTGCTGAGTATAAAGTGTTTAAAAGCTCAATTCTTTAGAGACAGTAAGTTTTATTTAAGGTAACAAATATATATATATATAAGTTGTAGTTTACTAATCAACCTTCTTTGCCCCTTCTCTCTTTTCAAAAATCATAGATTTTTATACTTTAATTTTATCCCATGAAGCTCTGATCCTCATTCCAAACAATCAGGATCACCGTCTTCAGATTGGTGCATTTCATTTTAGCATCCGTCACCTCTCACGACCTGTGTGTGGACGTGTCCCATCGCCTCACCTGTTTATTTATTTTTCATTTATTTCTTTTTGTGTTTGTTTTTTTCTTGTGTTGTGCTCCATCCATCCATCCATCCATCCATCTATCCATCCATCGCCACTGTCTTCCCAGCAGCCACTGCAACACCTCCATGTGACCGAGCTGACGGGAGGGGTGTGTCTTTGCAGGTCATAGAGCCTCCTTCATCAACACTGACTGCAAAACAAACAAGTGGATAAAGAAGGAATTCCCCCTCATCGGCATCCCGATCCTCTGAAGAAGAAGAAGAGTGTGTGTTGTGTGTGTGAATGTGTGTGTGTGTGTGTGTGAGTGTGTGAGAGTTCATACATGTGTGCCAAACCTCAGGAGTCGCTGCACTGGCCCAGGCTCACGCACACTGAAAGAACGAAGAGTCTCCCTTTAAAGAAATCATTTTGTTTACATACTTGAAGCAATGCACTTTTTTTTTCTTCCATTCGCCGCCTCGATTCGTTGGCGGTCGATTCTTTTTTATTTTAGTTTTTTTTTGTTCCAGGACATATATTTTGTTTTGAAGACTGTGGAACATTAAAGTTTTTTTCTGGGGGTGGGTCATTCACACATTCAGGGAAATTCCTTTTTTTTTTTTTTTAATGCATAACTACTTCGTGACGTCTTCCTGTTTTTTTTTTTTTTTTTGCTTGCTTGTTGTTGTTGGAGCTGTTGTGCCAGTCTGTGGTTTGAGGAGTTCAGACTCAGGTTGTCGAGCTACTTTAAAAAATGCCTGAAATGTCCAAGAGGCACAAGAAATGGTTCGAGTGCAGGTCGAGAGGCTCTCTGTGGATTTCTGAACTTTTTAAAACAAAGAGGGAAAATGGACGGATGCTCCGTGTAAGCTACTTCTCATTCATGGAGGATGTTTCCAGAGGCAACAGCTGGTCACGGCTGCTCACAGACTCACGGCCTTCTGCATGTGCAGAACTGAAAAAACAACATTTAAAAAAAGGACTTTTGATACATCTTTTTGTTTTTGTAAATCACATGAGAGCACATTTTTTTATGGACATTTAAAAGCGCTCTTGTTTTTCATCGTTTTATCCGAGAGATGAATGCGTTCGTTTCAGTTCAGTGACTTAACACAGCTGTATTTTATAGATTAGCTACGGAGCTTTTGTCGTTTTGTAAAATAATGAAACACACATGCGAAAAAAATTGTGCTGTAATACTGTTTGAGCTGTAATCCATTTTTACTGTACAGAGTGGCCTGTAAATGAATTGAGGACATATCGTTTTAAATGTAAGTAAATATGTAAACTTCCCTTTGTTTTTAGGAATCTGAAATATCTTTTATCTTTAGTTACTACTTTCAGTCAAGTCGATGTGATATTTGTGGATGCCATCTTACCAACCATGTGAATTTAATGTGTAAATTTCATGCCATATGAATCAACACTACCAGGTCAATCATATCAACTCTGGTATCGCAACAAAGAATCATCTCTTTTACTCTGCCACTCCTGTTTTTACTGATTAAACTGTTTTCTACCATTTCCATCTCAAATTTTTTTAATCGGTGCCAACAAACTTTTTTTTCCTGCATCTTATATTTTTTACAGCTCATATTAAAGGTACGAAAGCGAACAGGTTATAAACCTTCATCACAGAAATCAGCCTGTTTATGATGATTTCACTTGTGTTGGTTTTGCAGCTTGTTTAAAGCTTCAACGTTGAGAGTTGCGCTTATTCGCTTTGATAAGAACATTAACACGAAGCTGCAGTCACTTAATTACAGTTATAATAATATTTATGTGTAGCATCTTTCTAGTCTTATGACTACTCAAGGTGTTTTTACTCTACATATGTCATTCACAGATCGGTAGGGTTCAGTATCTTGCTCAAGGACACAACATGCAGACCCGAAGAGCTGGGATCAAACCATTGATTATCTGATCAGCTGAGCCACAGTCGCCGCTCGAGTCGAGTTTACAAAGTGCTTTGACTGACGCATCACAAACAGGATGTTAAAAATAGCAACAGAGGGCCTAAAATGAAGATTTAAGAACATGGTAATGGTATTATGAGGCACATTAGATAAATACCAGAACAAATAAGACACAGCACAACATCAGACCATAAGAAGTCTACGCCTCTAAAATATGTGATCCTGAATTAATAAGACAACAATGCAACAGAGAGAGGAGATCTTTGCCCCGAGGAACAAACTCAGAGAGACAGAGAGCTGGTGAAGGCCAGCGAGACATGAAGAGGAAAAACTGTCGCTTCACGACATTATGACCAAGGAGAGGCATAAAAAACCCACTAGGTGGCGCTAAAGCTGCTCACATCCTCCTTAAAAAAAACTAAAAATCACAAACACCGTTCAGTCCAACATGCTGACAAGCTTCACAAACATTTATTCATGTATTCTTTCTGCTCAGCTTCTCATGAAAGAGAAACGCTCACAAGATTCAATTAAACATTTAAATTCAAAACATTTGAAGATCATGATTACTAATTTATAAACTTATTTTTGGTTCATCAACCAGTTCTCTCTTCATAAAAAAATCTACTTGGTACATAATTATGAACCCATTAATAATGAGGTCGAAAAACTACGAGTACGTCGTAGAAAATGCTGCAGCATTTCATTTAGCAACAAAATGTCTCGTGGACTTTCTGCTGCTGCTTTAATCTTGATGTGAAAATGTTAAATTTCCATTAAATAATAATTTCCATTTTTTAGAGCAGTAACTTTTCCATAAGCAAAAGGTGAGAAGATGATTTACAGCAATGTTTCTCAAACTTTTCACACCGAGTACTGTACCGCCAAAATATTCAGCTCTCCAAGTAACACTGTTAAAACACAGCAGTGCAGGTCGACTGACGGTTCATGTGAATCCTGAACAGAACCGCTCCAAGAACCAGAGACGATGATGGAAAAGTTGTACTTGTGTAAATATATTTTCAGAGTTTATTTTTCTTTTCAAATGTTTTTAAATGAATTTATTTCATAGGTTGGATTTTGAAATCCAGTGATTAAAATCTGCTACATTAAAATATGTTTTTGCTTTTTCTCTTATATAACTGACTTTTTTTTTTCTGGGATGACTTTAGGCTTCTAAAAAATGACCAGACAAAACAGGGAGAAACAAAAACTGGTCACAACCAGTGGACATCCAGTATGAAACCAGTTGATGAGAGAAGAGATGAGAAAAGTTTGGGAACTTCAGCGATTAACAAACACGTACGACGCACTTGTTTGTTGTAACAGATCATTTTATTAAAAAAAAGTTGTATTTGTATCGATGCAGACATGTTCAGTTTAAATACAATCTAAAATTAATCTTTTATATATTTATATTTTTTCATAATACTGGGAATGGGATATTTTTTAAAACAATTTGCATCTAGTAACAAATCCTATGACCAAGTAGCAATTAGCACGGCAGCTACGATGAAAGCATGCTGTAGAGTTTGTATACAAATACACAACGAACCAACAATAAAACACACATACGCAAACTTCCTGTCAAGCTCCTCATAAATAATGTAAATCCAACAACCGTGAACACGGAGGACAGCTCGGACATTATTCAATGGTCACTTCCTCATAAATACAAAATACTTTCCTGATCACACGCGTGTTAGTTTGTCTGGAGTGTTTGTTTTTTCTCAGTTTGAGTCCTCGAGGCTGCTGCTGCTTTTCTGTTCTGAGCCGCAGTTACAGAGCCGGACCATGATGCTTTGCAAACTGGGCTCTACGATACCGAGCAGGGGCCTCTGGGAAGGGTCCCCGTTCCAGCAGGCCTCCATCAGCTGCCAGCATTCCTCGTCGAAACCGGGCAACCGCTCGGGTCTGGCTCCTGGAGACAACGTGGACACGAATGAGACACTCGAAATAAGCCCGACAACAAACGGCAGCAAAGCAACAACATCTATAAATAAACACGTTAGAAGAGTCACAGGAATGTGACATAAGTCCAGATAGTGCTGATGATGCTGGGTGACATCACCAACACCGTCCAATCAATGACAGTTTGTTTGTTTGTTTGACGTCATGTTTGCTGTTCTTGGTTCGTTCATAATCAATAATCAATAATCCCTCAGTAGTCCGTTTACCTTTTTTAACGTTATTCCAGAGCTGGTCCTTACTGGAGCATTTCTCAAAGGCTTCTGGGAGTTTCACTGAACCAGTGCAGAGGTACCAGAAAAGGATCCCAAAGGCGTAGACGTCAACGGAGTTATCATATTTTCCTGTCGGGAGGAAGATCATGACAAAGACTCAAATAAAACATTTATAAACTTTGTAATTCAGCTGCTCGTTCAGACAGTTCTGAATAATTAACCCTTGAGCCATCTTAGGACCATTCATTGCTTTTTGCTTTGTTTATTTTTTAAGAAATGTGGCTGTGTTGAATGGAGATGGCTAAAATTTGGACAATTTTTTTTTAGAATAGAAATCTCAGTACTTTATTTAGCCTAAAATGGCTCAGCAACAGAAATGCATCCTAAATAGTTCCTAGCGGCAAAACGTGCCCCATTAAAAAACACTTTTTTTGATCCCACGTTTATCCTAACATAAATTATTCCATTCCTTTATGTTAAGATTTCATTTTGGACCACTGGCTTTCAATTTGTAGTTTTTATATTTGTCCACCACGTGGCGCCATTTTACCCATTCAAAACATGCAGCAAAGTTTCACACTTTTTACTGTTTTCTGCGAAAGAAGTATATTTCGGGATATGACACTGCAAAAAAACAAACAAACAATGCATCAAAATCAATGTTGCTGCCAATCATTGACCCATCTTACGTCCTAATAACAATTAGCCATTAGTCATTGAAATGTATTTTATGGAAATTATTTTAGTTTTTTTGTTTTTTTTAATTAAAAACCAGCAGTTATGTAAACATACTGGCATTTAAAGGGCTAAAAACCAAAAAAATATAATTAATATTTGATATGTATATTTCAGGCTGAAGTAGTTCTAAAAGACTGACGTGTTTAAAGTGAAAAAAATATTATTATATATTATTTTTATAGCAATTTTTAGGAAGGAGCCACGTTTTGTCTTAGGAACTATTCAGGAGACATAATGGGAAGACCCTCCAGGGGTTAAACAGGTTGTAAAGTTGCTTCATGATGAAATTATCGACTGTCTGTCTGCCGTACCTGTAAACAGCTCTGGAGCCATGTGAATCGGGGTACCGACGATGCTGCCAGACATCATGGCCTCTGGTTTACAAAAGCCCAGGTCAGTGATCTTTGCTCGGTTTTGTTTGTCCAACTGGGAAATTGAGAAAAAAAAAGTATTTGCATATTTGTTTAATAGAAAGATACTGTGACAATTCAAACATTTACTCTAAACATTTTTGGGCCTCCAACAGCTTTTGTTTCTGAATCTGAAACATCAACATCACCTAAACGATCCCCTTAAAAATCAATCGATTAATAAGTCTAAAAGGTAAGTACACACTGCAGTGACTGAATCAGACGTCCTCACATTTCTGTGTTTATTCTCTTACCTATCCCTTACTTAGTACATACAGCATCACTCTGCAGAGTCTGATTTTGATTTTGGTCAAATCTGTGATCAATAAAGCACACAGGCCAACATGCCAGCAGCTAGAAATGTTTCTTTGAAAGAAGAGTCACGGTCTATTGCCTATATAAAGCGGCACTCCCTCCCCACCTGATAAAAAAAACACTGATCTGTATACATAAGTGTGTGTAGTGTATCCCTGGGGTGTTGTGATACAACAGCTGTTTATAAAAACAAACCACACACAGAAAACACACCAGAAAAACTTCCACACATTTGTTAGTTGGTGTGAACTTACCAGGACGTTCTTTAGCTTTATGTCTCTGTGCAAGAGGCCCTGACTGTGCAAGAAGCGAATCCCCTCCACCACATCCAGGGCGATCTGAAGTCTCTCCCTCAGGGATAAACCGGCCTGGTAAAGACGGAGAGAGAGGAAGCAAAAGGGAGACTTAACTGGAAGTGTGTGAGTGAGACAGAGGATTGCGTTTGTCTACAGACAGACCACCGTCTGGGTTTGTAAAAATCACTTGCATTACCTTGAGGCCTGTGTAGAGGTCTCTGTGCAGCCGCTCCATGATGAGCAGCACAGCGATGCTGGACCCGTCTCCGTAGGTGTGATCGATCACGGAGCCGTGCAGGTCGACGAGACGCTCGTGCTTGGGCAGAGTCCTGCAGAAGAGAGAGAACAACAAGTCAGTCACGTGTTCATAAAACAATCAGTGTTGAAGTCACGGTTTGTCAAAGTGAGTTTTGTTTGTCGACATTCCTCGTGTTTCTGACAGTTGGAGCAGACGGGCATTAATTAAGAGATTGAATAGCCTCAAGGCTTAAACAGTCAAAACATTTGGGTGGAGTTGGGGCTTCATAACAAGGCAGCTGTCATGCACGCCTCTCGAGTGTCGGTAAAATGTCCGACGAGCCGGAACGAGTGCAGCGTTTTGATGTGACTCATTAAAATAACTTTGGGGCAAACGGCCGCTGATATCGTGCCAACGCTCTTTACAAGTATGGTGTTTCTCTTACGAGCGCTCTACGGATTTACCTTGTGTAGTGAAACTCCAAAGCCAGATCGTTCCAGTGTTTGTCGTCGGGCGGTACCACAGACTTTAACGCACACGGGTAGCGTCCTCCCCAGCTGTCACACAAGTACACGACTCCGTACTGGCCACGACCCAACTCTCGCCCGAGCTTCGGCTTGCCTGCAACAAAACAAAGCAGTCATTTTTGCAGAGTAAAAAAAAAAAAAAAAAAGACCTTTGCAGATTTGTGTCGTACATCGGATGGGTAAGGTTCGATACTGTGTCTCAATCTGCATTTATTACCCTCAATTCAGGCGGTTATTGTCTCTTTAAATGAGATATTCTCACTAAAATCTGGGTTTTGTTATTAGTCTACTTGGATGTTTGACCTTTAACTATGCAGAGTTGGATACAAGAGAGTTGTTTTTACATCTATCTACTGAAGATAGATGTAAGTGCAAGACTTTACAGTTAAGTAGGAGACATCTTGTGTCCAGCAGTCAAACTGTTTTCATATTTATAGTTTCAGGATTTTTTAAAATCAGAGAGGAGGAGGAGTAGATAAAGGTATGTGCTGTGCTGCAAAACGTTTCTCCTGGTGCTTGTGAACAATGGGAGGATTCGGTGGTGACTCACCGTGCAGTAGCACATCCCTGAGGGAGCGGCTCTCCAAAGACAGTCGAGCCAGGCGAGGGGCGTGGTCCTTCCTCACACGCAGCCACAGGTCTTCAGTGCGCTCCAGTCGGCCAGTGTGCCCTTCCTCGAGCTACAAACATCGACACATGACATAACATCTCATGGTTAACATTAAGAACGGCTGCTAAATGACTGGTTTGTTAACCGTTGCTTCATTTTTCTGTAGGAAAGAGGCTGAGATTTCTGTTCCTGTTTGAAATCTTAAACTACATCATGAGGACGTCAGAGGTTGCCGTTGCCATAGAAACTGTAACCGAGGACCACCATCGTCATTCTCGTCCTCGGTGTCAAGAGGCCAGCCTCTGTGCAAAAGTCGTTTGTCAGGTTAATGCAGAGTTCATGAGTTACTCCTCGATGTAGTTCTCTTTTTTGATGACCCGTCACCTAGGCTGCTTACTCACTCACTAGGCTGGAAATTTAAAGTCAACATGAGAAAGAACAAACTGTAAAGTTGGCGCACTCCTTTGGAGTGAGTCACCGTGTGTCTGTAGGCAGGGACGCTCACACATGTTGGAGTTTATAAGCAACATGTAAACATCGTGTTCTGTTGTCCCATCAGTGTTAGAGTAGTGAAACATTCACAGCCTGAAAAACGTTATTTAGTCTTTTTACTTTGATTAGTAGGTTTATATTATTACTCCATATTCCAATATTGGGCAACTTTGCATGAGTAAGAGTAATGGAGAAGTTGTTGTTGAAAGTACTTTCGTCGGGCCGGTGTTCAGCTCAGTTGGTGGAGCCGCCGCCCCATGTGCGAAGGCTCAGTCCTTGCTGCAGAAGCCCAGGGTTCGAATCCGGAGACGATGGGGGCCCAAGCTCTCTAGAGCGGTGTGAGGATTCAGGGTCCAGGTCTTAATATACTGTCACCTTACTATCATGTCTGATCGCCCCCTTTTGTCTGTTATGAACTGAACTGCCACATGTCTGCTCTCACATTTGCATTTTTGTTTTTTTCCTGCCATACGATCTCTAAAATAATTGTTTAGATCTATAGATGTTGTTCAGCAGATAATGTACAGCAAAAACTACAGAACATGGCAGATGTGGCATGCTTTGAAATCGAGCTGAGTCAGGACTGAAAGCTGAATTCTCTTGCGTCCTGAAGCTGACAGAGTCAAAAGGACAGAGAGGTTAAAAACAAGACGTGGAAATATGACCCGGAGACGTACTCCACTCACTGTTTGGCTAAAATAAAGTGGTTGTTTGAGTGTCTTTGTCAAGTTTTCTTTTCAGTGCAGAGGAAAAAAAAAATCTTTTTGAATTCCTGCATGATAACGAAAGCTTTCCTCTTTAGGTCACACAGTCACACAACACCTCCTTCATATCAGCCTGCATACCGACACACTGCGGGTCACAGTTTCTCTCTATTGGTCACGGGCAGGAAGTGTGACAGAAGGATGAAGTCATTTATGAGCTCGACTTGTTTGCACTCGGAAATTTCTTCATTTCATTTTGTTATTTATCATCAAAATCCCCAAACATACAACATACAATACATATACATACATACAAAGCATTGCCCAATCACCGTGTATACAGAATTAATAATTAATCAGCATATTAATTGACTGCATTAGGAGTGAATAGCAACCATGGAAATGCAGGCAGTGATGTGACCCACACTGCCCGTCATGTGACGACTATCATCAGTGCGATCTGACTGATTTGTTAGGGGCTTCGTCATGGAGGGAGCTGCAGCTATTATATGCATATTGGGTCGAAGCAATTCAAGTGAAGAGGAATGAATGAGCTGTGGATGTGAGAGCCAATTAACGCCGCCTTTAGAGATTACAGAGCTGTGATGTCATATAATATAATTTTGTAAGTGCTTTCAGAAAATAACAGCACAGCTACGGGAGGAGCAGGGAGTTTAGGATGATGTCATATGTTTTATTTTGCCATATTTCAGCCTCTCATCTGTCTATTGAACACACAACACTTTGTTCAGGGTTCCCACACCTTTTTCATGAACAAATTTGAGCACTTTTTTAAGCACCTTCAAGCACCAGTTTTTCCATTTTTCCAGCACCTTTAAATAGGTAGCCTACTAGTTGTGTTTGCCATGGTGGTCATGGGAAGCGCAGCGGTGCCACTGTATGGCATAATAATATGGGTCTAATTAGCATTATTTCATATGGTGGTAGATTGACTGTTTTGATTTTTAACTAATTGTGAATTGGCTTGTATTCTCAGCTTGTGAGCGTGTATTGTGTAACTACCATAGCGCATTAACAGTGACCAACAGGTGTGGATAGTAGTCTACTGTTATTTCTCTGCAGAACACCAAGCGAGTATGATAACTGAGTTCTGCATCGGATCAAGCGCGTAGCTGCTTAGGAAACATTTTTGTTTTCTCTTGGTTTATTGAGATAGACATCACACAAATTTCAAGCATTTTCACAACCTTGAAAACACTGAATTGAAATTCAAGCATTTTCAAGGAAGTCAAGCACCCGTGGGAACCCTGTTTGTTGTCACCAAGCGTTATTTATTCCTTCAACTCTCAGATCTTCCACTGGCGTAGCCAATTAGATTTGAATTTTTTTAGCAGCTTGCGATTTGTGGGAAAGGCTACGCTTCCTCATCCTCACCAAGCCCATTAATTTTTACCCTGAGCTCACAACCACTGGTGGTTTGATCAGTATTTTTGGTTATATATTCAAGACAAAGGTGGGAATGAACCAGAATTACGGGGGAGAGAAAGAGTTCACCTGGCGCAGGGATGCTGCAAAGGCCTCATGGGAGCTGTTGAGGCGGGTTCTGAACTGGGAGCAGATGCTTCGGGCCAGTTTAGCAGCACTGAGACTTTCTATGGCGTCCTGGGCCACTTTCCGCTTCCACTCTGGCGTGATGGCGGGAGGGTTCACGAACGTTATCCTGTGGATGATCTAGGCGCAACACAAAAGAGTTAAGAACATTCCTTTAGAAGTCACACTCCTCTGGATGAATCTGTGAGACACTGACCTGTTTGATTTGCTCCCAGAAGAGTCTTGTGACAGATGATCCTGAATGAAAGGTGACCTCCACGTGATAGGCAGCATTTAATAACTGTGACGTGAGAAAATTAATTAAACACACAAATTAAGACACGGTCAAACGTTGCTTCTGGCACTGAAGTAAGGTAGAGTTGGTTTCGGTGGAAAAAAAATGCCTCTTTCTGTTTTGACCATTTGTTCTGCTACAATAGAAATCAACTAAATATGATCAAGCTGCACACAAACTCAATATATAGTCATGTTGCCGCCCACCTGTTTGAGGTGATTGGAAGTGATATTGTGGACGGAATAGTCGATGTGGGACTTCTCCAGACTGTTGAGACATCGCTCCAGAGTCCCTACGAAGCTCTCCCTTAGATAGTCCACGGAGCTGATCAGCTTATTCGCCACGGCCTGATTCAAACGAACCACAATCAGCTCCTGGATCTGGTGGATGCAGGATTTAATCTCCTTCGACGTAACCGGGTCTCCGTTAGTTGTTACGATGATGTCTGCGGCAGTTGAAGGAAAGAGTTTGTCGAGTTTAAAGTTAAAGTATGTGTAACCAAGAAAACTACTAAAGATAATTAAATATCAAAGAGACTCAGCAAAACATCAGCAGCTCTTCTGCAGGGTGGTGGACTTATTACAGCGTGCCAATCATAATAAAATCATTTAGATCGTTAGATCTGAAATACTGGTTCTAATTACTAAAAACTCCTGAGTTACCGCACTCTGCAAGGGCAACACAGTGACTCTTCTTGGACCAGTAAGACAGACCGGAAGGAAGGAAGGACGCAATAACCAGTGAAAGGCTTTTTCAGCCCCTCACAGCCACTGAGATGTGACAACACTTTGTGGTCAGATTGTGAAATGCAGTCTAAAGACATCATCGGCTGTGAGTAACTCCACACTCTTGTACATTTATCTCTTTAAGTGTGACATTTGAACCTGGAACAGTTAAGTCAGATCGATGTCTGTGTACAATGAGCGGAGGGAGCCTACAGGATGGGACGTACGCCAGCATGTGGTTCAGTGTAAAGAAACAAAACCAGAGTACTGACAGGTCTTGTGACGTCTTTGTTTAAAAAGCTTAGAGCGAGAGAGTAGATACAATGAAAATAATGTGAACAGGCTGCAGTCTGAGGAGAAAAACAAAATAAAAATTGCACATGTGTGGTCATTTTTGAGTAATCTGATGTGAAACCACAGAATCAAAGTTACTCTATCAAAACAAATCACATTTCCCACTTCTGTGAATCTAAAGTCAATTGTGTAACTGGTGAATCTGCTTCTAATTTAAAAAAAACGTACAATACATCTTTATTACAGATATATAAATAATATATATCAAGGGTAGACGATGCAGAATGGATAGTGTACTATGAAACAGGGCCGTGATTAAAGTGATTAAATCACTTTTTAGGAAAAAATGACAGAGCACTCCTGTTTGTCTGATCTTCTTTTTGTCTATCCATTTCTAGACTGAATCCTAACACACCGTCACAAATTACTTCACGTCCATAAAAACTGTAAACAACAAACGAGTAAATAATGTCAGAGTTAAACGTCCTCTCCAAACAGCCGTTAAAATCACAAGCTTGTAACCAATTTGTCCCCGTTGGGGCAATGAACAGAATAATAATTTAGATAATTTCGCTTGTTTGTGTAGCTTATAGCTGGATTTGTTGATATCAGACTAGGGATGTAACGATACATCGTGACACGATTAAAATCGGTACAAATGCGTGACGACTCGCATCGGTTCACAGAAAAAATGAATCGCGATTCTTGGCGAATGCGAGAGTACGTTTTTTTAATTAGAAATAGGTCACGTTGTGGCTGCATTCAGGGCGGTGTTGCAATTTTAACCAATCACCGCAACTTCTCCGCAACTTCCGCGCAGTCTGCACGGGGGATTAAAACGGGTCAGGGACGGCCGCACGGTGCGGGAGGATCCCCTCGTGGGACCTCTCCCCGGCGCCGGCTGGCACCCGCCGGGCGCATTTCCTCCGAGGCGGTGCGCCGCGACCGGCTCTGCGTTTACAGCACCCGGCACCCGGGGGCCGTGGACTCTCATTAAAGAGTTAACGAGCTATCATCTTAATTGTTTTTATTTTCAGTTAGCTCATACTTCAAGCTGAAAGGTGATGGTCAGATCAGCTGCTTGCTGGCAGCCCTAATAAGAACACAAACAGTTTGAGAGTTTCTGTAAAGAGAGATTTTTTTTTCCTACAAATAAAAAGATAATTTTATTTAGTCAGAGTTTGTCTGTAGCTCATTTTGATTTTAAAAAATCGTGAAAAAATCGTATCGTGAACAAAAAATCGTGACTCGAATTGAGTCGTGAGTTGAGTGCATCGTTACATCCCTATATCAGACACTTTATTTTGATATAAAGAAGCTTCACATCATCACAAATCTGCTGTTTTTTAACTATTCGAAGGCTGTAATTATTGAGATACCGTGGTCCCTCTTTTATCGCGGGGGATACGTTTTAAAAATAACCCGCAATAAACGAAATCCGCGAAGTGAGTTTTACAATTATTATACATGTTTTAAGGCCGTAAAACCCCTAACCACACACTTTTATACACCTTTTTACACATATTTTGTACAGTACTCCCTTAATTAATCAGGACGCAGAACACAATGCGTGTTCATACTGTACAGTACGCTGTTAAAAAAAAAAATGCATAATTACACTAACAAAAATCTGCGAAACAGCGAGACCGCGAAAAGTGAACCGCGATATAGCGAGGGACGACTGTACTGTTATTATTAAACAGTGGTGGATTTACTTCAAGCATTTAAGAGCAAATTTGTGTCATTTTTGTGTGTTGCACCACTTCTCACATCGTTGAGATCTTCTTTACTCATGTGAAAAAAAATCATTTATCCAGGGTGCTTTACGGACTAACCTGTAAACTCCAGGTTGGCAGCGTCCTCCAGCAGCTGCTCCTTCATGCTGCTGAGCGTCTCCACAATCATCTCCTTCATCTCTTCCTGTTTGCGGTTAGCGATGGCCATGAGGGAGGTGAAGAGTTCACCCTCTTTCTCACGAGTGTACTCCAGCCTGCGCGGTGTTATCTGCAGGTCCCGCTGCATGTCAAAGGCCTGCAGAGAAGCGAGGCAGAAAGGACAAAGGTCTGTTTTTTATTTTTCTAGGGCGTAAATGGGTCAACGTAGACTGAGACTAAACAGTGTGTGCAAGTGCTAGTAACAACTGTCACATGAGCAGTAAAATACTTACAGACATAGACCAGCTCCTCTCACCTGATTTATGAAGAGATCTAGGCAGCGACAGTGAAGCCCATTGAGCAGGTTGGCAGCCTCCACCTGCTGGTTTTGAAGCACCTGACGAGCGAAAGGCACCACCAACCGATGCAGTCTTTCAAAGGCCTCCCCCAGCATGCTCTGGGGCTTGGCACCCGGGGTGGGCATCTGTGTAGGGGCGCCACAGGAGCAGTTTCCTGTCGGGCTGCCGAGGAGGCCGAGGGAGAGGAGCTGCTTGTGGAGGGCGCTCTTCTCCCTCTCCCTCTCCCTCTCCTTCTCCGCACGGCGTCCAGGTTCTGGGGAGGCTGTTGGCATGGTGTCAGGGAGACGTATGAAACAGATGGGAAAGGAGAGCATCTGTTTGACCTTCCAGAGCTCAGCCTCCTGCTCTGTGCTTAGCGAGTCCTGGTTGATGGCGTAGAGTATGATAGGGATCACGTTTCGAGTGCAGTCTTCCAGAGCTTCTTCTATGGGCTGGACGCTCGGACAGGGCACGACCATGACCTTTGCTTCCTGATGACGAACCACAAAGAAGCCTTTACTTTCATCTGAGGCAAACTTTGTTTGGTTTTATTCCCCACAATTTTAATATTTTGGTTCAGTCTCACTCACTCACTCACACCAAAGTTTACTAGCTAAAGCCAAAGAATGAGTTAATATTAAACTAACTGAATTCACCAGACAGCCAGATACAAGACTACTGAAACTTGTAAACCGTGCTAAGAAGTTTACATTTCAACTTTAAAAGATGATGACATGTGAGTGTCGTGCAGATTTAAGAAACGCAAGAGCACATAATTAAAATGTCCTGGTTAACTAATAATACCAAATAATACGTAATGTGCAGACCTAAAAAAACATTAAAAAATTCAATTATGTTCAGTCAGGTTTACTTTACCTAATGTCAAATGTGTTTATGTAATTTGGAGATGACGTATTAACAGAGATGTATAGTAACGAAGTGGAACTACTTAAGTATTAAAATGCAGTATCTGCACTTTTTTGGAGTATTGTTTTTTTCCCCCAACTTCCACTTTTACTGCACTACATATTTTTTATGAGTTTAATACTTTTACTCGGATACATTTTTCATGTGCTGAGTCGTTACTCGTTACTATTGTAGCGTCCAGCCGGACACGTGATGAATGACGAGGCGATATTGAACAAACTGCATTTATTGCTGAACGGTTTGGTTCCAGGACTCGGTGACTGTCGGCCGGAACCACGCCAAAAAAACCAACTGAACAGTCCCGGTCTCACATCAACCTCGCTCGTGCGCCGTACGTCACACACCTGACTCACCTGCTGCCCCGCCCCCCCGCTCTCGCATTCATTCAGACGCATTCACAGACCATGGGAAATCACAGAACTCTACTATGAACATTGTAACACTGTAACATTAGAAGTTGTGCCTTAATAAATATTTGAAATAATATAAACAACAGTACTTGTACTTTTACTTTCAGTACTTGAGTAGCAATTTTTTACATACTTCTGCTTGCAATACTACAAGTACAAAACATTTCCAATACTTTAGTACTTTTACTTAAGTATGGTGTTTAAAGAACACTTCAACTTCTACTCAAGTCAGTTTTTTGATATAGCACTTGTACTTCTACTCCACTCCAGTACTTTATACATCTCTGCGTTTTAGCTTCTGAGTCTTAAAAAGGAACAGTGCGTGCGATTTACTTACATCTAGAAGTTTAGTTGTGGATTGCGACCACCTCAACTCACCCTGTCTCTTCTCTAGTGTTAAAGTGAAACTATGGGGACCACAAAACGTGTGAAAAAACACGAAAGGCATCATGAGAGCCAGTGTTCGGTTTGTCTGTTCTGGGCTACCGTAGAAACATGGTGGACTCACTGAAAGAGGACCCACGGTGCTGTGGAAATAAAAGGCTCATTTTACGGTAACACAAACATATCCGATGTTCAGGTGATTAAATACCAATCAACACATATTCATGCATATTATATTTAATTTCTGGCATATTCTGTAAATCGAGCCCCATAAATCTGACTATAAACTATAACCTCTGTCACTTGTGTTTACAGCAAGCGAAGAAAAAGATGTTTCACTGCTCAAGGAAGAAAAAAAAAAACACATCCACATATATCACATGCTCTTTCTATTTCTGAACACATAATGGCAAATAAATATTTGTGTAGGTCTTGGGGAGTATCTGTGAGCGGACAGAAAAATCGCAGTAAAAAAGGTTTTCTTAAGCCTTGGTAAACAACAACATAAACAAAAATAGTCTGAGAGAGCTTGAGAGGGAGACCGTGACGACGGGAAAGACAGCCAGAGAAAAAGACCAACGGCTATACAAAGGAGACAGTCAGTCCTGTCTCCAAGAAACAAGAGCTGAGCCCATCTGAGCAGTCTCTTTGGAACAAAGATAGCCTGCAAACATTTGTTCACAACCAAATCAATACAACGCTTCAAATTGCCTTTCAACAACTACCCTTGAAACTGAGAAACTGTAGTTTGTGACCTATTTTCTGAAATCACAATTTTGTTTTTCAAAAAAAAATGTAAGTACGAGTTAGAGTTGTCACGATACTAAAATGAGTAATCACGATACTATACCAGACAAAGAATCGCGGTTCCGGGTATTATCGCGATACTGCTGCCTTTTTTTATTATTATTATTTTTATAAACTGCAGTGTGTTTGTACAAGTTAGTTTGAAACAACGACGTTTGTTTTTTAAGCAAAATTAGTGTTGCCACTGACGAAGACGCCACAGCAGACTCGCTGCTCGGGCCCGGTGCTTCTGCCACGGTGAGTGTGTTGTCTCGTGTCTGGGCGAGACAGAACTTTAGCTTGTTGTTTGTTTTGAAGCGAGTTTCTATCGAAGCGGAGCTGTCTTCATGGAGTTCGTTCTTGCCGGCAGAAACAGACAAAACAGACAAGAAACAGCCAATCAGCTAACAGACGGGCGGACCCAGCGTGCGGAAACAGCCTATCACATCACCAGTAACAGGCAAACAGCCAATCATTCAGCAGCTGTGTAGTTCGGTTGCGGTTCCATGTTGGTTTGTTTACAAAGGAGTAGCATGCAGTGAGAAGCCGGGAGGAGAGCAGAGGCGGCCGCTATGTAGCAGAGACTGGCACCGGTAATATAGTAATCCACGGTAGTACCGTCGTGTAAAATTTCTAGTATAGTAGCAACCGTTATGATTTGGCACCGCGGGGTACCGTGTATACCGTGGGTATTGTGCAACTATAGTACGAGTTAGCACCAATGCTCAGATCTGACCGAGCTGTAAACAGTCAAGATAAATGACCAGAAAATATTTTTTTGGAAACGTGGCGATAAGAGGGAGCTCGTCGGTATGTTGAGAAACGAATATTTCCCTCCCTCCATTTTCCAAAATAACATCGTGCACATAGAGAAGGAGAATCCTCTGCAAGCCAATCAGAATAATGCTTCCATGATCGTCGTCATAGTAAACATTGGTCGCCCTTCTGGCGCATCAGCTGCCTAAAACTGTAGTTTTCCAGAAGAGTTTTTAGAAAGATTCGTTTTCAGAGGCGAATTCACCGTTTGCGTGTAAAAGATACAAACGAAGGGAAAGTCTCCGTTTTTAAAAAATACCCGTGTACGTGTAAACGGGGCCTTCATGTCCTACCAGGGTGGTTTAAGTTGAGGTGGAAACTATGGGTCAACTTTGGGATGGAGAGAAGGCTAATTAGCAAGTTGGCCACTCGATTGCCGGCCTCTCAAACAGGTTGCTGTGATTATGGCAGCAGTGTGTGAATACCACAGTGAGCAGAGAGATTCTGTGCCTTCGTTTACTCCAACCTAAACAAATTAACGTCTCATTCATTCAGTGGAGGGTTTAAGACGAGTGGCAGTTAGTAACAAACCTGTGTTCTTAAGTTACCTTACTTTTCCTTACTTTCCTTTGAGACTAAAGCCAAATACATTAAATCACTCTGTCTTTCGTCTATGGGAAAGTTTGTGTTATTATTATTATGATGAACAGTAACTCGGCTTTTAAAGCCTCAGAGGTTTCAAGTGTGACAAATCTTTGACCAAAATAAGTTACTGCAATTGCCTTTCAGTCACTAATGGAGAGGAATAATAAAATTACCGGATTTACTCTGATATTTTCCCTCCAGGCCTCGAAATCTTTCATGCTTTTAGACTCTGGTGGATCTTGAAGCAGCTAAAGACAAGAGGCAAACTCCATACCACGGGTTTTTAACCAAAAAATGTCAGTAATTCATTCAAATATAAAAACTCTCAAGTCTAATTCAATTTATTTCAGAACACTAACAAGACTTGACACGCGTTTGAGTAAGAGTATGTTTGATTTGGGCGTAAAAGTTGTAAATATCTTTTCAATAAGGCTCAAATAAAATCCTGATTTCGGTTTTTAAAAAAAACTAAAGTTTTTTTTTCTTCCAACAACGCCACTGTCCCAGAATTCAGCTGTAACCATGGCAACTTCATCACTGCAAAAGGGTTTGGGGATTTTTTTTTTTAAAACATGACCTAGTCATGTGAATTGCACCAGACCAGCGGCATTACGTAAGGGGGCTGGGCGGGTGGGTTTGCTCCGAGGCAGAGCGAGGCCTAGTTTCTGAAGGCTGTGCGATGCTCGCTTAAGGATTAGACGCTAATTTCCTTGTGTCAAACATCATAAAAGGAATGACTACAATCTTTACACCGTGCTAAATCCACTCAACCCCCCACCCAGATATTGTAACTTTCAGGTCACACCGACTGAAGACCAGCATGACCACAAACCGCTGTGTCCCGACAAGTCTTCCCTTATCCACGTAGTAAGCCGTCAATCTGCTTTTGGGAAGGGCTTACAACCAGAACGACTGGAAAAGAAAAGTATTTCTGAAGTAGCAGAAAACACTGAACGACTCAGGGAATAATCAGCTCTGCTAAGTAATCTGTTTATGAGCAAAGATATGTGTGAACACAAAGGCTACAGGAGTAAATATCACCACGCAGTTATTAAAGGACTTTTCATTTTGATGTCTTAACCATGCAAACTAACTGTGATTTAAGTGTGCCAAGAACAAAATGACTTTTCTCAGTTTGTGTCTCTTAAACTGTTTCAAACCTCGTTTAAAAAATAAACATTATATCATCACATCCATCATCCTCCTTCTGCCATGACTAGAGGCGGAGTACGTACACACACTGGACAAGTCAGCAGTTCATAACAGGGCTGTCACACTCACATTCACACCTACGGGTAATTTAGAGTCACACATTAACTTATTAAGTGCATGTCTTTGGACTGTGGGAGGAAAACCCGAGCAGACATGAGGAGAACATGCAGACTCTGCACAGAAAAGGCCCCAGCCGAGGAGGTTGTGAGGCGACCGTGCAAACCAACAGTAACATCATGAATGTTGCTAATAGATGTTGACACACAAAGAATATGGACGATCATTGCAACGGCTTCAAGCTTCACCTGAAGGTCTATGGGTAACACAAATGTTGAAAGAACATTCTCCCAGTCGTGACTGAAGTGAAACTGAAATACCGCACATCAGATATGTGTGTGTGTGTGTGTGTGTGTGTGTGTGTGTGTGTGTGTGTGTGTTCTTTTTACAATGTTGATTCACTGAACACACATGGTTTTTATGTGACACCGTTCTCTCCGGGTGCACAAGCTTCCTCCCGCAGTAAATGGACTGTACTTATATAGCGCCTTTCTAGTCTTCCACTCAAAGCGCTTTACACTACATATCTCATTCACCCCATTCACACACATTCACACACCAATGGCACAGCCTTCGGGAGCAATTTGGGGTTCAGTATCTTGCCCAAGGACACTTCGACATGCAGACTGGAGGAGATTGAACCAGAGACCACCGATCTTCTGATTAGTGGACGACCCGCTCTGCCTCTGAGCCACAGCCGCCCCATGTCCAAAGACACTCAACAGGTTCATTGGTGACTCTAAATTGCCCAAAGGTGTGAATGTGAGCATGAATTAGGGCTGCACGATATGGGCTATAACCAATATCTCGATACTTAAAAGTTATATCGCGATACATGATATATATCTCGATATTTTTATTTCTCCTGTAAATCACTATGAATGTTAAATTCAACCCTTTGATGCAAAAAATAAAATACATTTACGAGGTTTAACAGCGGCTCACGTCAAAAATAGAAATGCTCGCGCCGTGGCGCGCCCTGTGTGAGTGCTCTCATTGACTAAACTGGCAGCTATCTGCTCAGGTGACCGCGGCGCAGCCGTAACGCGGCGCGTATGCCTCCGATGTGAGTGGGCCTGTCTCTCCTCACACCAAAAGTATGCTTGCGTAAAGGGGATTTTTCTGGGTGGGTGGGGCAGTGTGCTGCGTGCTGTGAGGAGCAATTCCGGAGAATTAAATGCAGACGGCTTAAAACATTTACGTGACAAGTACTCGATGGTCGCGATATAGTCATTTTATACATCTCACGGAGAACAAGCCACCCCTAACATGAATGATTCTTTGTCTCGATGTGCCCTGTGATGAACTGCCGACTTGTCCAAGGTTTACCCCTGCTCTTGGTTGGTATATCCGCTCGTGGCTATATTTATACACTACCTATCAGAGCTTGTATTAATGCCAACATTTGATGTCAAACCAAATTTCGCTCATTCAGTTTTGTTAAAAGTTCTTCCATCAAAGCATTCACTTCACCTCACCTTCATTTTACATCTTCTAAAAATAAAGCAGTGGGAACAGCACCCAGCCATACTGTGTGTACGTGGAAATGTCGAGTCAAAGTATCAAAGTTCATGAAGAGAAAACAAAGTAATGGCAGTAAGGACAAATACTACGTAAATGGCAAGCTCCTTATATAATCTATGATGGGAAACCGTGTTGAGAAAGTCGATCCAGTGCGTTTCACACGGCGTCCATGGCCGGTGATTTAAAGCCTACCTGTAGTAGTGGGTGATGCAGGGTGATCTCCAGCTCTGCTAGCCTGTGAGCCGGGTCCTCACATTCCTCGTGTATCTCCAGGTCTTCCCGGGGCACCGTATCCCAGCGGCCACAGTTAGCCGCAAGCTGGTGCACCAGCTCATATTGGCCAGGCAGTGCCAAACTTAGCCGTGTCTGTCTCCCGTGGGTGAAACACAGCTTCCGCTTCTTGCAGACAATGCCCTGGTGTCCTTCACAAGCCTCTCCGGCCTCAGGGCCCAGTGGCAGCAGCCTCTCCCCCAGAAGGCAGTTGAGCAGCTGGTAGCGGGCAGCGCAGTCCTGGCCTAGTACCAGGATGTACGGGGCAGCGCCCACAGTGTTGCGTAGGAACTCTTCCTCATGGCTGGGGAAAGAGATGCAGCTAAACTGGCCTGTGAAAAAAGAAAGAAGGCAGTATGTGACGCTAAGAGGTGGACTGAGAACCTAAGAAAACCTATTCAATCTTGGCCAGCAGAGATAAGGCGCTCAATGACACAGTACCCTTTGTACCTGCGCGTCACGTCCAAGGTATATAGTATACCTTTATATATAGTAGCTCAGTCCATGGGGACTTGGCTTGGGAACCAGAGGGTGGCCGGTTCAAGTCCCACATGGACCAAAAATATGGAAGGTGGACTGCAAACAAGGCACCGACCCCACCCAACTGCTCGCCGGGCGCTGGTCTGGCTGGCTGTCCATCACTCCACCATCTCTCTCCACATTTGCATGTCTATCTTGTACTGCATGTGTGTGTGTGTCCGGGTTAAAATGCATGTAAAAAATAAAATAGAGTGAATTAATAAAGTATATCTTCTTAATATTCCCTGATCCAGCCCTAAAAGGTGGTGCGCACACACACAGAAGAAATAATTCAGAGTACTGGTAATCCTCTGCGATGCTGAGTCACGGTCTAAAACAGTTAGATAACAGGAGAGAACAGCAGTGGCCTACTTACGTCATATACGGGTCCCTAACATACATGTGATTTTACTGTGACCAATACTCTAATGTGTTATGGTAGGTCGAGGTGGGGGTAATGCTAGATTAAAGACGATTGTTTCAGACAGACCTGTGCTGAGCATTTAACTGCATGTCCTGTGCACAGTCGATCACACCATGCATAACCTCTACCAACGTTAACAGATCGGGAACTTCTGTATGATCCATCTGCATCATGTGATGCACATTTTTGTCCAGATAAGTAATAACCGAGATGAATCTAGTTAGCAGGTGAGGACATGACACATGGTTTTAGGCTTTTTTTCCCGCTGCATGAAAATGGCAAAACTATGGTCGATTATTATCTGAATGTACTTTATTTATACAGCCCTGGTGTACCAAAGTGCTTTACAACAGATAAAAAATAAAGAGAACAATAAGTAAAAACAATAAAATATATAGATAAAAGTGTCATCAATAGGTGGGTTTATAGCCTGGATTTTAAAAAAGGCCCAGGTCAGAAACAAGACACATCTCGACGGGGAGCTTATTCCAGAGCCTGGGGGCGGCAACGGAAAAGGCTGTTTATATTTCGACCTGGGCACTTCCAGCAAAAGTTGATTTGTAGACCTCAGATTATGACAAACCTTAAAGATTAACATTGTTCATTCAACCTTGCATACAAGCCACTCCTGTGGATGTGGACTGACGTGCATTTAAAATCAATGTCTCATGGAGATAAATGTCTGAATCATATAATCCTAATTTGTCCTGTACACGTGACATCTATTGCACATCTGTCCATCCTGGGAGAGGGATCGCTCCTCTGTGGCTCTTCCTGAGGTTTCTTCCACATTTTTTTTTTGTGGGCAAGTTTTTCCTCACTCGAACCGAGGGTCTAAGGACAGAGGATGTCACTCCCTGTACAGATTGTAAAGCCCTCTGAGGCAAATGTCACTTTGTGACTTTGTGCTATACAAATAAAATTGATTTGATTTTATAAAGTGGATTATATGATAAAGCTACAAGCCTGGTTAGTGACTAAACACACACAGAACAGTGCATAATTAATGCAAAGTAGCACAAGCGTGTGCAGAAATCTCAGCATATTTGGTGCACTTAGTGAGGGGGGTGGCTGCTTAATCTCTTTACAGGGTTCCCACACCTTTTTTATGAACAAATTCAAGCACTTTTCAAGCACCTTCAAGCACCAGTTTTTCCATTTTTCCAGCACCTTTTAAATAGGTAGCCTACTAGTTGTGTTTGCCATGATGGTCATGGGAAGCGCAGCGGTGCCACTGTATGGCATAATAATATGGGTCTAATTAGCATTATTTCATATGGTGGTAGATTGACTGTTTTGATTTTTAACTAATTGTGAATTGGCTTGTATTCTCAGCTTGTGAGCGGTGTATTGTGTAACTACCATAGCGCAATAACAGTGACCAACAGGTGTGGATAGTAGTCTACTGTTATTTCTCTGCAGAACACCAAGCGAGTATGATAACTGAGTTCTGCATGTAAAGGCATCGGATCAAGCGCGTAGCCGCTTAGGAAACATTTTTGTTTTCTCTTGGTTTGTTGAGATAGACATCACACAAATTTCAAGCATTTTCAAGCACTTCACAAAAAAATAAAATCAAGCATTTTCACAACCTTGAAAACACTGAATTGAAATTCAAGCATTTTCAAGGAATTCAAGCACCCGTGGGAACCCTGAGGTTAGTGACTAAACACACACAAAACAGTGCATAATTAATGCAAAGTAGCACGAGCGTGTGCAGAAATCTCAGCATAGTTGGTGCACTTAGTGAGGCTTAATCTCTAATGAATTTTTCCAGCCGCTGCAGCTTGATCCTTGATCTTTGTGGATGTCAGGGTGTTGGGTTCAAACCTTACCTGCCTCCAGAGAAGCTGACTCCGAGCTCATGGTGGATGCACATGCATTGCTGTAGTTTTGTCTGATCTCTCTGAAGAAAGCATTGGTCTCCTTCAGGTTCTTCTTCAGCTGCACGGTGTGCCTGTTGTAGCTGTTAAATGTCCGTGTGAGCTCCCGAGCTAGGGGAGTCATTTTCTGTTGCACCACCTGGTTTCCCTCCATGGTTCAAACAAAACAAAAACAAAACAAAACACAAACAGGCTGAGCCAAAATAAAAGTGTCAGTCAGTCCTTATCACACCTGCTGCTTTAGCTTGTAGTCTGTTTTAACATTAGTGTATCAGTGCTGACAACAAACAGTCCCCGCAGTGTGTGTGTGCGTGAATAAGGGCATTTGTTGTTATTATACCGAAGCTAGCTAGCTAACGCCGAAACTTCTTCTTGGCGAGATAAAGTCACTATTTGTGCATTTTATCACGGCTTCTCCAACTCCCTATAAACCGAGTAGTGTCCTAATAAAACAATAGTGTGTGAAGTAGTGTCTTGGTGGTGGTGGTGGTGTTGGTATCCGGCGACCTAACGTTAGCGGTGCTAGCCTGAGGGCATCTCCTGTCCGTCCTCGCCTTGGCCTGGCACCGCAGACATACCGAGCCTTTAAACTTCACGTAAACAGTCCAGTACGCCGTTTTACAGCCGCACAGCTCCGTGTTTAAGAGATAAAGCCCAGGTTATGACAGCTGCCGACGACACAAAAACAAAAAAATAACCATTGGTAGGTTTTCCTGATCAGACTCCACTCCACAAAGATCTTCCTAAACTGGCTCCGGCCCGGACAAACCAGCGGACATCTTCCACACCACCCTCTGCACAGCGGCGACAGCGCAGAGATATGAACGCAGGTCACTGCTTTGTCTGTCGGTGATGAAGGTGAAGAAGAAGAGGATGAGGAGGAGGAGGAGTGATGATGGTGGTGGTGCAGGACAAGGTGTGACCGAGCAATCAAATCACTGCACACAAAACATAAAGTCGACACACAGCCGAAGTTTAGGGAGAGGAAAGGGCGGGGATGGCGCGGGGCACTCTGGGAAATGTAGGCGTGGGTCTCTGTGGTTACTGTGAAGATTTTATACTATATTTTAGATAATAATCTATGATAATAGATTATAGGAGCTCATTTATAGGTTTTTGTTCAGGTCTATTTTAATGTATGTTTACTGTGTCTTGTGCTATTGGATTAGATTAGATGAAGATATACTTTATTAATCCCTTGATGGGATTTTTTCACTCTATTTTATTTTTACATGCATTTTAACCCAGACACACACACATGCAGGGAATAGACATGCAAATGTGGAGAGAGATGGTGGAGTGATGGGCAGCCAGACATATATTCAGTATATATATATATACTGTCCATGTGCAGTGGAGAAAATCAAGCTCTCATTTATCGACTTAACTTTTCCTGAACCACTCATACACGGTGTACCAAAGATGTGCATATATATTGTAATATCCACCTACCTCATGTACATAATACAACCTGCTGTATAAATGCTGCTGTGTCTATACATTGAAAGCAAAGTGTAACCAGGTGTATTTTAATGTAGGTTTACTGTGTCTTGTGCTATTAGATTAAATGAAGATATACTTTATTAATCCCTCGATGGGATTTTTTCACTCTATTTTATTTTTACATGCATTTTAACCCGGACACACACACATGCAGTACAAAGACATAGACATGCAAATGTGGAGAGAGATGGTGGAGTGATGGGCAGCCAGCCGGTGCCTTGCTCAAGGGTACCTCGGCAGTGCCCAGGAGGTGAACTGGCACCTCTCCAGTTACCAGTCCACCTTCCATATTTTTGGTCCATGTGGGACTTAAACCGGCCACCCTCCGGTTCCCAAGCCAAGTCCATATGGACTGAGCCCCCAAGAGATATTGACCCTGACGTGATATGAACATGCAACCTTCTGATCTGGAGTCAGACGCACTACCGTTGCGCCACAGAGTCTAAATAGATTAGATTAGACTAGATTAGATTAGATTCAACTTTATTGTCATTACACACGTACAAGTAACGAAATGCAGTTAGCATCTAACCAGAAGTGCAAACAAGCAGTAGAATATAAAGTAAATATATGCAGAGTATTAAGGTCTATCTATCTATCTATCTATCTATCTATCTATCTATCTATCTATCTATCTATCTATCTATCTATCTATCTATCTATCTATCTATCTAGCTATCTAGCTATCTAGCTATCTATCATTATTATAAAATAGAAACTAAGTACAGAAGCCCCAAGCAGTCATACATTTTTTATGACAACAAGTTAATTTAATTTCATGATATTTCCTGCCAATGATTTATTATATCAGACTACGCTCTGAGGAAAACAAAGTTTCGATCTCTACCAACATTTGGAGATTTCGACATAATATTATAAATAGCCCAAGATCTCGAGAAAACAAATCACAACAAAATTAACTATCACGAGAAAACAGAAGAAATCAAATGAATGAATGTATGACCACTCGCGCTTCCGTATATACTTCATCTCTATTGCGTATCACTGTCCATGTGCGGTGGAGAAAATCAAGCTCTCATTTATCGACTTAACTTTTCCTAAACCACCCATACACAGTCTACTCAAGCTGTGCATATATATTGTAATATCCACCTACCTCATGTACATAATACAACCTGCTGCATAAACCATATTTATTTCAGCACCTAATCTTTACATTTATATTTACACCCTATACTTTTATAGTAGTTTTATGTTTATGTTGCTGTGAAGCTCCTTGTTTTTAGTGGTACTTATGTCTGTATCTGTGTATGTACATTGAAAGCAAAGTGTAACCAGAGTCAAATCCCTTCTGTGTGTACACGTACCTGGGCAAAAACAGGGATCCTCATTCTGATCTCACACATATACTCATACACATTTCATTTACACAAAATACACAACTGTGTGGCCAAATTATCAGTCTACTTGACAACAACAAAAAACAGATAGAAAGTTTGGGGCGTGAAAGAACCCCCTCTTCTGGCAGACATACTGTATTACATACCTGAAACATCTGAGAATAGTTGTGTAGTTGGATGCTCTGATATTATAAATGTAAAATATCTGGTATCTAGTGACAAATCTTGATGAATTATGGTTATTGTTAACAAACTGATCCCTGTTTATTTATGTGCTATGTTCTTTTCTAAGTCTTATCTTTCCAAGATGAAGAGTGCATTTCATTCTGTCCCGAGATTACATACATTTGTGTATCAATTATGACTCTGGCTCCAAACGCTCTTTCATTGTTTATTTTTGTGCACAGAGTTCCTCTGAGTTAGTGTTACTATCATGAGTGAGTATTCCTGAAAATGTGGGAATGTCTGTTCATCCTTTTTCTGACTAATCGGCTAAAACTGCACATTACAATCTACAAATGACGTTTTACACTGCACACTGTCTTTTGGTAGTATATAGTAGTAAAACCTGAGACAGAGTCTGTGTCAAGCTTCCTTTAATAAACTAACTGGTTCAAATGAGTCAACCCACAGTACATTTCTACAGCTGGCGACTGCTTGCTGTTCTCTAGTGGCCTATTCCTGTAATGACACTACTAATCTGACCTCTTACACTCTTCTATAATTTATGTCTCTCACTCCACAGACTCTCTATTTAGGTCAAAGCTGACTGTTGAAGTTCAAGTTGAATACACTGTGCTTTAAAGTCAGCTAGGATTTGAAATGCAGTATAATATCTCTGGGATGTCAGAAATCAAAGAGGATATTTAAAAGTGAGTCATAGCATGCAAACTCAACTGTGTCTGTGCAGTCACTCTTCATCACCTACAAGTAGATGTGGGTTATGTTGGAAAAAGAAAAAGGCCACTCCAAGTGTATATCAGCCATGTGTAACAAATGTTAAATTATCAGGAAATAAAGTTATCAGAAAGCCCTTATAAATATTATATAACTGAAAATGAAGAATCAAGGCTGGGAGAGTACAGTACCATTAAAACAAAAAAAAATCAGGGTAAACTCTAGTTACTAGATATATTTTATTACCTAGATCTGTTGTACTAATGGCCTATATATGTCCCTGCACATGACAGTTACCTCTAGCTGCAGATGGCTGAGTTGAACTCTTTGGGTCTGTCTGACGTCTTTGGTCACTTTAAATCAAATTTAATCTGGGTTAGAAATAAGGTTGATATAGAGAGATTAAATTGGGCCGAAGCCCTCCGGAGCTGAGCTCCCTCTGCTGAGGTGTTTATAATAATAATTGGCGTAGCTATTATTACAGAATTTTTTTAAATCATTATTTTGGACCTCTCTTTTACCATGGCTATGTCTCATCTCTGTTTCCAGAGTGCTGTGTCAGAGCTTCATTATTGAATCTGCTTGTAAGTCCTATTTGGAAAGTTGTGAATTAATTGCAATGACTGCCGACTTCTCATATTTTGATTAGTTTAGCAAACAACTGATTTAATTTGATCTAGAATTATGGTGTGAGATGTGATTAATCAGGTGAGTTTATGCCGTGACATGTAAATAAGTAATGCAAATTAAAGAATAAATTGATGGGATGTAAATAAGTATTGTTAATATGTGAATTGATGGTGTGTATTGTGAATAAATGTTACAAATTGCAGTGTAGATTGATGGTGAAATGTCGGCTAAATAAGTGATGAATGATGTGAGATATAAATAAGTAGGTTATAAATTGATAAAATATAAACGCATGGCGCGAGGTAAATACAAATGTTTTGAGAGACAGGCCTCTTTTCTGTCTCATTTTAAAACCCTTCTTAATCTCTCTTCTCTTTGGCTTTTAACACCATGTAGATGGTTGATTTTATGTGCATACATGCATTTTTTTATTTATTTATTATATATTTATTTTATCTAGTGGCTTTTATTCATTTTATTTTATTGTTCTCTACTTGATGTTTTGTTGTGTTTCTATGGTGTTATTTATTGTCTTCTATCGTACTGTGCAGCACTTTGGAAACCATGTGTTTGCTAAAATCGTGCTATGTAAATACAGTGGATTGGATTGGATATTGAGTACTGTGAGTGAAGAAGGGCTCCCTCTCCTTACAGAAGCCAATTTAACCACTGGATATAGTATTATAGAAATATTACTGATAAACAAAAAGAATAAAAACAGTCTCACCGTGCACAACACATATACAGTATATATTAAAAAGGAGAAAGTCATAATAAGTTAGTTATTATTATTAGTAGTAGTAGTTGTATTGTTGTTGTTGTCATATATTTAAAGACTGTATTGTATATATGTATGCATATATACACACGCTTCTTCTTGTGGTGCGCTTGTTGTACATTCCAGTGCACGCCGGTTGAAAACAGTCAAACAAACTTTGCCTGCATTTTGTGGCATTAATTAGTTCAGCTACTACTACAAATAATACTACAGTTACCCACCTTCATCAAATATTCACAATATTTAACTGAAATTCAGGTTTATTTTACAATTTTTAACAAACAAACCGCCCACAATCTGTCACCGGCACTTCCCGGTGTTAGACACCCAGCGCACCTCTGTACACCTGGAACGCCCCCTCGGTTATTAGACGTGTCCGGTCGTCGCTCCGCTCCTGCTGCAGCGTGGACTCAGAGAGGACAGACACACTTTGTCCTGTCCTCAACACTTTAGTTTGGAGAAGAAGGAGAAGAGGGAGAAGAAGAGGAGAGGAAGAAGAAGAGGAGGAGTTCATATTCACACCTTTATCTGAACTTTGGGAGGCAAACTTGCTCCAAACAACCGGCAGAGCTCCGCGCGGAGGAATGCACGTTAACACCGACACCTGCGTCCGAAAACACGCCACATAACGCTTCGTGTGTGTCAGGATGGACGGCTTGAATGTTACCGGTCTGCTATCGGCGAACCGCAGGCCGTCTGTCGGAGGAGTTTCACCGGATGAAAATGTGAGGAAAACTCCGCACCAGGTGTCCCAGGTGAAAAAGCAAGCCGTGAAGAGACACCATCATAAACACAACCTGAAGCACAGGTACGAGTTCCTGGAGACGCTCGGGAAGGGGACCTACGGCAAGGTGAAGAAAGCCAAGGAAAGATCCGGTAGATTGGTATGTATTATTATTAGTATTATTATTATTATTAATAAGCTTTTATTTATTGAACAGTTTTAGCTCACCTGGCCACCTGTTTAGACACACTGCTATATTTAAAAGAGTCTGCACACAGGTAATCTACATTTGGGGGGTTTAATATGTTTTATTTATATATCTATATGTCTATATCTATAGGTAGATATATGTTTAATCTACTAGTTTCTCCGTGTGAAAATGGAAAGCCATTCCTGAATTGTAAACTAATAAAAGGTGAGTGTGCCTGCTGGTGAAATGTTAAGTTGCCAAACCAGCTTTAAGTTTGCCTAAGAGTTCAGGTCATTGTGTTTGTTTTAGTGTGTGTGAGGGGGGTTGCTCTTACTGTCTCCTCCTCTGTACTGTCTGTGCAAGATAAGATTAAAAAAACAACTAAATAAGCTGTTTTTATTTAAAAGTCTTATAATAATTAAAGCATGTCACTCTCTGCACAAATGTCAGGATGTTTCTGTTTGTTACAGAGTTGAAAAGTGCACAGTATTAATCCTCCTTAATTAAAATTCTAATATGACACACGATACCAATACCGATACCTGCATGATTTTCCTTTTTTTTAAATGCTCGAAGCAAACTTAAGTTAACTCGTGGCGTATTTTAAGTAAAATACAAGATCAGTCGACAACAAAATCAACACGTCAAATAGATTCCTGTAAATCTGTCACCGCCACACGAGGAAGTTTTTTTCACCTCCCGCTGGTTTAAAGAAAGTATAAAGGAAAAGGCGTTGCGCTGGAAAGTGAGTGTCACAGGAGCGGAGTTCAAGACGGGAACACTAGGTGATTTTCTTGATGAAGGGAGAAGGGGAAATTGCCACTGGCCTTTCCGGTGGATTCCAGTTCCCCATGACCTCAGGGCGAACGGGAGGTATTTATAGATAAGCCTTTTAAAAGGGGACAGAGAGCATTTGGCAAACATATGATAATGTCTTTTGTGGAAACCTAATACTTATCCCAGTCAGAGTTTGTGATTGTATGACGGTAGACAAAATATAATGTGATACAGTTTAAAACTACAGCTGACAAAGTGACCGTACAAGTTGAATCAGCAAAAAACACAGTAGCCTTCACTGAAGGTGGGCACCAGTTTTAGCTGCTTGTGCACACATTGCAAACTGTGTTCTCCACTTCATAATTTGCATTGTGCAAAACATAAACTTTTAGTTTCCATAACCGCAAATGTAAATCACAGGCAAATGATCAGAAACAAAAACCTGCGTGTAAATCCTGTAAATTCATTTTTTCTACTTTTGCAGTGACTCATCCAAAAACAACAACAAGATAAAAACAGATACTTGGCCTAGAAGTGAATTCCCTTTGTCAGCCTGAGTCATGTTTATCAGAAATGCTCTTTGTCGAAAGATCATGTTTGTTATTGTGTGAAAGCGCCGTGGAAGTAAAGTCACGGAAGTCCATGAGAGGAATTCCCCTAAACAGGTAATGATACAAGTCCAGCCTTGTCTACACGGCAGTCTCTGCTCTCACTTCGTCTGATATGACTTGTTGCTGCTGCACTTTGGTTTTTATAGGATATGAGTTTGGTGTCTGAGATTTATCCCTGCAGGCAGCTTCCTAATGTTCATGCCTCAGCCTCGTGTCCAAATCGTAGCCGACACGTTTTGAATCGACACCAAACAAATGAGCCACAGCAACAGAAACGAGAGACATTAAGGAGCTTTTGTTTTTACCTACCTACCTTAGTACTGACAACAAGATATGTAATTTGACACGGGGAGTGACACAACACAGAGGATGGCTTCATCTCGCGTGCGTTCGGGCACTACAGCTGTTCCCATTGTCTAAATGCATAAGTTTGATTACATAATCCATTTAAGTGGGGGCTTTCAGCGTGCAGCCATGTGGGGTTGACCTCACACAAAGTGGATGACATGTATCATGCATGCGTATCCAAAAGGGCACAGCAATTACCAACTACCCCAGCCAAGTACCTAGATTGGGTTGCATTAGTAATTTTTATTATTTTATTGGTAAAGACGAATAAAATTTAGAAAAATCTTTATCGAGTCTTATCGTCTAAAAAAATGTCTTAATGTGTAAAATGTCTGTCACAACGAGGTCTTGAAATTACTTGTTTTGTCGTTTCAAAGCTGAAAGAAAAAACGTTTTCTATCCCGGAGACAAAGAAACACGGCAAATCCTCACAAATAAGGAAATTTTAAGCACAAATGATTTAAGAGTTGCCAAAATTACATTTCTGTCATTAGAATAATTGATAGTTTAAGCTCTAATTTGTAGCACCAAGCAGTCGGTAAATGTAAATAAGAGAAGTCACTATAGCGTCCCAAACTTAAACAACGCGATATTAAACTTAACTGTCAAGACTGCGAGTGTACGTATTTGTTTTATTTATATGTACACACAGACAAATTAGTATTCAAGGAGTTTTATGCGAGTTTAGAGTGTGAAATATTCATTTATGCTGACCTAACCAAGCAGCTTGTGTGGTGTATTAATATGTAACTTACTTAGCAAACACTCAACCAATGTTAGAATTTGAACTATTTCCTGATATTACTTGCAGGTATTAATATTTACTGTAGATATTAGTTCTTCATGTAGCGTTCTTGTCAGGTTGGCAACAGCAACGCTTTGATTTTTATTTTTTATTAAGTGTTTCTTCAATTTCTTAAGCTTAAGTCACATTGACCGACGTCATGTCCCACAATATTATTTCTCGTTCCCTCTCATACTCGTGTGTTTTGTGCAAAAATGTGTCTGTGTTGGTTCAAGAACTCGGTGTTAGATATAAAATATTTCAACCTTTGGTGCCTATTGCGTGCAACGAACTGCCGGTAACAAAGACCGCACACACACAGACAGATAACCGCACTCTGGTGTGAACTCATCATGAGTGTGAGTTCAGGCCGTCTGACAGCTATACAAACAAAAGCAGGAAACCTCAGTTCTCCGAATCAGGGAAAAAGGAGTTATGTGGTGTGAACACGCCACCGACCTGGAGGAGCATCCAGGCCAGACGGTGACTCACGACAGGAGACGGTTGAGTGTTCAAACTGATTTGACAAGTCGCCGCTTTACTCATTTTCCTGTGTCTGTGGCACCTGAGGGTTAGAAAGGAGAGGAACCACCAGCACCGGTGCCATACGACACCCTTCAAAGTTGGAGTAGACTGATGACGCACTTAGCATACAGAGGAATTTCAGGCATCTGAGCTTCAAATAGACGAGCGCGACATAAAGACATAGACCCGTTTGTCAAAAGCTTGTGTGTGACAGGTTTACAAATACAGACCCCAACGGATACTATTCAAAAATTAAATCTCCTTGTTCGACGAGTCTCGCAGACGTAACAGCAGACAATAGATTTCTTTACAGCAGACAATACTCGACCCGGCGTTCCCTCTGCCTTGTTAGGAACACAGCAGAGTTTTCGGTTCACTGCCCATTGTTCCTCGCACAAGAGGATGAACTTTAGCTGGGAGCCAGTTCTTATTAAATAACATTTTTTTTGTTAAATAGACTTAAACAGACAGGCCTGCTCTGACACATTCATTTAGTTAGCTCTGTTGCAACAGTCGCACAGCTGCTGATTTACGTTTTCTTTGTCATTAAAGGTTATGGTTGAATGCATTAGTAATAAGCATATATTAATACACTCCAGGGTTTTTAAAGGTTAGCCTTAATTTAGCCTGGTTTGACTAGAAGCATATGTTGACTAATGGCTGATGTTGGCAAATTTCGGGAAATCAATGTCGCCGCGTCATTGACATTACAGAGACGGATTTAAATGACTCATCTCTACTTTTGTTCCTCTTCTGCTGCGTTTAATTAAAAAGTCACAGCTGCTTTAATTGAAGTATAAACTATTTGACTGTTAAACCTGTTATTTATGGGATCACTATTTGTCTTCTTTATTTTGATCTCCAAAACTCAAAATGTCGTTTTTTTTTTTTTTTAAGGTTGCCATAAAGTCTATCAGAAAGGAGAAGATCAAGGATGAGCAAGACCTGGTTCATATCCGCAGAGAAATCGAGATCATGTCCACCCTCTGCCACCCGCACATCATCACCATATACGAAGGTACAGTTCGATCTCTGAGCTGCATGCAGAGTGAAATGTGATACATCTCCTAATCGGTCTCTGTTAGAGATTCAGAGTTCGGTCACGCAAGTCTTTGTGCCAGTGCCAGGTTATGTAAGCGTTGGTACTCCGTCAGCGCTGCAGGATAATGTGTACGGCCTTGTGTCGTCCAGTGGCCCTTCACGCCTGATGAGACGGTCATCGTTCAATGTTTCCCTGCCTCAGTGTGTTTCAGATTGTTTGCAATGCAAAGCATCATTAGGGCCTCTTGTATCCTTAGCAGTGTGAACTAGGGGTTACATTAAAATGCTCTGCACAGTCCAGAATAAAACTAAAGATCATTTCATCTTTCATCTTTTAGTGTTTGAAAACAAAGACAAAATTGTGATTGTGATGGAGTATGCCAGCCGAGGGGACCTGTACGACTACATCTGTGACAAGAGGAACATCTCTGAGCGGGAGGCCAGGCACTTCTTCAGACAGATTGTATCCGCTGTGCACTACTGCCACCAGGTAAAGCTGTCTGTCTAAATCCAGGGTTCCCACGGGTGCTTGAATTCCTTGAAAATGCTTGAATTTCAATTCAGTGTTTTCAAGGTTGTGAAAATGCTTGAATTTTTTTGTGAAGTGCTTGAAAATGCTTGAAATTTGTGTGATGTCTATCTCAATAAACCAAGAGAAAACAAAAATGTTTCCTAAGCGGCTACGCGCTTGATCCGATGCCTTTACATGCAGAACTCAGTTATCATACTCGCTTGGTGTTCTGCAGAGAAATAACAGTAGACTACTATCCACACCTGTTGGTCACTGTTATTGCGCTATGGTAGTTACACAATACACCGCTCACAAGCTGAGAATACAAGCCAATTCACAATTAGTTAAAAATCAAAACAGTCAATCTACCACCATATGAAATAATGCTAATTAGACCCATATTATTATGCTATACAGTGGCACCACTGCGCTTCCCATGACCCTTTAAATAGGTGCTGGAAAAATGGAAAAACTGGTGCTTAAAGGTGCTTGAAAAGTGCTTGAATTTGTTCATGAAAAAGGTGTGGGAACCCTGTAAATCCTTTCTAAATGCTTTCATTAAGGGACATCATGAAACACAATCGAGGGGCACCTATGAGTATGTGTGCATTCATAAAACCTAAAGTTCGAACTATGGTAGATCATCTTATCCCCCCTTCCTGTTCTGCTGTATCGAACCTAACGGTTCCCCCCTGGCTAGATGCTCTGCCTGTGTGGTGTTTTTCCAGGACACTGTCACCCACAAAGTTACATAATGGACATTATTCAGTGTGAGAACGATGCAGGGGGAACTGAACAGTTGTCCCGTAGAGAGAGCTAGCGTTAGGGCTGAAGGCCAGCCGTCCCAACACACGCATGGTCTAACACTCTAATGAGGGTGTGATGGAACAGAAGGTCCACACACACACACACACACACACACACACACACACACACACACACACACACACACACACACACACACACACACACACACACACACACACACACACACACACACAGTTGTTCCTGTAGTCCAGAGCTGTGTAATTACAAACATTTATAGCGCACTATATTTCAGTGAAGCTGTTCAGCACTTTGCATTTATACATGTTTGCTGGGTAATATTGACACAGTGATATTGCCCTGTCATATTCTGGGTTAACCATCTGTCTTATTTCACTTTTTTATTGAGCGCTCGTGTCTTGTTAAATATTTAACTTTCCATGCTGAAAGTTAAAAAAAAAAAGGTCGTCTGAGAAGAATCTGGAGTATTGAACGCAGTCGTCTACAAAGTTTACTCTACAAAGAATGTTTCCGCCGCTTCAAGGAGGGTCCGTACATAAGAAGTAGCTGACCTGCATTTTTTGAAAGAAAGAAAAACAAGATTTGAACTGTGACCGAGTCAAAGGCATGCCCCCCTACAGAGAGAAGGACAATGAAGCATAGCTGATGTTCTAACCCAGAACAAACTCATCCCTTTATGTACAACAGACAACCTCCAACAAACTGGTGTGTGCTGGCCTGGGTGGACAAATGATCTTAGTGAAAAATCTTGAACTCTGTCTCTTTCTCGCTCTCTCTTAGAATGGGATCGTACACCGGGACCTGAAACTGGAGAATATTCTTCTGGATGGCAACGGCAATGTGAAGGTATGAGAAATATATAAAAATTAAGTATTTTCAGACCTGTAGTATTTACACAAAGTGTTTTTTGGCAAATTATTGCATATGGTTAGGATTTTAAATGTTCATGTCAGCATGTATGGTTATTACATAGAGCAGGGGTCGGCAATTAGCAGCCCGCGGGCCAAAACTGGCCCGCCATCAATTATATCTGGCCCGATAGATGACGTTGATTTATTTTAAAATATATATATATTTTTATTATATCTTTTAAACCTCATGTTTCCTGTCAAAATAAAACAATTTCACAACATTTATTGAAAAGTAGCAGATGAGTAACTTGACAGCAGCCAGAACGTCCTCGCAGCCTCGTTACTGTGTAACGGACAACGTGAACAAACGTGTTTCATTAAATGAAAAAAACAAAACCAAACAAGGTCGGCTCAAATATCAAATATGAATGTGAATGCACATCAGCGGCAGATCTGCGCTGCTGTATACATTAGTTACGGCAGGTTGCCTGTTTCATGACGTAATAACAGCACATAGAAGCAAATTAATCTTTTAAATTAAATTAAATGCATTTCTAAAGTTAAAGTTCAGTTTGCCGACCCCTGACATAGGGCAAGTACAAGTACCTCTGGTGGTACGCCAAGCTCCTTTGGGTGATACATGGAGGAATCATTTTTTAATTAAATATGAATTGAGATACATTTTATATCATCTTGAAATGGTTCAGTTCAGCATTCAACAAGCCAATAATAAATATTTCTCCTATTAGTAATAAACTTGCCTCCTGTGTGATCGGTCTGTAGCTGGAAAGGGTCGGCCAACTGTATTTGAACGTCTGTCATACTGGTGGTTCTTGAAGAGACAAATATAGACAAATCTAATTCCATTCTTGCATTAGATCTTGTGTAACGGTGACTCACTATGAAATCTCTTGATATGTGCGCTTACATGCTATGAGTAACCGATGAGAGGACAGTGATGCATATGGAAATGTTTTTTGAGGCGACAGTAATCTGATGATACAGCATGCTCAACAATGACGTACACTTCCTGTTTTTGCAGATTGCAGACTTCGGCCTGTCCAACCTCTACCACTGTGACGAGTACCTACAAACCTTTTGCGGCAGCCCGCTGTACGCCTCCCCAGAGATCGTCAATGGACGACCATACCGCGGGCCAGAGGTGGACACTTGGTCTCTTGGTGTGCTGTTATACACTATGGTTCATGGCACCATGCCATTCGATGGCCACAACCACAAGGCACTGGTACAACAGATAAGCACTGGAAACTACCGTAAACCCAACAATCCCTCCGGTCAGTCTTTCAACTTGTCTTTGATTCATTGTTTTGGTGTTTATACTTTAATTTTTAGTGTAATGTTTTTGGAAAACTTCTATTTCTCTCTGTCTCTCAGATGCATGTGGGCTTATCCGTTGGATGTTGATGGTAAATCCTGAACGCAGAGCCACAATAGAGGAGATTGCAGGGCACTGGTGGCTCAACTGGGGCTACCAGCAGCCATTACTGGCCGAGACAAAGAGCAGCCCGGTAGAGCAGGCTGCTTCACCAGTCTCCCCATCAACATCGCATACTGCCGGCCTGGCTAGCGTTGCTAGCTGGCTGCGCCGCACATCCAGGCCTTTACTGGAGAACGGCTCCAAGATGCGCTGCTTGCTCCGCCCGCAGGGTGGTGGAGGGGACGTAGTGCGGCAGCGCTCTCTGCGAAGGTCGCGCAAGGAGAACAACGTCTCCCAAACCGTTCACGAGGCGAGCACAGACAGTCGACCCTCTAAGGGTATTTTAAAGAGACGCAACAGTGTGAAGCAAAAGGCGACAAGTGAAGCCTCTGCTGCAGGTTCTGTGGAGCCACACAGCATTCTGGGTTTGTCTGCAGCAGCCAGTGCTCCTTCAGCTGCTCTGCAGCCTCGCAAAGGTATTCTCAAGAAGCCCTCGGAACAGGAGTCGGGGTACTACTCTTCATCTCCCGAGAACAGCGACTGTGGCTGGACACCACAAACGAAAGAGTGCCCTTCAGCACCGATCCATAGGAAGGGCATCTTGAAGCGCAATGGAAAGTTCTCCTCTGGTGGGCTGCAGGAGTTTGGCTCTCTGGACCAGTTGGCAGCCTCTTTACCCCGCGGGGGCATCAGGTCCAGACCAAGTGGAGCCATTAGCGAAGACAGCATCCTGTCTTCAGAGTCCTTCGACCAGCTGGATCTACCCGACCGCGTAGGACCTCCAAGACAAATGGATAAACCAGCCAAGACCACCATGAGAGGATGCGTGTCTGCTGACAACCTGTTGGACATCCAAGAAGATGGGATTCTTGGGGATGGGTCTCTGAGACCCTGGAACTGCTACAAGTCTGGAGTGGCTGACAGCGCATTCTCCATCACAGACTGTGATAATGTAACTGAGGCTTACAAACAGGCCATGGTTATACGAGGCTCTGCAGCAAGCTGAAGACTGGTTATCACTAATTAAAGACTTGTTTTTAATTTGAACTTTGAAATGCCTGTAAACTACTGAAGACATCAGAGCCCAATTACCCGCACACTGCGGTGATGATCATTCGGGCTATTGCACATCACCAAAAAAGGGAGGAGGCTTCTTGTTAAACATCAGATCGTATTTTAGACGGCGACTGAAAAATTATATTTAAATGAGTTTATGAGTAGCTTGTAATTTGAATTTTAGGGCCAAAAATGACCAGGAGGCACAGTATTTTACAAAAATTATGATTTTAAAAGTTGAAAATGTCCATTTCAAAGATTCTCAGGAGGAAGAAGAGAGCTGGCGCTGCTCAACCAGGAGCTCTGATTTTCAAAAATAAGAGCTTCCTATCAAAAGTGTAGTTGATCCTGAAACCAAAACATGCTGCTCTTCAATATAAAACTCTGGTCGGTGACAATAAAGGTGGTAACTGACATTTTACACAGTCACAGTAGAACTATTGTTCGAAGCCACAACGTCGGTGTCTTTTTATTGTCAACAGGACGGTTTGAGAAAGTGTTTATGACTTTATGGCTCTTTGGGCTGATCATCTATCATATGTTCATCTAGGATAACAGCAATAAATCGCAGGTCAAATATTCGGATGATTTCACTCTTAGCGTATACTACGACTTTCACTCTTCAGGAAGTCGTGGGGGGGTAAATGACATTTCATGGATACCAAAGAGCAAAATTGCTGATGTTGATTGACTTTTTTTGTCTTTAACGCACGAGCACAAAAAAAGTGCTAAGAGGACGTGTGTTTGTAACAGGGATCAGCTCTCAAAGAGAGTTTTTTCTTTTTTCTTTCTTGAAATAACTTTTGGATAATGACTTGAATAATAATCATGACTCATATCGAACCAGTAGAACTCGCTTTTGCTTTCAAGATTACAACAACACGAGTGCGCAGGTGGCCTTTCACTCTGTTTATGCAGGTGACAGTTTCACACAAAGGTGGAGCTCATCGAGTCACGTCGCAGTTTGCTTTGCAGGACACGTGAAGTTAAAAATTTGAAAGTGAACCGAGCCGCAGCTACTTGATGTATGCATCCATATAACGTGTAACCTTTCGACTGCATTTTCATGATTGGTCATGGAGCTCAGGTGTACTGAACTTTGCATTTTAATTTAAAATGTCCAGACACCTGGGGTGGAGCAGTATTTCGCAAAGCTGGATTAGAAGTTTAGCCATTTAACTACTAAAAATGTTGCATGTTGTTGACTCAAACGGGAAAACAAAGATGATTTATGCATGCTGATAATCATTGATTTTTAAAATTAAGACGTTTCATACCCTGGCTGACTTCTTAGTCCTGCTTTTAGAAAGACCTCCTGCTGGTGAGAGAAAGGTTTCTCAGTGTTCATTCCTGTATGAAAATTTCATGCTGCAAAACTTGGAGTTACTTAATTGGATTGGCATGCTTGGCATTAAATTAGAACATCAAGTTGGCGCCTGGCGTAGCACTTTATCATTTAACAGACCATCGAAACTTGATAACCATACAATTTATCTATCAGCTGTCATCTAAGTATTGAGTTCACGTAACAAAAGTTGCACAAGGCTGCACTCGGAGCCGTGCTGTTGTTCAGAAACTGGAATGTAAAAACTGTACTTTTGTTGTTTTTTTTCAGTTATTTATGGTTATGTTTTTGACACACTATGAGGCTCGTGAGAAGCTCAAAGCTGGTATGTCTGTTTCAAGTATGTACAGTATACTGGGTGCATCACTACTGTTTTTACTTGCTCCCTTTGCCCAGAAGTTGCAGGTATGCAAATCTTTTTTTCTTTAACCGCAACAAAAAACAAAGTTTGCCAAAGTTACGGGCACATCATTTATTTATATGACTGATCTGCCAGGCGACCGGGATGAGGAAATCAATAAAACAATTTGAAAAATGACTACAAAGAATTCAAGTGATGACTCATGTTGTTTGTGATCTACATACAGATGTTTTATAGTTGGTGACCTGTCTGTCGCATGTTTTACTTTGTAGTTTCACAGTTTTGATTTATAGTAACAACAAGGAAAGTCAATGCTGGGTTTAAAACAAAGCAGAAACATCTCTTCAAAACATCTCAGAACTGCCAGAGTAAAGCCAATATCACATTTTCAATAATCCAGTTAACGGCAAACATGAATAGAAGATGTTACGTTCAAAATGTGCAAAATTGCTATTAGGAATCAGTGCAAATTCAAGTGTGGCCCTGAATAATCATAAAGGGTACAATGAGAATATATTATATCACACAGAGCTGCAAAATACTTTAAAAAAACAAGCAGGAACAAGGTGGACGAAACAAATTTCAAAAATATCTCAAACTGCAGAAGCTCTACACGTCACAGGAAAATCTCCAAAACAATCAACAAGCAAAGAACAATTTAAGATCAACGATAAATGGCATTTAAGACAGTCTCTTCTTCTTCTAATGGTTGTAAAGTTTTAATTCACTTAAGCTATCCGTGGCAGGGAGGAGTGTTTCAGCCTGGTGTCACCGGTGTCTATGCAACATCCTGAATGTCAGCTGGCGTGTAGCTGACCTCTGAGCTGTGCGCTCCTGAAATGCAAACATGAGCCTGGAAACAAGAGGGCAGGCTGAGCTCCAGCACACACCCTAGTTGGTCAGAGCAGAGGAGGACGGAGCTCTGTTCGGGGTTAGATTAAAAAGAAAAACAACCTTAAGTTCATCAGTAGGTCAGGGGCAGACTTTTTCTACAGCTCTCGACTGATATGTGCGCATGGGTTGCTCTTCTGTTTGCCATATGTCTAAAAACTTCAGTCAAACATTAATCTTACCAGATCGATGGACAAACGTTCGGCCAAAACCTCCATAATCGAAGAAGCGGCGGCAGCGTCCGCTACCTCGAGCCTCTGTGTGGCTATGTTCACACAAGCACATGCAACAGTGGAGGGCGAGAACACTGAGAACATGCCCTCTGAGGATAAAAGAGGAAGATTGGTTACTCTAAAAATTAAAAGAAACAAAACTACTATCTGCTAATCATGATGAAATACTGGTAGACACCGAGAACGAGAAAGTCAAGTAAAGAAGCGACATGTAGACACTTGTAGACGGATGGCACTACAGGTGGGCACACCCTGATGGACAAAAGCAAGTACTCAAAAGCAGACGTTTCCAAAACCCGATGATCTGATACACTATCCTAATTGCTTCAGGCAGGAGAAATGTTGAGACAAAAAGTGGGACATTCGATCCATCCGACAGACACCTTTCTGAATGGGATACAATGTCGGGGGGCACCTGGAATCATCTAAATTTTATGGGCTGTAATGTCATAGTTCATCTAAAACAGCACTAACTGGCTGTATCCGTGTGACCCGTTGCCTCGGGCAGCATCACAGAGATTCGTGGGAAATCTGCCAGCTGAATGGTCGGACGCGGGTCTTTCACAGCAGACAATGCAGGATTATACAAACTCAGCTCTCTGTCTCCGAAGCGAACTGCTGACACATCGTAATCAAAGTTATGGCTGCTCTGTGTCCTTTGTTCGCTGCGTGTAGAGTCATTTCACTTAACGGTTACATTTAAACACTCGCTTACAAAAGAAATTAGACAAGAAATATAAAATAGCTGCTTTTAATGCACGGGGATAACGTGGCCTTAATGAAACAAAGAAACAGGATGGTCTTTTTTAAACATTTCATCAACTCCTGATGCATATTGTCCTGCAGCTTATGTGTTGGTGGTGATTCAGTTATGTAACTTACCAGTGGCTGCCAGAGCTATGTAGACGTGAACGTGTCTGCGCATGCTGGGAAGGTGGTGTGGCCGAACAAAAGGGAGAAGATGAAGAATTGGCTCCAGGAAGTCAGAGGGTAAGACTGAGGCCAGACACCAGTCTAACCTGGACACCACCGCTACCTCCCACTCCTGCAATATACACATTCCTCTGAGGCGATCCATCAAAATGTCACAGCATTAAATGGGATTTTTTTATAAATGATTTGTGGATATTTCACAGGATGTCTGCCAATTTTCCGTGCTTATGATTAAGCAAAGCTATGCCTACCAGCTGAGGGAAACTTTGTGGACTTCCTTGTAATATGTTACACATCATTAACTTCCTTTTCTTAACATTACACATTCAGTTTTCGTGCTGCACATAAACATAAAGGTGATATGACTGTATTGTCTCAATACTGTCTCAAATATTTACTCCCTATTTGAGGGTAATGCATAGTTCACATAGTATAGCTGAGTTTTGATTTCTTTTGATCGAGTATGTCAGATAACTCTATAAAATAAATATGAATAGATCATGTGGATACCACCTTTATCAAAACTTTGCACCTCTCTATATCTAGATATTACAATACTAGATGTTTACTCTAGATGTCTGAATTAGAAAGATACTCTGCTTCACTGTCTATGTGAATATGTCTAGAGATCCAAAACTTCTGATAGGATATTATTAAAATGTTTGTCAGACATGTTAGTCTCCTTAAATGCCAAACTCTGTGTGCCACAAAGGGCTTTAAACAGACTAAACCTCTGGACTTTGGACTTCTACAAACCAGGACGGTTTATTGATGCACCGTCATCGTCGAGGATGTGGATAAGGAAGCTTGCAGGATGTATTTTTATCAGTAAACACAAACCTACACTGCTGAGGGCAAGTGGAAAGATTTTGTCAAGCTCTGGTGGAACCAAGCAAGAAATAAAAATAGTAAATATTGTGTTCTAAGATCGCTGAAGTCAAGCAAAGGGATCTTAATTCTTTTTGTAACCTGCTTGTAAAACTAAACTCCCTCTGCTAATTGTTTCTGTATTTCAATCAATCAATCAGATTATTTACAGACTTTTTCTATTTATCTGTATGTTTCCTAGGTTTTGTGTCTATGTAAAGCTGTTTAACAAAGTTGCTTTGGAAATATTTCATTTGTCGTCTACCTTATATTGGTGCAAGTGTGCGTATATGTACGTATATGTAGTCTCAGACTTGTTACTGTGTGTTTTCTCGATGGGATGTTGTAAGAAAATGATAATAAACGGATTTTTGTGTATTTGGATATGATGCAATGTTTTGGGGATGCCAGGTTCAGGTGATTTAAAGCCCTATTTTATGTCATGGGGAGATATAACAAGAGTGTGTGTGAGTTATTATACCTATATTATGCAAAGTACAGTGTGCAGTTGGTATAAAGATAGTTACCAGGATGTCTGACTCTGTAACGGAGTTGTCTGTGTAGATGCGAAGCTTGCTGGCAGTCAGATAAACAGTCTCTCTCATTTTGGAGGCCAGGAACATGCACACAGCTCCCAGCAGCTGCAGGTTGGACTTTTCAACGGCAAACCGGCTCAGGTAACAGTCCAGGTAATGCACCGCCAGTGGAAACACCTCCTCCTCACATTTCTGCTCCTCACACACCTGTAAAGACAGAGAGAGCTATGTGACATTTATATGGGCTTTTGCACCGGCTGGCTTATGCATGCAAGCATACCTGGAACATCCACAGTGCCAGTAACCTCCGCATATACGGCTGGATGTCCGTCTGCACTGTGCCGAAGTGAGGGGACACCTGGCAGGTCTTCTCCGCGGCTACCAGGTGCTGCAGCACCCGAGGGTCTGCGGTCACGGCATGGTCCCTGCCCGCCCGCTGAACGACACCACACCCGGATCCACTGACATGTGTGTCCCCGGATCCACTTTGAAGCTGTTCATCTTTATAAAGACCCATTCGACCAAGTTTAACAGCAAAATAAATAAATAATGTTCAAATACGTATAAACCGTCAGGCCTAGCCGTTAGCTGTTAGCCGTTACGTCCATACGTTAGTTAACCTGCCGTTAGCTGGATGCTAGGCTAACGTTCCTAACGGTTCACTAACGGCTGCCTCGTTTTAAAGTGTTAAAGATATAAATAAACTTATGAGAGGCTAAAATTGATTAAATTGTAAAACAAAATGTTCAAATATCTATAAACCGTCAGGCCTAGCCGTTAGCCGTTAGATCCACCATACGTTAGTTAAACTGCCGTTAGCTGGATGCTAGGCTAACGTTCCTAACGGTTCACTAACGGCTGCCTCGTTTTAAAGTGTTAAAGATATAAATAAACTTATGAGAGGCTAAAATTGATTAAATTGTAAAACAAAATGTTCAAATATCTATAAACCGTCAGGCCTAGCCGTTAGCCGTTAGATCCACCATACGTTAGTTAAACTGCCGTTAGCTGGATGCTAGGCTAACGTTGCTAACGGTTCACTAACGGCTGCCTCGTTTTAAAGTGTTAAAGATATAAATAAACTTATAAGAGGCTAAAATGGATTAAAAATAAAAAAAGATGTTCAAATATGTATAAACCGTCAGGCCTAGCCGTTAGCCGTTACGTCCATACGTTAGTTAACCTGCCGTTAGCTGGATGCTAGGCTAACGGTCACTAACGGCTGCCTCGTTTTAAAGTGTTAAAGATATAAATAAACTTATGAGAGGCTAAAATGGGAATTAATTTTAATTTATTGAACCAAATTTGCAAAAAATAAATAAATTAGGATAAAAAAAAAGATAAATTATAATACTACTTGACGGTCAGAGAGGTTTTTGTATTAAAAATCATAAAGTTAAAACAATAACTCGTGTTTTATTTACATTTTACTTTATTAATATACTTTTAAAGTTAAATTTCACATTAATAAGTCTTTATTAAGAGTTGTTTAGCAAGTTAAAGGTCCAGTGTGTAAGTTCTGAGATTTTCAGAATAAGACAGGTATATTCAGAACTATGTTTTCATGTATGTATAATCACCTAAAAATAAGAAACCTTTTGTGTGTTTGATATAATACAGTGGGAGCAGGGTCCTCTACTATAGAGGCTGCCATGTTGAAACACCCCGTTTCTTCCATATATACTGTACATAGACGCCACATTGAGCGGGTTGGTCGTTGGCCGCGATACGTCAACGTTGTTTTTGGTGCCTGTTTGTTTCCCAGATATATTAGTGTGTGTGTGTGGATGGGTGTATAAGAGACATTAACTTAAACAACTTTGTAGAAAGGCGCTTTATAAAGTTCAGTCCGTTTCCTTGTATTAGTTTACGGGCAGATCTGCCTTATCCAATATGGCGGCGTCGTCGACGTACGATTCAGAGCTCAATGCGGCGTCTATGTATATATGTCTATGGTTTCTACAGTAGCCCAGAGAAGTAGTGGTGGGCGGATCGATCCAAATATCGATATTATCGATACCAAGTCGGTATCGGATCGATACTAGCCTGTTGAGACCGATTATTTTTCTTTAGGTTCCGCTTTTGTTTGCAATGCAAGAGGAAACAGCCAGGTTACCAGACTCGCCGCTCCTGTAAAAAAAACCTTAATTATTGAAAACTATCGGTATCGGCGATACTGGCCCGTAAATACTTGTTATCGGATCGATACCAAAATATGCAGTATCGCACACCACTACAGAAGAGACAAACTAAATACTGACTCTAAACTGGGACTTTCAAAAGTGGCTTCTCCTTTACGCTAGGGTGATGTGAGGAGAGTGCAATGCAGCTACACCATTGGGTGCAACCAAATTCTACACACTGGACCTTTGAAATATTAAGTTTTCCTTTGAGTACTGACTTTCTTCCTCCATTCAACTTTTTTATGGTTTACTCAACTGTGAATATATATTAAAAAAAAAGAGAAACACATGACCGCTGACCAGATTTTTCAGGATTCAGCTTGTTTTTAATCCAAAGTGTTGCTTCAAAAACAATATTGCTCTCCATCAAATGTACACAAATGCCAGTCTTTGTATTCCAAAGCAATAACTCACACGGCAACTGCAGGGAACTGCTCAAAGAGATTCAGGATATAAGAATTACAACATCTACATCACACTGATTTTGAACTGTGCAAAACTCATCATCAAAGTAGGGAACAGAGTTATGGCTCCTGAAACACTGTGAGCTTTTTTAAACTGTCCTGTTGTAGGACAAGAGGAATTATTAAACTTTCTTCATGCTGGATAAATCATTTTCATCGGAGGAGGAGACTGAATCCTCAGTCCATTTCGACTGTAACAGGGAGCCCGATTTCAATGTCCCTCGACTCGGAGTTTTGCAGCTCTCTGCGAATCTCTGCAGAGACCTGAGGGTGCGTTTGTATCTTGAGCAGCTCCAGCAATGATGCCTTCTGTTCGGAGGCCAGGTCGGCCTTGTAGCGCTGAGCCATGGTGAGTAAACTCTGATGCCACAGCACAGGAAGCACGCGTTTCTCACTGCGGAAAGACAGGAAGTGGGCCACCAAGGCATCTAGGACACGGAAAGGCAGGGCGTATTTCTTGTCGAGCAAGAGCCGCAGGAAAATGCTGTTGGCGCCGTTGTACTCCATCTCTGCCAACTTAAGCATTGCAGCGCTGAAAGACGAGAAAGACAGTACGTGTTATACAACCTTCTGGGTTAGACAACCTTGACCTTACTTAACTTGCCAACACCGCACAATACAAAGCTATCAAGGAAATGGGCTTAACTTTCCATCCCAACAATAAGATGCTGACATCTGTCTGCTGGTGTGTGGCAGTGAAAGGAAACCTTACCTGGAGTGGAGCACAGGGATTGAACATTTTGTGAGTATGCTTCCAATGATGATGGCTTCCCGGAGAGTACACGTCCCAGATTCACACAGAGGGATCAGTATGCCTGTTTGACAGAAGAGGCACAATGTATCACAAAAGCAGAGGCCGGGATCAAGCTGACTTTTAGGCATGAGTAAAGAAACTAAACTGGATAAAATGACACTGGAGTGGACTTCCTGTAAACTTTTTCCAGGTACTTCTATACTTCGGTTTCACAGTCATACGTAAGACTTGGACACTATTTGCAAGTCAGAAAGTGGTCATTATGGTAACTTCAATATGAAACTGACTGGAAAGATACATTCAAACAGAATCAGGGGTTGTCCGGCGGTAAGTGGGAGCTGCTGGCTGTGTGTCTATTTGTGCTGAATGTAACCAATGTGAAACAATCCGGAAATAACTTCCAATTTCGCTGATTAACCAGCGTTATCCATGCCAGACCTCCATCCCTCCACTCTCATTCACCTGGCCTCTCATCATCAGACACAAACCAAAAGGAAACCGCTTCATGTCTCTATTTTGCAGGACAAACTGTGAGGCTGGTACATGAAATAAATAAAGTCAGAACACAGCAGGTAGAGTATCAAGAGTTTAGTCCATGAATCCACCTGGATGGTCTCAGTTTCAGAGACATTTCAAGCTGACTTTTAGAGGGTCTGATCGGTGGCTGCACGGTGAGATTGGGTTGCATTTTTCCAAAAGTTGGATTCAGCTCTCCTGGCTTGCTTGACCGCTTTGTTTTTTTTTTGGCGGACCACACCACCGCAATGGAGAAAGCTTTGTTTTCGCAAACAGCACCTGATCGTATCTGAGAGTGGCCTAACATTTAAAAATTAGCAGCCTTGCCCTTTAATATAAACCTTTACCTGTTCACATAGCAACAGCTATTATACATAGTTTGATTAAAAAAGTCTAAATATTTCATAAATCAAATTCAAAACATCATTAATCAAATATTTAATTTAATTCAGTAAATGTTTGGTAAATTAAAAAGGAACACGGATAATATAAGATTTAATGGAAAGTAACATTAGTGGTCAATTAGTTCATACTCTATGTGGTATACAGTACAACACTGCCACTTAGTGGTGTTGTCTGATACTGGTGTTTTTTTTAAATTTGGGTCAGGGTATGTTTGAGAAGTAGTCCCATCAAACTGGGATAGTTTATGCCAGATTGAATTCCAGATATATGAAGGTTGATTTGACCCAATTAAAATCTGAGTGTGTTAATTGCTATTGGTGTTATTTACCCTGTGGACACTCAACTAATCCTCCCGTCAGTGTCCTGAAATTTCTAGATTTAGGTGCTGAAATTAAAAAATGTGACACGGCCCAGAAAGCTTTTATTTTTTCCATTCACTTCACCTATGTTTCATTTTATCAAGGGTCAGTGTGACTTGAGCTTCATTCCGCATTCACCGGACATTTAATGAAACAATAACTCCTGACGTGACGGCTACTGTTTCCATGTTTACTGATTTTACTCTCAGAGCTTGTCCTCTACATCGCAGACGAGGCGGGGTACATTTACCACTGAAAATTGATTAATTATGATATTGGTTAGGGGACTGATGGCACTAATGGATTCAGCAACAATTCAATAACAATTGAATAAAAATATTGAGCAAAATGTTACATGAACAAACAGTGAATCAAATGGCTGAGACTACCACCGAGTCTCCAGAAGTTACATAACGAAGTCAGGATTAGACGCCATAAAACAGCATATTTTGTGAACCATATATATATATATATAGATAGATAGATAGATAGATAGATAGATAGATAGATAGATAGATAGATAGATAGATAGATAGATAGATAGATAGATAGATAGATAGATAGATAGAGAGAGAGAGAGAGAGAGAGAGAGAAATAAAATACAAATTGTGCAAATAAAATATTATAGTATTGTATATTATTTTGTTGTCTGACTGGCAGTTTCCCCCTGTGATGCTAAACATGTCCAGACCATCACCTTACTCTACTTAGAGATACTTGATACCACCTGAAAATGTTTTTGCAGACTTCAGGTGGTTTACTTCTGATCACACCCAGCAGTGATGCCGAGTGTGATTGGAGGTGAAACAGGCCTCAAACAATACACTGCTTTCCAGCCTGGTGTTAAGTTACTCTTTAACAGACTAACGCACGCACCAAATTAAAGATAAATATCTTACAAATGAATTCGCTTCCTCTCTCACCTTTAAACCAGGCTCCTGGTTTGAACAAGGCCTTCTTTAGGGCGCTGTAGAGATGAAAGTTGAGTCGCTTGTACTCGGCGATATCATCCCGCACTCTGGGCAGCAGCACCAGGTTATAAAACCGCTGAGCCATTCGCTCTTTCAGATTGGATGAGAAGATTCTGTAACAAAAGCATGAACAGAAACGCTTCATTGTACCATGTTGAAATATCTGCTGTATATATGATATCTCTCTCTCTCTCTCTGTGTGTAAACCATCTGGACACTCACCTTGTTGCTTGGTACATGGCCGCTGCAGTCCAGGTCTCAGGCTCAGTCAAATAAAGAACCTGCTCCCAGTTTGCGAGTGCTGGGACTATTTTAAACGCCTTTGGCAATTTGCCACTGCGATATTTAGACAGAACCTGAACCAAAAGGACAGATATGACAAATATTATTTAACAGCTCTCTACGGGATCTTTATATTTACTGTCAGGCATTAAATGGACACATGGCATCTTACAACATTGTATAAAGTTGATTTTAGGTGCTCTTTGCCACGTGGAAGCTCCAGATTTACTAATTATGTGACGTCTAACACTGGTTATCGTTGTCAGGGTTGCAGGAGGCTGGACCCAAACCTAGCTGACATTGGGCAACCGGTTGCCAGAAGTTGCCAGTTTAGGCTCACGTCACCAATTAACCACAATTACTACTACGACTATCCCTGCTGAGCCACAGCCACCACCACTAGTAGAAGCAACTGCCGGAAATCAAACCACTGATCATCTGAGCCTACTGCTACTACTACTACTGATTACTGGGCACCCGTTCTGTCTCTGCTACTACTACTGAGCCACAGCTGCAACTACTACTGCACTACTACTACTACTGCTAATACTACTGTAGTAGTAGTACAACTACTACTACTACTACTGCTGCTGAGATACATCAGTAGTAGCCACAGCTGATCATTGTCGCTACAAAGTCAAAGTCAACTTTATTGTCAATGCTGCTATGTGTACAGGACATACAGAGCATCAAAATTACGTTTCTCTCTTGTCCAAAACAGCATGGACACAAGTATAGTAAAAGATGTAAAAGAAAAGTATATATATATATATATATATATATATATATATATATATATATATATATATATATATATATGGAATAGAAATATACAAATCTAAAAATATATACAAGCAAAAAAGATCTGTGAGGCAATATGGCACAGTGTAAACTTGTGTGACTATAAATATAAGTATGGAAATATGGCAGCATGGACAGGGTTTACAGTTATTTACAGTATAAATGTACAATCAACAATGAAGTATTTGAACATTGAACTGTACACAGTGCAAATATGTTTTGAGTCTGTACAAGCATCCAAAACACAAATAGAAGATCTTTGACACTTTACTGGAGAAATGATATTAGGTGTTTGATGATGTGTCAGAATGTGCCGTCTTTGTCCTAAATTTTTTACAGGTAATCAGCTGGGTTCATATCTGGATCGTGACAACCACAGTATATGAGTCACATGATTTCCATACCTGTTCTCTGTATTGAAGCGTCTTACATTCACTCATTTATAGAGGCCATATACTGTGCACTCACCTTACCGACACCTTTGTACACTTCTACTATCCTCGGATCCAGTTGGGGCAATGGACACCCGGACACCTCTGACATCACTGTTCCTACTTCCGTCTGCTTTTCCGTGATCTTCTCCATGATGATATCAGCTAGGGTCCGTCTGCAGAGTTTATGGGAGAGCAAAGCAGAAATTTAGGTTCAATGTGCTGAGCTAGTTTCATGATTTAAAAAGTCAGGATTATGCTGCGTCTTGCCTCATTGGAGGGTTTTTATTCATGAACATCTCAATGGCCTTCTCATCGTCAGGGTCGACGGTGACTTCGGTGTCGCACTCGGCATCAGGAGCACCTGCAGCTCCCAGGGCAGGCCACTCCTCATCCGAGTCTGCATCCTGAGACCCAGACCCTAAATTAAAAAGCAGTTGCAATTCATTAAATGCACACCTCATATTCAAGTTATGTTGAAGGAGGTTTAAACATGTGCATGCACTTGCACTGAATTTGTCTTATCTGTGCAGTATCATTAATATTCAGCATGTAAAACGTCTAATAGATTCAGACTGTGTTTGAACATCTGTCATTTTAATGTCAAACTTTACCGAGAACAGTGACCGGTGCTTTCTTCTTCTCTGGTCCCAGCCCATACTCCGTCTGCAGCTCCTCTTGTTGAATCCGGGCCTGCTGTAAGATCTTCCTGGACAGACGCTCGTCCACGTACGTGTCCTCATCTTCTGCCCGGCTGTCTCTGATCTTCACCCGGCCTTTGGCTCTCACCGTGTCCGCCTGGAGGATCTGGTCAGCCAGCGCCACCGCGCTGCCGCCGCCGCTCTTCTCTCCTCCTCCTCCGCCTTTGGACTTCTTCACTTTGGGCATCGCTGTAGTTTAAAAGAAGATGATGGTTAAAGACTTAAAAACTAACAAACACTGTAAACAGTCGCTTGTTCAACACGTGCGGACGTCCATAACGGGAGGAAGTGACGTAACGTGCGTCGAAAGGTCTTTAACCTATCGATAAAAGTAGTTTTTTTATATTTATTTATTTAAACTGTTTTATTTATTTTCGACGCTATGTGAATATAAAATTGTTTTAAAACGTTAACTATTCAAAATTTAAATACATTTTTCTGATTTAACTTCACCGGAAGTTTCACATTTGACCCGGAAGTACTCACGAGTTGGAGATAAAAACATCAATGGGGGGTGACTTGGTGAGATAATTTTATTTATTTTAACTGTTTTAATTTTTGACGCTATGTGTATATAAAATTGTTTTAAAACGTTTATTTTTCAAAAATTTAAATAAATTATTCTGACTTAACTTTAACACCGGAAGTTTCACATTTTACCCGGAAGTACTCAAGAAAACAGTTGGGAGACAAAAACATCAATGGGGGTGACTTGGTGAGATAATTTTATTTATTTAAACTATATTTAAATATTAAACTTTGATTTCCCTTAATTTACTTATATCTTTTTTTTAAACACATCGCACGTGCTGTTTTTTTTATCGCATGCACGTGTTTACCTGGCTCCCTGCAGAACACGCTGCTGTTCTCTAACGTGATGCTGCTGTCTCGCTTGTCCTGTTTGTCCCGTTTTTCCCGCAGTGTGTGCCAGGTGCCTGTGGCCGAGGGCAAGAGCGTGCAGCAGACAGTGGACATCCTGCACAAGAAGCTGGAGCAGCTGGGCGCTGTGAAGCAGGGCAGCTTCTGCGTGGACTGTGAGACATACCATGCGACAGGAAATGTCAGCGGTAACGTTGAAACCTTCTGCTCCTCTCATATCAGTGAATGTTTTTATGAAAATATGCATGGTAGGTAGTGAAGTGACGTGCACACACAGGGATATTGCACAGAGGGGTTGGTTGCATTTTGCAGACAGAGTGTAGAGATCTTACACAAAAAATATAGAGTCTGTCTTCAGTAGCAATTTAAGTTACTAAGTCAACTTTATTATCAACGCTGCCATATGTGCAGGACATACAGAGAATTGAAATTGCGTTTCAATTTTATCCCAGTGCAAACAGCAAAAAAACATGAAATATAAAATAAAAAATATATACAAGCTAAAAGACATCCAAAAAAGACAGTGGCAAGCCTGGAACAGGGTTCCCACGGCTGCTTGAAATTCTTGAAAATGCTTGAATTTCAATTCAGTGTTTTCAAGGTTGTGAAAATGCTTGATTTTTTTTGTGAAGTGCTTGAAAATGCTTGAAATTTGTGTGACGTCTATCTCAATAAACCAAGAGAAAACAAAAATGTTTCCTAAGCGGCTACGCGCTTGATCCGATGCCTTTACATGCAGAACTCAGTTATCATACTCGCTTGGTGTTCTGCAGAGAAATAACAGTAGACTACTATCCACACCTGTTGGTCACTGTTATTGCGCTATGGTGGTTACACAATACACCGCTCACAAGCTGAGAATACAAGCCAGTTCACAATTAGTTAAAAATCAAAACAGTCAATCTACCACCATATGAAATAATGCTAATTAGAGCCATATTATTATGCCATACAGTGGCACCGCTGCGCTTCCCATGACCATCATGGCAAACACAACTAGTAGGCTACCTATTTAAAGGTGCTGGAAAAATGGAAAAACTGGTGCTTGAAAAGTGCTTGAATTTGTTCATGAAAAAGGTGTGGGAACCCTGCTGGAAGCTATAAATAGTATAAATATGGCAGTATGAACAGAATGAACAACACAAAACAGTCTAACAGTATCCGTGTGGGAATATGGCACAGAATAAACAGAATTATCAGTATAAATATAAATATATCAATATGGCAGTATACACGAAATTTACAGTATAAACAGTGAGGTCTATCAAAAATACAGAGTAAACAGTTGACAGTACACAATGCAAAGTTTTGCAAAGTTTGGGGACATAAGACGCAAACGATGTGTGCTAGTTTGTGGTAGTTTGTATGCATTGGTAAGTTGGGTGTATATGGTTGTTGCTGTCACCTGTGCGCCTGATCGCATAGCACAGTAGTCATCCAGCCTACATAGGAGAGTCACAGGTGACCAACTGGAGCCAATTGGTACTTTATGTTTGTGTCTGTGCAGATGTTTTGTAAGATCATAATAGTGTTGTTTTTATATTTAGGAGCTTGTTTTTACGTCCGTCATTCAGCACAGCTGGCTGTCATAGGTGTTTTTTTGTTGTTTTTTTTAAATCTGCCTATGAATAAAATATTAAACTCAGACTTTATGGAAGACCTCAGAGTCAATAATAATAATGCTCCAAAAATCCCTGAATCTTACATTTCCTGCAGTGCAACTCAATAGCAGAATTGTTTAGACCACCCTGCCTGAGAAAGTTTCACACAAGTCCAAGTCCTCAATCTCTAGGGAGAGTTTTTTTTTTTTCTCATCATCAGGGTTATTTTCTCCTCCAGAACACAAGATGTTCTCCAAATGTTTTTCTTTATGACAAGTTAATTTGTCTTCATGTTTAAAATAGATAAAGTGTTATTACAAATTCCAAAATAAAGTGTTAATCCTTTTTTACAGCAAAGTTTTTGCATTTAATAAGATGACAGCATATATGTGTAAGTAATGGTAAAAGAGTGTCTTATAGTGTTAATATTGTCATAAGGTGTTATACTGCTGCATTTGGTAAACCATAACAATTTATCATAGTTTAATAGTTTGTATGTATTTTGTGAGTCACCACAGTACAGCCACAAAGTGAAAATACTTGTACATAAATCCAGTATTCGACTGAATAAACGTGTTTTACGTGACACCTCTGACGGTCAGTCATGCCTTTCTGTTACAGGTCAGCCCACCAAGCTCTTATACGTGATGCACAACTCTGAAACTCCCCTGAGCTGCCTGGCTCTGTTTGAAGGCGGACCCTGCCTGATAGCCGACGCAAACTTTGACGTTCTCATGGTGAAGCTAAAAAGTCACTTCCAAAATGCCAAGGGGCACAAGGTGGAGTGTCGTGGTTCGAGATACCGTTACTGTGACTTCTTGATAAAAGTGGGTACCGTGATAATGAGCTCCAGCGCCAGAGGGATATCAGTAGAGGTATGTTGCATATGAGCGAGAGTGGAAACATTGGATTTTCCCGCTGTGACTGCATTAAAGTCTTGTCGTGTTTCCACAGGTGGAGTACTGTCCTTGTGTTGTTCCAGGGGACTGCTGGAACCTCGTGAAGGAGTTCATGCAGTCCTTTCTCGGCTCTAGCGTCCCCGAGCTGCCGTCTGTGTTTGCTGCCAAGCCTGAAGGACTCTTTGCACCAGCAGACTCTGTCGACACCATGACTCAGTACCTGGAGTTGTTCAACAAACTTCGTAAACAACAAATCCCAGGAAGTAACGTGCGTTGAGTTGTCAGTGATAATGTAAAGATCTATTTTTTTTATGTTTGTATTGATGTTGCTTTAATTCTGGTCCTGTGGATCCGTTTTTTTAATTCTTATTTCTGGAGCCTCAATATTACTATCTGATGAAAGTATCTTGTATTAAAGAAACCTAAAAAAGAATAGTTGCCTGTCTCTCTGTTTTCTTTTCATCATTCATTTAAATGTCCTCTTGGTGGGGTTGTAACATTCTCTAGAGATATCGGTCTGTCTTGATTAGATTTCCTGTAATGGGTGGTGGCTGATGTTTAAAGCTGTAAACAGGAAAAACCTTAGTGATTTATTCACTCGTCTATACAGAGACCTGAGGATCTCAGTTCATTGATTCCTTACATTCATGACACATTCTGACTTGTAGCAATAAAATACAGGTAACATGAACACGGCTCTCTTTTATTTGTTAGAGTAATTCGCATATGAAAACCATGGATAACATTAACAAGGGACTGGTTGATCATGACAACAGCTAACTGGAATTCAGCCATCATTCATTTTATTATTCACACCTGTGCTTCCTGCTGCGAGAGTGTCTAACTGAAAACACCTGTGGAGATGGGATCACTCGCTTCACTTGTACAGTTTTTGTTGCTGTCGCTGTTGGAAAGATAATTCTACTTTATGCTTATTATTGAGGTCTTAATGGATGCTGTTGTTGTACAGGAGTGCATTATATTGAGAGGTATTTCTAATATTTTGAGATATTGGGACCATAATATTAGAAACACCTATCAGTAATACCTCTCTGACAGCGTCAGCCAGTGTATAATAATTAAGTACTACTGTGATATATACAACTGAGAAAGAAGTGTTTTATTTTTGAGAACCTTTATTTATGTTATTACATCATTGCTACTTGAATGCCTGTTTTCACCAGTTTCACCATCAGTTTTTGGGGGAGCTAATTCATTCACATACCTGTGGTGCAGCCTTCAGGAGCAATTTGGAGGTTCAGGATCTTGCCCAAGGCCACTGGAACCAAGGATCTGAATATTTGCTTTCACCACTAGTGTTTGGCAGGCTACTGTCCACTGTGAGGAGAGTCTATGACAGGGGAGAAAGTATGAATTAATAAAAAGTACATAGTTCTTCTACAAAGAATAATGGGTCTAAAATTTAGAAATAAATTGCAGCAGCCTTGCTTCAGCTAGGCTCTGCTCAAGTTTTTCCTTGCTGGCATTGATAAGTGAGTGTTTGCTCATGGTGGGAATCGTTGAGTCTCTGTAAATATTATAAAGCTTATCATCCAGACCTGCTCTCTCTCTCTCTCTCTATGTCAACACTGCATTGCGATCACCTCACATCAGAGTAGAAACAACCTTTGAAAGGCCAGTAAAGTCAGTATTTAGTTTGTCTGTTCTGGGCCAGTGTAGATATGAAAGGTTTATTTTTTAAGTGACAACAAAAACAAAAAAATCTTATTTTCAGGTGCATGAAAACAGTTACGAATATTATATTCTATAGAGCCCCCCCTAATCTTACACACTTTAAGTGTCACAAGATAACTTATGATTTGAAGCTGTATAAATAAAATTCATACAGGTCCTTCATCCCTGCTGCTGTGAGACTTTACAACACCTGCACCTGATCATGTTGTAGTCTCCTGTTCATGTTTGTTTTGTTTTGTTTGTGTACGCTCATGTTCTACCTTAGTACTGGTTCTGCAAATCTGCACATTTCTTAAATCTGCACATTTCTAAAATCTGCACATTCTACAATACATGATGAACACAACAAACAATAACAAACCTTCCAATCCCTTCCCACCCTTTCTTAACCAACAGTTCTCTCGGAGGAAAAAAGGTAATTAAGTCCATAAGAAAAGAAAAATAAATAGATAATAATAATAATACTCATAATTAAAATGACATTAACAAATAAGATAAAAAAGTGTACGATAGTACAGAGTTAAATTAAAAGGAACTTTAGTACTTTTTGTAAATATGTACACTTGTGTTTCCCTCCTTGTTTTTTTTCCCGCTGCTGTTAACAAGTGAATTTCCCCGTTGTGGGATCAATAAAGTATTATCTAATCTAATCTAATTGTGCTGGATTACAATTTGGCACCAGTTTCTCTCTTTGCTAACGTCCATAAATCATTTCCAGTGCTTCAACACAACCTCAGCCTTATACCCTGTGCTTAAATACTACCCCTCTTTAAATGCATTTTATTAGATTACCACAAACCATCTGACACATGGGGCTTTTACAGGGGTTAGTTATTCGGCAGGGGCGGGAGGAGGTTAAGTATTTGCCCGGTTTGTGCAGTGCAGCCTCGGTTATTGTTCCATGTGGCCTCGGTGGGTGGGTGGGTGGACGGACGGACCGGTCCATCCTGCTGCCTGTTGTTCGGCCGCTCCGCCAATGGGAGCCCGGCTGCCGCTCAGCCCCGGTCCAATGAGAACAGCGGGGTCCGGGCTCGGATCGAGAGTTGGGTTGTTCAATCTGTGTGTGAGGAGGAGGAGGAGGAGGAGGAGGACAACAACAACCAGGAGAGAGAGAGATATAGAGGCTGAGTGTACCGGATGGATGGATGTTGGCGATGGTAACGTTACCCAGCTTTTCCCCCCCTCTCCCTTCATTATCAGACGTTAACAAATGTATTAACGGACACCGACAAAGAGGCCAGGCCGTTGTGTGTGTGCAGCAATAACCGGCTTTCTGTGCTGAAGTTTATTTTAACGGTTGGCAGTTGGGCGCTAGCTCACGAGCTAAGCTGCACAGTGTTAGTTAGTGAGTTACCGTTAGCCAACAACAGCCGTTAGGTTAACTTCGACTGTTAGCCGCGCGGCTAACGGTGGTAGCTACCACAGCGGGCTAATAACACACACACACACACACACGTTAGCTGTTGTTATGTGTGTTATTTTTTAAAAACGTTATTTTAAGGGGAAGATAACCACAAAAAATAATTAAATAAAAACAGGCTAGGCGACGCTAATCCCGTAGCCGCTTGTAGCTTAGCGGGGTTAGCGGCGGTAGCTAAGTTGCTGCCTCAGAGTAACAAAGTTGTTGGATGTTCCTGCAGAGTGGTGCCTCTCTCACCGCTCTTTGTTCTGGGCTGAACATGGGCATGGTGGTCGGGTAGCTTAGCAATGGCGTTAGGAAGAAGAAAGACAGAAAAATAATAAAAACACAGTTAAAGAGACGATATTGGTAACATTTGTGTTATATCATGCGTTAATAGACACTTAGCACAACATCATTTGACTATGCAAGCTCAACTAGAAACCAGTTGCACCGACTTGTAAGTTCAAAGGTGTGTTTTTATGAGTTATTTAAAATAAATAAATAAATAAATTGACAGACAGCCATGTCTGTCATTTTTCAATAACAAACCATAAAATATGTACATAATTTAGTTTTAATTAACTTTAAAGGTCCTGTATGTGGGATTTAGTTTGCATCTAGTGGTGTAATCGCTCTATTCTATTGCAATCTCGTCGCAAATCACTAATCAGATGATCGGTGGTTCAATCCCCGGCTCCTCCAGTCTGCATGCCGAAATGTCCTTGGGCAAGATACTGAACCCCAAGTTGCTCCCGAAGGCTGTGCCATCGGTGTATGAATGTGTATGAATGGTTAGATCCTTAAACTGATGAGCAGTTGGCACCTTGCACGGTAGCCAATGCCATCAGTGTGTGAATGGGGTGAATGAGATACGTAGTGCAAAGCGCTTTGAGTGGTCGGAAGACTAGAAAGGTGCTATATAAGTGCAGTCCATTTACCATTCCTCGCATCACTTTTGCCTTCCTGGTGTAAAGGAGAAACAACATTTGAGAAGTCGGTGTTTAGTTTGTTTGTTCTGGGCCACTATGGAGACACGCATGGAGGAGGGCTCGCTCCTCTTCCATGCGTAGATTTAAAAGGCAAAACAAAAACAAAAAATATTCTTATTTTTAGGTGCTTGTACATGCATATAAACATAGAATAATATATCCCATGTCTGTCTTATTCTGGTACTAGAGGCCCCCGATCTTACACACTGGGCGTTCAAGTCAAGTTTATTCGTATAACCCGGTATTATGTATTTATTATGTTTATATCTAAAATGGGACCCGCAATCTAAAGTCAAAAGAAAAATCACAGCCTGTCTGTTGTGCAGACTGTGTTTTCAGTGTCTGGTATTGTTTAATTAAAATGGTAAATGGACTGTACTTGTATAGCACCTCTCTATTGTTCTGAACACTCAAGGCACTTTTACATTATGTATCTCATTCACACACACACATTTATACACTGATGGCATCAGTTTTTCAGAGCTAACCATTCATACACTGATAGCACAGCCTTCAGGAGCATTTTTCTGGGTACAGTATCTTGCTCAAGGACTCTTCAACATGACCGGAGGAGCCGGGGATCATCGGATTAATGAGCCTCGACAGCCGCCCCTAAAATCATTCAGTTTGTAGATAGTGTACAACGAACTTAAATCATCATCGTGTTAGTGGATGGCCAGTCAAAGTGTTCATGGGAACTTCTTAAATGTTGGCGTGGCGACCAGTCTCCTCTAGTCTTTGACGCATTGTGTCATTATATTATTTGGTGCATCGAGTCCTGATGCGGCATTCATTTGATTTCATACCTGTCTGTCAGAACGTTCCTGCTGCTGCTGCCGACGGTGACGGTGGACATGGATGATCGAGCTGAGCGGTGCTGTTGAGTTCTCTGCAGATGTTGTCCCAAACCTGATCAAGCAAACTACCTTTACAGTATGTGTTTATAATTACCTCTCACATATACAGCACAGCCTGTACATGCTCATTAATTTGCATAATAATCACAGCATGTCTTTGTACCGTCAGATCTTAATTGTACTTCTTGTCCTCAGAATGAGTCGCAGCTTGGTTCCAGGACGTGTGTCCTATCGCTGAGGCCACATGTGCATCAGGAGAGATGGATCGTTGTAAGCACGTCGGACGCCTTCGCATGGGCCACGACCATTCCATTCTCAATCCACAGAAATGGCACTGCGTCGACTGCAGCACCACCGACTCGGTGTGGGCCTGCCTCAAGTGCTCCCATGTGGCCTGCGGACATTTCATGGAAGAGCACTCACTCAAACACTTTCAGGAGTCACACCACCCACTGGCTATGGAGGTGCGTGAGCTGGATGTCTTCTGTTTTGCCTGTGGAGACTATGTACTCAATGATAACGCAGAGGGAGACCTCAAACTCCTCAGAGGGGCTCTCTCTACTGTTCGCAGCCCAGGCAGACGCTCACTTCGCTCCTCGACCGGCGGCGAGTGCACCCCCTGGGTTGGGGAAGGTGGGCCGCAGCCCGCCATGCAGCTGGCCCTGCGACACAGGAGGAAAGCGCTTCTCGGGAAGACGCTTCAGATGTGGATCAGCAAACATCAGGAGCTGCAGAATCAGCGGAAAGAGAAACTTGAGGAAGCTAGAAGACAAAAGAAAGAGGTGAAAAGGAGACTCATGGAGGAGCTTGGCAGCGTCCCTCCAAGAAAGAGTGCTCGGCTTCTTACTCAGGCGCCACGTTCAACCATCACACTCATTCCTAGCAAATTTCGCGACCCTCCAGAACGCCTACCTCCTCCTCCTCCTCCCAGGAAGCCTTCCCTTCTAACCCTTTCCCGAAAAGCTCCTCAGAACGGCAGAGCTGCCAAACTGAGGAGGTACTACTCCACACACGCGGTAACCCGCCGGAGACTAGCTCCCGGTGTCACTGGTCTGCGCAACTTGGGGAACACATGCTACATGAACTCAATATTGCAAGTGCTGAGCCACCTGCAGAAATTCAGGGAGTGTTTTCTCACTTTGGACCTGTGTGAGACTGAGGAGCTGCTGGCCAAGACCAATCACTCCCAGGGCATGAAGGGTGTGACAGGAGGTGTAGTCAGCAGTGGTAACACAACACTGTCAGGATGCCCTCTTGGACGCATGGGGAAGGCGGGCGGTTGGGATTTGCCCATGGGCAAAAAAGAAAGTGCCCCGCCTCCCCCGCAGGCCGCAGAGTTGGTCCAGCCCAAGGAGACTCGGTGCTCCACCCGCCAGCAGATGTCTCTGTGCCACGAGTTGCATACTCTTTTCAGGGTCATGTGGTCAGGCCGGTGGTCTTTAGTGTCTCCCTTCGCCATGCTACACTCCGTGTGGAACCTCATCCCGGCTTTCCGTGGGTACGACCAGCAGGACGCCCAGGAGTTCCTGTGTGAGCTGCTGGACAAGGTGCAGCAGGAGCTGGACACAGAGGGGTCCAAACGCAGGATAGTTATCCCCATCACAAAGAGGAAGCTGTCCAAGCAAGTGCTAAAGGTTCTTAACACCATCTTTCACGGGCAGCTACTCAGCCAGGTGAGACTGTCAGCGCATCAGATGTGTGTCAGCATTTCACAGTGTGATTAACAAAACCCAGATTGTTCAGTGTTGAACGTACAGGAGCTGCGTGTATTTCACATAACGTATTGACTTAATGAGCTCTTATTGTGTGGTCTTATTTGTACCTCATAACTCACCCATTCTGGCTTTTGTTGCTGCTCCCCGTCGACATCCAGAAGCCTTTAACATGATAACATTGAAAGGACGAGGGCTTTGGAAAGAATCCACAATGACGACTCTTTAAAAACAAATTACTTGGGGCAGTCGGTAGCATAGTGGGTTTGCGGCCGCCCCGTGTGTGGAGGCTGTAGTCCTTGCTGCAGCTGGCCCCGGTTCGAATCCCGCACCGCACGGCTAATTTACTGCGTGTCACTGCCCCTCTCCCTGCTTCCTGTCTGTGTTCAGCTGTCCTATCATCAAGGCCAAAAAAATTATCTTAAAAAAACAAAAACAAATTTCCATTGTTGTCTACAACAACCACAATTTTGAATATCACCCAAAAAAGACTTGTAGCATCCCTCATATAAAACTCGAGCAGTCGTATTTTTGCAAGAAGACTACAACAACTACTCTACTACCAGAGTCCTCACCTCCTCCTGTTGCCTGTGTTTTGTCTTTTCTAGGTGACGTGTCTGTCCTGTAAGCACAAATCTAACACGGTTGAGCCATTTTGGGATTTGTCTCTGGAGTTTCCGGAGCGGTACCACAGCATAGGCAAAGGCTCGGGCTCTACGGCTTACCAGCGCAGCTGCACCCTCACCGAGATGCTGTCCAAGTTCACGGAGATGGAGGCTCTCGAAGGCAGCATCTACGCCTGCAACCACTGCAACAGTCAGTACAAAACAATTTAATGCAAACACAGAGACGTGTCAGCAGGGTTTAAAGGTTTCAGCCTGAATTCATTCAGGAATCCCAGCCCACAGTTTCTCTCATATTCATTCATTTATTTCTGACTTTTTAATAATGCTGTTTCACACAGAAATAGAGAAACTGGACTTTTGTTTGAATTACATTCATTAAAGATAACTGACTTTTAAATAAATGTTCAAAATAGAACTAAGAAACTGAATTAAATTGAAGTTGTTTTCAAGTTTTCAGTTAAAAAAAATGTCTCTTGTCTCTGCCGGCAACCACACAAAATGTTTCTATGTGTTCGCAAAGCCTGATATATTGTCAGAACGTGTGTTTGTGGAATAACTTGACCGTGTTTTGTTTTCGTGGTTTAACAGAAAGAAGACGGAAATCATCCCACAAACCCTTAGTTCTGTCAGAGGCGCGTAAGCAGCTTCTGATCTACCGCTTACCTCAGGTTCTTCGGCTGCACCTCAAACGCTTCAGGCAGGTTTCTCCTCAGGCTGATTTTGGTCATAATATTTACATTGATAGCATTTTTAATAAAGCGTCTTGTTGCAGCTGATATCCGATGCATGTGACGCTAACTCGTTTCCTGTCTCATGACAGATGGTCGGGGCGGAACCATAGGGAGAAAATCGGCGTCCATGTGGCCTTTGACCAAGTTCTGAACATCAAACCGTACTGCTGCACAGGCTCAGGTCACTCTGTCCACAGGGGAGGCTACACCTACGATCTGTCCGCTGTAGTCATGCATCATGGTAAAGGCTTCGGCTCAGGGCACTACACCGCATACTGCTACAATACAGAAGGAGGTGAGGAAGGGATTTGATTCAGATGAACCTATGAATGAACTCCTGCTCTTCTCCTTCATGTTTAACCAGTTTCCTTTATCTTCCAGGTTTCTGGGTCCACTGTAATGACTCTGAGATGAAGGTTTGCAGTGTGGAGGAAGTGTGCAACACTCAGGCCTACATTCTCTTCTATACCCAGAGATCTGCCTAGGTACCTCTACCGCTGTGATGTCGACCTGTACGCGGCAACTGAAGGCTGCATTTATGAAAATGTTCTCCCATTAAACAATCACTTTAAGAATGATTCACTAAAAAAAAAGAGATGGCATTGAGGCCAGTAGGACAGACACAATCATGATGCATTCAGACAGGATCAGGCGCTGTAGGGAAACACAGGGTTTTCTATCCGTTTGAGTGCGAGCAGTGTGTTTTTGCTGCGGCGGTGGGGAATGCAGGGGCGTCTGCCAAAAAAACTGCAGCGACCTGTGCTGGAGAACATTTGGAAAAACACTCTGACGTCGCGTCACGGCTGCCAATCAGACGCTCGGATCACAGTCGGCCTGAAATGTCTCAAGGCTGTCCAGGTGGATTCATGGATTAAACTCGGTTAATCAGACTGATTGTTTCACAGCGATTACCTTCAGCACATATAGACACACCCCCCACACTACGCCGGCTCCTGATCCTGCCTGAAAACATCCACATGAGAAAGCTGATAATGTTGGTATATATCCTGGAAAATAACGTCTGAATTTGATTTAAAATCTTCAAATTAAAAAAACCTTTTCATAAATGAAGCCTCAGGTTTCTCAGCCTGTGTGACCAGCATATATCGGTTGATGGCCTGAAGACTGTGGGAGCAGGTCCGACTCTGTCCTGCTGAACACCGAGTTGTGTGTCTATGTTTTTCAAAAAAACAATCAGGCTCGTGTCTGTTGAGTCTGGGACCAGCCAGACGCTCTTCTGAGACAGCATTTTCCATTCAAAGACAACACGGATTCTGGATTTCTGTGCATTTTTAGGTAAAGCTACATTAGATGCCACGGCACTAAGAGGTACATCGTCGTGTAATTCCACTTTGGATGATGTCTGTCTAGTGACCGAAACGACTTCAGTCCAGAGTCTGTGTTGCCTCCTGTCCGACTTTTTTTAATTCTTGTGAAATGTCACTTCTGGAAACTTTAATACTCATCCCTGTGTCATTTGTACTTCATCACGTCCTCTCCTCAAGTGTACTGCTACGACTGGATACTGTGTCTCGCGCTCTCTCGGTGAACAGGAATAGTTTTTTCTTTTAGTTTTATTTTGTAGTTTCACTTCCACGAAAAGAAGCAAAAAGTTTCAGACACTTTGACTGATGAGTGGTGGAAAGCTGCACTTTTGAGGAGGGGGCTAATATTGTTGGTCCTATCTTTTTGTGATTGTTCATCTTTTAGCTCCTGTATCTTCTTTAAATGGCAGCTCCCCCCCCTGTGGTGTAACGATTAGACCGGTCTGGGCCCAGGTTCGGAGAAAAAAAAGCGAAGTGAAAGGGGCAGACTGCGATACTGAAGAATGGGTTTCCACGAGACTCGGGGTACCCGTTTTGAGTTGAGCACCTGAAAGCAATATATTGTACATCTGCATCTTTGACAGGAAATTTAAGATAAAATCAGGAATTCTTCTGCTTGTTATACAATGGGTTTTTTTTTCTACTCTGCTGTTTCTATCAAGGTCTTTAGAATTTGCTAGTTAATCGAGAAGAACTTGTGTTTGATACGAGTCAAATGCAAAAACACGTTTGTGAACTCTTTATGTAAAAGTTGGAACAATCTAATGACGATGAATGTCTTACTTTTTAGCGGTCAGGCGTGGCCATGCCACCGGCTCTGATCCCCTTGAGTTCTGTCTTGTACTGTAAGAATACCTGTCATAAATGTAATGGTCATATGGGTTTTGCCTGACTGTAATTATTAAAAAGACAAAGCAAATTTCAAATTTTTTTCACGGCGTGTTCATTTTGGAGCAGTCCTTTTTCAAAATGTCTCACTAGACATTCGTTCAGGATGTCAGCATCTACAGACCCTTTCCAAAAAATTAGAATATGATAGAAAAGTTGACTTATTTCCATAATTCTATTAAAAAAGTCAAACTTAAAATAGATTATAGATTCAGGGCCCACAATTCAAATTATTTCAAGTATTTATTTGTTTATTTTTACAAAATTTGGGCTTCCAGCTCAAAAAACTACGGTAGCCGGGAACCCTCAATGCTGCAAATAAAAAAAACGCTGCAAACAAAAAGAAACAGCGCTGCAAATAAAAGAAACTCTGCAAACAGAAACAGCGCTGCAAATAAAAGAAACACTGCAAACAAAAAGAAACAGCGCTGCAAATAAAAAAGAAACGCCACTGCAAATAAGAGAAACAGCGCTGCAAATAAAAGAAACGCCACTGCAAATAAGAGAAACAGCGCTGCAAATAAAAGAAACGTTGCAAACAAAAAGAAACAGCGCTGCAAATAAAAAAGAAACGCCACTGCAAATAAGAGAAAGTGCTGCAAATAAGAGAAACTTCACAACGGAAGTGAAATCCTGGGGACTATTATTGCCGGTGCACCTGTAATTTTTTATGTGAGCGAGAAGAAGAAGTACAGAAGTGTATTGCATTCACTTGAAGAAAATTAATTTTGGTTTGCAGCGTTTCTTTTATTTGCAGCATTGAGGGTTCCCGGCCACCGTAAAAAAGCCACGAAAACAGCAATTCAAAAAATTAGAATACTATGAAGAAATCAGCCCAAATTTTGCAGAGCATTAATGTTTTTAACTAGGTGTCACACACTGATCATCTACTAAACTCAAAGCACCTGACAGAAGACCATCATTGATACCCTCCATAGGATGGGTAAGCCTCAAAGGTTCATAGCTAAGGAGGCTGGCTGTTCACAGAGTGCTGTGTCCAAGCAGATCAATGGAAAGTCTAGTGAAGGAGAAAATGTGTCAGGAGAAGATGCAGCAGCATCAGAGACGACCGTGGACTTCAGCAGATTATCAAACAGACAAGATTCAAGAATCTGACAGAGATCCAGAAAGAGTGAAATGAGGCGGGAGTCACAGCTTCAGAAACCACATTCAGACGCATCCGGGAGATGGACTACAACTGTCGGGTTCCTCGGGTCAAGCCACTTCTGAATCTGAGCCAACGCAGGAAGCGACCTGGCCCCTGCCCATACCGCCAGAAGAACCAGAACCTGGTTTAATGCCCATGCCATCACAGTGCTTGACTGGCCAGTCAACTCGCCAGACCTAAACCACGTTGAGAATCTATGGGGTGTTATCAAGAGGAAAATGAGGGACCCAAAAACAAAGAAGAGGGAGAAGAAGGGATTCCCAACCAAGTATTCAACGTTGACGTATCGTTTAGAAAGTACCAAATTTTGGCTGATTTGATGTGATCCTGATTTCTTTCTGTCCTTCAGCAAAAACCTGAGAAGTACATGCTGATTTCTTCACAGTATTCGAATTTTTTGAATTCATGTTTTCGTGGGTTTTTTGAGCTGGAAGCCCAAAATATGTAAAAATAATTAAAATAAATACTTGAAATCGTTTGAATTGTGGCCCTGAATCTATAATCTATGGAAGTTTAACCTTTTTAATTAAATTATAGAAACAAGTCAACTTTTCTATGATATTCTAATTTGTTGGTTTGTAGATTCCTCTGATAAGATGTGTTCAGTCGTCAGCTTTAGCATCGTAACAGAAATGGATACAGTGAAGTAATCTACAGGATTAGCAGCTGATCTGAAATGTATTAATTCTGCTTCTCTCGTGCTTTCTTAAAGATTTGTAACCTAGAATAAAATGTAATCGTGTGCGGACGGAGAAGCAGCTGATAAAGACGGCATTAAATGTAAATAATCTCTGAAGATTATTTATTTTCTTCGCAGTATACTCAGCCCCTGTCCCATTTTCCACTGATCTACTATGAGGAGAGTTTTTAAAATGATCAAATGCTGAATGCGTTTGATTGAAATCATAAAAAGTAACATCTGGAAAATGTAACATAATACCTCCAATATCCTGTTTTTGTTCAAAAACTAAGACTGGGATCATCAAGTCATTTTTTGAGAGAAGAACAAAATCTTTTTTCTTACTCGTTCTGGTATCTGGTAATGGACAGTGTACACAACTTCAAGTCTTAATGTAATTTGAACTGATCAGTATTAGGGCCCATTTTATTCACAATTTACATTAACGATTTGTGTGCAAATATGTCAAACGCCTCATACCACCATTATGCGGATGATACTGTCATTTATTGTTGCTCACAATCAATTCCTCCTCAACTTTTACAGTCCGCTTTTGATGCAGTGCAGATCCGTTTGGAGAAACTAAAACTGGTTTTAAATGCTGATAAATCTAAATTAATGTTTTTTCTCAAATTCATCTGTTCCCATGGAAAATATCCCTTCAATCAGAACTGCCCGGGGTGAAACTCTAGAGCTAGTCACCAGCTATAAGTACCTGGGTTTCACTATTTATGAGGAGCTCTCATTTAAATTGCATTAAAAAATTTGACATCAAAACTAAGGGTGAAGCTCGGTTTCTATTACAGAAATAAATTGTGTTTTTCTCTCAAAGCTCGGAAGCTTCTGATATCAGCCACTTTCCTACCTGTACTTGATTATGGCGATGTTGTATATATGTATACATTTGCGCCTGAGTTATATAAAAATTGGACAGGGTGCCTGGACTCACAATACAGGCAGTTCGTGTAACCAAGCCAAAGATCCCAGAGTCCATCCGGAGGAACTTTGAACTCATGGAAGCAGAGAAGACTCGTCTGCTGATAACCGCTCAAACTCAGAAGGTGGTGGAAGAGGAAGCAGAAACTAAAAGAAAAAACAGGTAGAGCAACGAAAACTTCCCAGACAACCAACCAATCAAAAATTAGGTCAGGCCTAAAGCCGTGACAATGTAAAAAGTAAATAAAAATATTTAAAAAAAAACATTCAGTCTCAGCCAAAGGATGATAAGGACATACTGAAGGTGACCCTAATATATGAAATCATTTATTTCTTACATCGTTTAGTAAAACAGCAAATAATTATTTTTTTTGCAAACTGGATATAAACTTTGATACAATTCGACATGCCAGTTAATTTGACACTGTGGATAGTAACGGTTCTACAATAGTGGTTATGAAATAGCATTTTATGAACAGAACAGAGTTTACATAGTTGAATTATTATAGTGAACTTGTCGCAGATTATCAGCGTTTTTCTTTTTCTTTTCTTTTTTTTTTTGTTCAGTCGACTTCGAGAAAAAGACAGACAGGAAATGCGTTTAAAAGCTTCAACACCGGAACAGGATGTGAAACAAATCAGGAATGTTGAGATGTGACGTGTGTGCACTGTGTTTCTGACAACAAAATGGCAGTTATAGGAGATTCACTTTGTCATTGATGAAACGTTAACTCATGCCAGCTAGGATGCATCTCGGTGCACGTACGAGGACATGCATGAGCACGTGACATTCATGGAAAAAAACAAAAACAACCTTTTCCTCTCAGATATACTAAAGCTTCAACATGAAGGTTACAGCAGAACAAGGTCGGCGTTTTAAAGTCATTATAAGTTGCTCAGGTCTTTTTTTTTCATGTATCATAAATAATTAGAAAAAAGATGATCCAAAGATTTCTTTCAGGAAACCAAAAGTTTTTTGGTGACAGCAATGCAATCGATGATTGGTCGTCAACACCGAGAGATTTGGGGGGCGAGATGAGATGAGTCACTCCCTAACTAAAAGTGCCATGTTTTGTCCTCAGGTGCTCCACCTTGACACTCAAAGGGAACAAGCACAGCGGCTCTTATTCTATTTCAGTCTCTGCATCCTTTTAAAGTGGTGGTGGACTGAGGTGAAACCAGCTTCTCGAGCCCCTGGAGTCTCTTTCTTATGCAGGGAGCTCAGCTGGGCAGCAGCCACGGCTCCACAAAGTCCCACTGCTTCCACAGGACGAACAGCAGCAAGGTCAGCAGGACGGTGGCGGCCACCCGGGCTCTGGTCTTCATCAGCGGGGTGATGAAGTTGGCCAAGGTGGAGACAAAGACCAGCAGCACGGCCATGAGCGCCAGGATGACGTTGATGAGTTTGCCCAGCAGAGCTCGAGCGTTGGCGTTCTCCACTCCCTCCAGCTGGACGACCTGCTGCTGCTGCTGCTGCAGCTCCAGCTTGGTGATGCGGGTCAGGCACGACTCTACAGCTTCCTGCGTGCACAAACAACCACACCACGAGGGATGAATGCTACGGCCCTACATGAACACACTGAAGTTTTAACAGTTTTCATTCAAAAGATTTTGTCAATCAGGATTTAGCAACATTTGAATTTGGTTGCTGTCAATCAAATCTGATTAAACCAGTGTTTCATACGGAGGCTCTGAAGTGCAAAACACAACAGCAAATTCAAAAACACAATAGCAAATCGAATAACACAACAGCAAATCGAATAACAACAGCAAATCAAATAACACAACAGCAAATTCAAAAACACAACAGCAAATCAAATAACACAACAGCAAATCAAATAACACAACAGCAAATTCAAAACACAATAGCAAATCGAATAACACAATAGCAAATCAACTAACACAACAGCAAATTCAAAACACAATAGCAAATCGAATAACACAACAGCAAATCAACTAACACAACAGCAAATCAAATAACACAACAGCAAATTCAAAACACAATAGCCAATCGAATAACACAACAGCAAATTCAAAACACAACAGCAAATCAAATAACACAACAGCAAATTCAAAAACACAATAGCAAATCGAATAACACAACAGCAAATTCAAAACACAACAGCAAATCAAATAACAGTGCGTACAATTCATGTCGCCCGAGGGTACCTACCCTTTCCCTTTTGAATTTGCTATTGTGTTTTTCGATTTGCTGTTGTGTTATTCAATTTGCTGTTGTGTTATTCGATTTGCTGTTGTGTTATTCAATTTGCTGTTGTGTTATTCGATTTGCTGTCGTGTTATTCGATTTGCTGTTGTGTTATTCGATTTGCTGTTGTGTTTTGCACTTCAGGGCTACCGTAGTTTCACTCTTAAAAAACGTGAATATTTAACATCATATAAAAACTCTTAATGATCTCTACCTGAATGTCTCTTGCTCGCTCGTAGGACTGGTAGGCGACTTTTTCCTCCATGCTGGCGAGTTCCTGTTTCAGATTAGTCATCTCGTTCTGGTGCAGCTCTGTTAAGTCGTTCAGTTGTTCTTCGAGTCGCTCATACCTGAGAATATACAGTTCAAAACATACACACATAAATCTTCAAAATAATGCAAAATGTAAAACTTCAACTCTTTGATTTATTCTCCATAGTCAAGCCTGACTTATCCAGTCTGTGCTATAGTCTTCCACTGTTTAATTTGAAGAGTTACATCTTCAGTAAGAATGAATGGGCTCGGGTCATGGTAGGGATATAAGTAGGTGTCACTCTTATGGATGCGTACCTGTATCTCTCTTCTTGCAGGCACTGTGTCATGTAGGAGTAGTCGCTCTGCAGCTGCCCCTTCATGTCCTCGATGGCGTCCTCCATGTGCGCCTGGCTGGCTTTTATCTCCTGCAGGCCCTCAAGTAGAGAGTCCCAAGAGCTGTGCATGTGATGGTGGTGGTGGTGATGCCCGTCCAGTCTAGGGCTCCCCATGGTTGGTCCTAACAACCCTCCTCCTCCTCCTCCACCGCCTGCACCACCAGAATTACTACCTGCTCCGGAGCCTGACGTGGCGCTGGAGCACTCGTCGTCGCTGCCGTACTTTGGGCTTGAAACCAGAGTGGCACTTCCACTCAGGGCACGAGGTGTGGGGGCGTCCTCGGAGTGACCCCCGACTCCGTCCTCGAGTGTGTCCTTTAAGTGGGCAATGTTATCTGCACTGCCAAACTTGTTCCTGATTAGACTGGCAAATTCTCTCGGCTTGGAGACCACGGCTGTGTGAGTGAGGGCGGATACTCCACCTTTGACTCCTTCGACTACACCACCTCCGAAACCACTTATCCCAGCACGAACATTAGCCCCAACGTCCTTTAATCCTTGCTGCATGTCCCGCAGGACATCCTTGGGCTGCCGGGCTGGTCCATTCTGTAGAGAGGGAAGAGAAATGAGGAAGCAGAGAAGTGGAGGATCTCAAAGGTAGGACAGAGGTGATTAGGTTTAAGGGAGAGAACTGTAGGAAGATAGATGAGGAAAGCAGGCCCTGTAGAGATTTAGGTGAGACACAGGATGATGCATTGGTTTAGGTGACTGTTAGAAGACGAGAAACATCCGTCTAAATTTGGACACAACTGTCCTCAGTCATGAGACAATGATTCAAAAACACACGAGGACAGCACATGCTCCGCTCGCTCACCTACCTGCTCTATCTCCTTTAGCTTCTTGTGATAGTGCTCTAGTTTCTTGTGCAAGTGCGCGATGGTCTGTGCAGACTTCTGGTTCTTCTTCTCAAACACCTGCTTTATCCTGGACGCCTGTTGTTTGTCTGCGTTGTGGGCCAACTTCAGGTATTCTGCAACGTTGTCGTCACGGGCCTCCTGCTCCACGCGGATCTGCTCGGTGACCTTTAGGATCTTCTGCTGCAGGTGCTCCAGAGCAGCACGGGTCCTCTGCGGCTCGCCGGCCCCTGAACACTCAGCACCACCTGCCATGACCCCAGACGCTGTTGCCGCCGCCGCCGCTCCGTCCGCGCTGATGTTGCTGTCAGAGCCTCCATGGCTGGTAGTGGAGGGTAGGCCTAGAGTTGCCACCTCGCTCTTGTCCAGCTGAGGGGAGGAGAGGGCAGGAGGTAATCAGCAAGTATCATAGATGAAGTAGTATTAACATGACTTTACTTTAAGTAGAAAAAGCATCACATGCGTTGAAATCCACTGAAGTTAAAGTATAATGAAAGATTATTCTGAGTAAGAGGCACTGTAAAATCATCGTCAATGGTGCCACAACAGACAAACTGTTGGTTTCTTATGAACTGGATTTCATTCACAGGGCTGTAATTTCTTAACAATTTTCTGAAAGAGTAAGAGTCCTTTAGTCAGGCATGACATTCATCTCTAACACACAATTCAACATATATCAGGGTTGCCACACCTTTTTTATGAACAAATTCAAGCACTTTTCAAGCACCTTCAAGCACCAGTTTTTCCATTTTTCCAGCACCTTTAAATAGGTAGCCTACTAGTTGTGTTTGCCATGATGGTCATGGGAAGCGCAGCGATGCCACTGTATGGCATAATAATATGGGTCTAATTAGCATTATTTCATATGGTGGTAGATTGACTGTTTTGATTTTTAACAAATTGTGAAATTTCAAGCATTTTCAAGCACTTCACAAAAAATTCAAGCGTTTTCACAACCTTGAAAACACTGAATTGAAATTCAAGCATTTTCAAGGAATTTAAGCAACCGTGGGAACCCTGATATATAGTTATTTCCAATAATACCTGAACACTAGACAAATATTTATTTGGGTTTAAATGAAAGGAAACGCATTTGGAAACCAACAAATGTTGATAAACACAAAACTGGCTGTAATCTGTATTATCTCTATAATAAATTGCCAGATTACAGAGTTTGTTGTGAGGAAACTTCTTGGCTGCAGCCTCCTAAATATAAATAAACTTGCAGTTAGTGACTTTCCTCCCCTGGCGGTAATGCTCCTAATTGATTTGGTGGAGGCATCACAGTACACAGAAAGGCCATCATGCATTAATTAGATGATACATAATTACGCCGCTTCCTGCTCTGCACAGCCTCGGAAACTCAGCTCCATGAGACGACCTTTTCTTTTTAACGGTGCATCAGGTGCAAACGAGGAATAAAGACACGCCGCGTGCTATATTTAGAAATCATGGCATGTGTAATGATTAAAATTGATTGTCCACATATGTAAGTCTCTATGCTTCTCTACCTTCTGATACACGAGGGGATCCCCTGCTCGGTATAATATTTATTTGTCTAGCTTAGCAGATGGAGGGATTGTTAATGACCCTCTGCCTGACGTCAAAACAGTGTAATCAGACCCCGCAAACATGAGCCCGGGCAGACACATGACACCAAACATCTAATCTGCTCTAATTTGTCCAGGCGGGACGGTTCGAGGAATTATATGCGTTTTATTTCTTCTTGCGTGAGAATGAGCACAAGCTTCCTGTGCTGCTAAATATAGACGACAGCGCAGCAGATCATAATACTGACTGCATAAACAAAGTAGGTTACAATCACATTGTAACGGAGAGGGAGAAACAGATGACTGCGGTCCCTGGCGGTTAAATCATTTCCTGATCTTGTCTAGAGAAAGTGTGATGCTCATGCAGTAAGCGATGGCTCGTATGAGGAGGCGATGCAGTTACACAGGGGTGAAATACAGACAACAACAACAAAAGACAGAGATGATCAAATCTAACGGTGCCATTGGTGGAAAAAAAAGCACACAGGGTGATGATCCGGTGGTGAAAAGAAAAGGCTTTGTCTTTGGAAAGAGAAGCAGGGCTGTGATGAGGATGGAGATGACAGATGTCTATGGCATACAGAATATGTATTTTAAAAAAAGAAAAAAAACACAAGAGGAGAGAGGAGAGGAGAGGAGAGAGGGGGGAGGTGATGCCTGTGTCTTCCTCACTCGGCAGGAGACGCACTGAGACGCATGAGAGAGAGAGACGCGGCTGATGGATGTCAACAAGAGTGGATGCGAACACATGAGGATGAGACACAAGCAGCACAGCAATAAATTAAATCAGAAACGTTACCATACTGCTTTAATCCAATTTTTGCAGTGCCATTGCAAGTCTGTGTTCGAGGCCCATCCTCCTCCTCCTCCTCCTCCTCCTCCTCCTACTCCCTCCACCTCCCTCTGTGCTCACAGAGGAGGAGCCCCCCTCCTCAAATATCTTCACCCTCAGCCCGTTGTGTGGCTGACTATCCCCTCTGTAGCCTAATGCTCCATTGTTAATGCCATCGATATCTGCAGCCTCCCTCTCTCTCTCCCTCTCTCTCTCTAATGCTCTGATCCCTCTCTCTCTCTCTCTCTCTCTCTCTCTCTCTCTCTCTCTCTCTCTCTCTCTCTCTCTCTCTCTCTCTCTCTCTCTCCTTTGTGTCATATGCTCCCTCCGCCTCCCTCTGTCTCACTCTACCTCCCTCTCTCTCTCTCAGTCTAAATGCAAATGCTAGCTGTCCTGCCCTATAATGGATGTGGGAGCTGAGGGACAGATGATGGAGGGAAGTGGGAGGGGGGGGATGGGAGAGCTTAGCAGAGGCGTGCAGGTGCCTCCATGCTGCTGAGGCCAGAGTAGAGGAGAGGAGGCGCAGGGAGGGGAGGGGAGGGCACAGCAGGGCCTGGCTCCAGGCTTTTTTATCCTCCAAACACCCCTCACCCTCCTTCCAATAGAAACACATACACCCGGTGCGTGCTGATGTGGGGCTGCAGTGATGTGGTGCCAAAGTACACAATGTCTGTCCGAGCAGTGACTCACTCGCTTTCGTGAATCTTCATCGCAACAAGGGAGGGAAAGTGTCGGAGCTGCTTGAACTTCAAATCTGTTTCTGTGCTGCCATGTGTGTGTGAGTGTGTGGAGGGATTGAACAGATTTTAAAAACAAACGTAAAATACATTTCAAAGAGGGGGAGGAAAAGATTCATCCACAGAGAGAGGAACCCTACAAGTATTCAGATCTTTGACTTAAAATGTAAAAGTAGCAATACAACTGAAATGACGAAAAATATCCTTACAAGCAATTTTTTTACTGTAGTAAAAGTACTATCAGTATCAAAAGTACTTGTTATGCAGACAAATAGCCCCTGTGTATATAATATTATTGGATTATTACTGATTCTAAAGACAAACCTGTATTTTAAGGACTGTATTTGATGTATTTATTGTGTATTTTTATTGTATTTTATAATAATATGACTTATTTCTTGTCTATTCTTGAATGCCCTTATAACACACCATGTGACTTATTGCATTAAAGTTCCAGTGTATAATATTTAGGGCGCTATATTTACAAAGTGTTGAATATAATGTGTATAATTATATTTTCATTTGTGTATAATCATCTTGTTTTTATTACCTTAGCTTTAAACAATGGAACAAGCTCGATGTCGGTTTAATCCACCTATATTTTATATTTTATATAAGTTGATCTAAAGTTTTGTATGTTAAGCCATAACCAACAAAAAGCCTGAAGTTGTCACATAAACGCAGTGAAGTAAAAACTACAATTAATAGTACAAAAAGTATCAAGCAGGATAAAATGGACTCACTCAGTACCTCAAAATTAGTATTTGAGTGAATGTCAACCATTGTTCATTGTTGTACTTTTTTCCTGATATATTAATCCATATCTATTAATGGATTTTAATTGTTAACCATCATCTGTTTGCCAGGAATTTAATTATTTTATGCTCACACCAGCTGATGGACGAGGACTGTAGAGGGCACCAGAAACATTCCTGCTCATCTGAATTTCCTTCACACTTACAAAAATATCATATATATATTATGTAATATCGCATATTCATCCATTTATGACGTGAATGTGCACATTGTACTTCCTGTGATTTGAATTTGCTCATGCCTAATAATAAAAAGTCTTACAGCGTCTTTATTGGATATCATTTGTAAAGAGAACTATTAAAGTACTCATCACACACTTACACATTACTCACTGATAAATGTTATTGCATAGTAGTTGTAGTTGGTTGAGGTGGAGGTCATTTAACTTCTTTATATACTGGGTCTACATCAGGTCAGTGAGTTCATACTGTGGTGAAGTGGAAGCGTAAAGTAGCAATAAATATTAAATATCTGAGTAAAGTGATGGCTGTCAGCTGTGTAACCGGAGTACATTTACTGCAGTACTTTATCTATGTACGGCTTTGAGTTAACTGCACTTCACTTGATTGATTCATCCATTTAATATGACTTCATACTCTTCTCCTGTACTGTACTTAACAACAGCTATACTTACTTTTCAAAATAAGAGTTTATATTTAAAAACAATAATGAAATTAAAAATGTGATACCCTTTAAAGTTTAGTTAGTGTAAAAAATAGATATTAAAATGATATTTACTTATTAATGAATCAATAATAATAATACAACACTTTATATAATAACATAACAGTAGCTGGCCATATTCAACCTACAGGTTCTCCACAGAGGTGTGTCCTGACCCCTTTATTGTTTATTTTATATACAAATGACTGTAGGAGTCACTGACAGGCGTTTCTTAAAATTTGCTGACGACACACTTCTAGTCAGTTTACTTCAGGATGAGGAGAGGTCGACCACGGGCCAGTTACGGCTGTGACAGCTAAAAAAAACTAAAGACATGGTCATTGACTTTAGGTAAACTCCACATACAGTCCATCCAACCATTATCAAGGGTCCAGCAGTGGAGAAGGTGGATTCTTATAAAAAACTGGGGACAATAATTGATAAAAACTTGACACATGACCTAAATACCTCCACAATCCTACAGAGATTAAACTTTCTGCACAGACTAAAATATTTTAATGTTGATAAGACCTTAATGGTTTTGTTTTATAGATCTTTTATTATTTTGCTTGATCTCATTTTATGAAAAACAAATTGTCTGTTCAAAATTGTGAGAGATGTCAATAAGATAATTAACATGCAGCAGCTCTGTCTCTCAGAGATCTTTGACAGACGAGTCCTACAGAAGGCTCGGTCCATCCTGTCTCGCCCTGGCCACCCATTGTTGCAGGAATTAATAAGATACATGCTACCTAGGGCACGAACAAATATAAATCTTCCTTTGTTCCACGTGCAATGCAATCAATTTGCACAATTCTTAAATCGCACTGTTCTTTTATAGACTTTTTGCTTTCTGTCACTTATATTCTTACGTCTTTAGGATTGTTTAAATCCAGTTTGGTTGCTTTACTTTGCGTCATTGTTTGTCTATTTATTGTTTGTTGTGTAAGTTGCATTGTCACTGCAAATCAAATTTCCCCTGGAGGGACAATAAAGCTCTGAACTCAAATATGAGTACTTTTACTTATAGTGTAGTATAACGTGACAATACTTTTGCATGTAAAGAAATATTTCTATTCCTTTTTACTGTAACGTGGCTGATGTGTTTGTAGTTTTTTAGTAGCTGTTGTTTTTTAAGTGAAATGACTCCTCCCGGCTATTTCACCATGATCTGCTGACTTCATCACACACACTCACAGACTCGCATGCGGAAACAAACACACCACAAGAAAATACATTTGAATATTTTATTGGAATTTGAAATTCTCATAATATTTGAAAAAAAAACTAAATTAACACAAGGAATAGTATCTGACAATAAATAAAGGATAGCTTCTTTTTTTTTTCAGCTTACAACATAAAACAATATGTCGGACCTGTGCACGAGCATCTATTAACAGAAGTGCATTCATCGTTTGGGGGTAATGCCGTTTCTAAGCCGTCGGCTCGCGAGGATTAGCATTACAGTGACCTTGTTTGACACCCATTCAGATTACCCATAGCAGCAGGGTTTGCCAACGTAGACATAAATAAGTGTCGTGAACAAACGCGCTGTTTGTTTTGAGGCAGATAATAACACGTTGTCTAACGGTATAATTGCACCATAGAGAGGAAAGAATAAAGCACATGGCTTAAGAAAATAATACATCTGCTTCTGAGAACACTTTCTTCTGATTGTCCTTTATAAAAAAACAAATGCCCCCCGAGGGCACACCATTACATGTACTGTATGTGCAATACGGCAATGTTCTTTTGTCATGATTATGCTACTTAACAGTGCTGTATTCATCTATAAATCTCTGATATATATATATCTAAATATACTCTAAGTGTTCCAAAGATGTGGCGCTACACTCCTAAACATACAACGTCTGGTGCTGTACACACGAGTCCGGTTTTGACTTACAGTAGATGAAATTAAAGTAAAAGGAAGGAGGACGTGACGGCACTTCTGTCAATAATAATCTAAGCAAAGCGACGGCAATGTACAGGATGTCAGAACTCTTCAAGTATGTTCCTGTGATGGTGGAGAAAACACAGCCGTACATCTGGATATAAAACGTATAATAATAAATGCTTTGTAAAAAAAACTCCTAGCCCTCATGATCGACATTAGGAAATAACATTGTAGAAAACAATAGTGGAGCCTCATCCATACTTATTTTTGCTTTTTTGTCACAGCCACAACTTTGATTTCATCGCAAGACAGAATGATTTTACCCAACGTCTGTTTCAAGTGTTTATCCGTCGCGCCTCCGTACTGAAAGGCGTGCAGAGCTTCAGCACTGTGGAATGTACAGTGGGAGATGTCAGTCGCAGACACTTTGCCGAATGAGTAGAAATCCACCGATTCTGAGAGATTAATCTTCTCCACTCGAATGTCCCCTTCAGAAAAAACACCAAACCCCTTCAGAGCGAGTACAGTACCCTAATAAAACCTGGTCGTGATGATGTGTAGCCGACGTCCCTTCCGATGTCAGGTGATTCGCTGATCAGTGATTGAGTCTGTGCAGAGCGTAGTCTTCCTGAGTGTTGCACTGTTTTTGTTTCTGTGGTTCTTTGGGGATATTGGCACATTTAAATCACTCGCCGGATTTGCGTGGCATCCAGACTACTCTTCTTTTAGCCTGATAGAAATCTGTTGGCAGAAAGAACAGGAAGTTCAGCTCCTGTACGTCCACACAGGAAAAATACACTCAGGGTTCCCACACCTTTTTCATGAACAAATTCAAGCACTTTTCAAGCACTTTTCAAGCACTTTTCAAGCACCAGTTTTTCCATTTTTCCAGCACCTTTAAATAGGTAGCCTACTAGTTGTGTTTGCCATGATGGTCATGGGAAGTGCAGCGGTGCCACTGTATGGCATAATAATATGGGTCTAATTAGCATTATTTCATACGGTGGTAGATTGACTGTTTTGATTTTTAACTAATTGTGAATTGGCTTGTATTCTCAGCTTGTGAGCGGTGTATTGTGTAACTACCATAGCACAATAACAGTGACCAACAGGTGTGGATAGTAGTCTACTGTTATTTCTCTGCAGAACACCAAGCGAGTATGATAACTGAGTTCTGCATGTAAAGGCATCGGATCAAGCGCGTAGCCGCTTAGGAAACATTTTTGTTTTCTCTTGGTTTATTGAGACAGACGTCACACAAATTTCAAGCATTTTCAAGCACTTCACAAAAAATTCAAGCGTTTTCACAACCTTGAAAACACTGAATTGAAATTCAAGCATTTTCAAGGAATTCAAGCACCCGTGGGAACCCTGCTTATAGATGAGATATCTGAGTGTTTACCTGTAATGTTTGTCTGCTTCCTCTTCAGCCCCGTGTTCTCTCCCTTCTCCGGCGTTTTCTCCAGGTTCTCCAGGTCCAGTTCACATCTCTCTGGCGAACATGGGATGTTCTCCTTCTCCCTTCCTCTCTTGGGCGTGACTGCTGCCTCGGTCACCCTCTGGTCTTTCTCCAGCCCCAGACCGAACATACAGGATCTGTAGAGCAGTGGCACCTTGGCACTCGGGATTCCCTCCCACTGGAAGTCGCTGCTCTCCAGAGGTTTGTCCGAACTGAAGTCGAAACCCCAACGAGTCGAAGCCTCCTCCAGGTCTTTCCGCAGGATGGCCTGGTAGTCCGCCTGAAGCTGCTCTCGGTCGACTGGGCCGAACAGGTTTCGTCGAGCGGGGCCGTTTCCCAGGGTTCTCAGGATCCGCTTGTGAGTTGACATAATTCTGCACTGCAGGAAAAACAGAGAAAAGAATGAGATGTAAAATCTGCTGCTGGGTGTCACCAACGATCAGATCTTCGATCAAAAAGACAACCTGCATCTGATGCAATGTTGCACAGATGCTATAAACCAGCCTTAAATTAAGAAAAGTACATTAAACACAAGTTATTTTTCTATTTTTAAAAGTATGAATCTGTCTTACCATGGCTCTAACAGTATAAGTTCCCTCAGCAAAGACTACAGAGCATCTCAGACTGGGAAAAAACTCGGGAGCTCTTTATAAGACAGAGTCCAGCCTGTGACTCAGCAAGCTCTGCTCTGTGTGAATCACTGGTACATGCCCGGGCATAATCTCTGCCAGACATGTAAAGACAAATCCTCAACAGCAGAGGCTGCGATCACTACAGACACGCCACCAGGTGGCAGCGTGAGACCATCGACAGAAAGAAAAACCTCAATGAGCAACAATGAATGATGTAAGATTTCTAAATCTGATTATTAAATTCAAGCTATTCTACGTATAAAGGTTACAGGGTTCCCACACCTTTTTCATGAACAAATTCAAGCACCTTCAAGCACCAGTTTTTCCATTTTTCCAGCACCTTTAAATAGGTAGCCTACTAGTTGTGTTTGCCATGATGGTCATGGGAAGCGCAGCGGTGCCACTGTATGGCATAATAATATGGGTCTAATTAGCATTATTTCATATGGTGGTAGATTGACTGTTTTGATTTTTAACTAATTGTGAATTGGCTTGTATTCTCAGCTTGTGAGCGGTGTATTGTGTAACTACCATAGCGCAATAACAGTGACCAACAGGTGTGGATAGTAGTCTACTGTTATTTCTCTGCAGAACACCAAGCGAGTATGATAACTGAGTTCTGCATGTAAAGGCATCGGATCAAGCGCGTAGCCGCTTAGGAAACATTTTTGTTTTCTCTTGGTTTATTGAGATAGACATCACACAAATTTCAAGCATTTTCAAGCACTTCACAAAAAATTCAAGCATTTTCACAACCTTGAAAACACTGAATTGAAATTCAAGCATTTTCAAGGAATTCAAGCACCCGTGGGAACCCTGAGGTTAAATGGTCACAGCACGTCACTGTACAGAGCTACAGGAAGGAATCAGCTGTGTCACAGGGGAACAATAAGTCATTAGAGTCTTCCAGGAAAGGGCCGGGCGGTGTTCCCATCTGAGGGAGAAATCCGTCTCAGCCCACCCTGATTATTCATTATAAAGGGAGAGGTCATTGTAATTCAAATATTAAATCATATGAGAGACACTAACAACTGTCACTGACTCGATGGATTATCTAAATCCTGAAAACAAAGCTTTAAGGGAGATGATCGCTGCCAAACTTGTTTAATAAAAAATATATAAGTATGTTTTAAAGGTCTAAAAAAAGATGATTGTCTGACAGCTCATCGGTCTGAGGTCATGTCATGTGTTCAGCTTCACGCATCATTCCAAGAAAGAGAAAATCTACAACTTCCTGATTCACAGGAACACACAAAGATTACCATAAACAGGAAGTTAGAAACTTTTGTTGTGACACTAGTTGGACTTGAATATGTTTTAGGTTTCAAAGTAGATCGAGGTAATACAATTTAGAGATCACAGAGAAACAAAGGCGGCTTTTTACACATTATTACAGCCAGAAATCCGAGTGGAGGACACTTCTATATATAGACTGAGAGAAACTGGAAGTAATTAACTAATGTTATCTTTTCGGGGACTTTCCGGTAATCATTCCACCTTAAATAGATCCATTATAATGCCACACTGTCTTAATCAGGAGTTTTTTAGTGACCCTTCCCCACCCACTGTTACATACAGTGGTTAAATTGGCTTTTATAGGGAGGGGTATATCTCTCAAAACATTTGTATTTACCTCGCACCATGGGTTCAATACATATTTTATCAATTTATATCCTACTTATTTATATCTCATCAATCATCACTTATTTAGCCGACATTTCACAAACAATCTACACTGCAATTTGTAAAACTTATTCACAATATACACCATCAATTCACATATTAACAATACTTATTTACATCCCATCGATTAATTCTTTAATTTGCATGACTTATTTACATGTCACGGCATAAATTCACCTGATTAATCACATCTCACACCATAATTCTAGATCAAATTAAATCAGCTGTTTGCTAAACTAATCAAAATATGAGAAGTCGGCAGTCATTGCAATTAATTCACAACTTTCTGAAGCTCTGACACAGCACTCTGCAAACAGCGATAAATGAACAGACTGACCTACTGATATTTGCCATGGTGAAAGAGAGGAGGTCCAAACTAATGATTTTAAAAAGTCGTGTAATAGTAGCTACGCCAATGATTATTATTATGAACACCTCAGCAGAGGGAGCCCAATTTAATCTGTGGTTACATAACTGAGGACCTGCATGTCCTAAGGTCAGGTAGGGTACATTCAATGCAAGAAATCTGATTACAATGGATAAAAAGGACTCTCATCAATGATGGGTGAAAGTGGGGTAGAAAAGTACATTGTACCCCTTTACCCTCCTCCTTTACCCCCCTCTTCCTACAGAGGTGGGCGGGGCGCTGCGGGGAAGCTGCGGGGCGGAGTGATTCAAGGCTGTGGCGGGAGACAGACTCATGCGTGAGCAGCAGAGACCCCGCCCGGTTTACTACACCACTCCACGTGAGACTGGAGCTCGTGTGGACCCAGTCAGACTGGGCTGTCACTGGAAACTCCTTCACCCTCATCACACACGTGTAAAAAAAATAACTGTGTGGCAAAGTTGTTTTAATAGAAATGTGGATTTTAACTTAAAGTTGTATGGGTGGAAGTCTGATAATAAGTGTTGTTAAAGAATAAACCTAAACAAATAAGAAAATAAAAGTAAAATATTACACTTTATACAATCAGATAATCTAGATAAAGTGTCTAAAGTTGCACAAATAAACTAAATAAAATGCTGTTATTAAATAACACTTTACTCACATTATCAGTCCACTCCTGTAAATAAATCTTTTTTTCCAGCCCTCTTGATTGAAGCTGCTGTTAATCTCCAGCCCTTGAATAAAGCAAACACAGTTGAATTGACACAGCAGCAGCAGTCCTTGATATTTCCTCCAAGTATTCTCACACCGACGCTCGGACTAAAGTTTTATGAACTCCGGTGGGCGGGAGCCAAGTCCTCTTTCCTCCCCGGGGCAGAGGCGGGGTCTGCCCGGTCACACACACACACTCACACGTGGATTTCGCCCGGTAAACACATGTGCACACGTGAAGCGTTGGCTCCTCTGTCGCGTGTCTGGGAGAGGAAATTCCAGCTCAGGACGATCCAGCCATGCTCACTCTGCTCCTCACTGCGCATGACAGAAAAAGAAAAAGGAGCCTGAAGTGTTTACTACGGTGGCCGGGAACCCTCAATGCTGCAAATAAAAGAAACGCTGCAAACAAAAAGAAACAGCGCTGCAAATAAAAGAAACGCTGCAAACAAAAAGAAACAGCGCTGCAAATAAAAGAAACGCTGCAAACAAAAAGAAACAGCGCTGCAAATAAAAGAAACGCTGCAAATAAAAGAAACGCTGCAAATAAAAAAGAAACGCAGCTGCAAAT